>CP137675.1:30994821-31190279 GCA_037976565.1 Mesocentrotus franciscanus
ATGCCTCTTTGTAGCTACCCAACTGGTTGCTATACCTTAAACATAATTGTACGGGAACATGCAAGAAAAGTTAGGATTGCATTATAGCTGTCCATATACAAACAAAATACCGCCTATGAAATAATACAGACTGCTATTAAGTAATACAAGAGTATTATGAAGACAAAACAAAAATCAATTATCTTATAAGGTAAGAAACACGAGCAGATAAACATGAATTATTTCTGTGCATGACAACCACTTATAGAAGGTGAAAACATGAGCCCATGGTAGGAGGTACTAAAATAACACTTCTCAGTTGATGGGCTGTTAGCCATTATCAAATTAATACATTCTGATTACATGTATAAGCATTGACTTAATTCCTTGTCATTATAACTAATCATCAAGCGGAAAAGTGAGATAAAACTGGATCTCCTTGACGCTGAAAGTTTCCCTACCTTCCACAAGCCATATCTCAAAACTACTTAATACGGATTTGGGCATGGTATGAACTTGGCAGAACATATCGCAAAACCTAGTATATATTCATTTAAAGTGTATAGTGCTATTTCTGAGCATCAAAGCTGGACACATGTGAATATCTTGGCACACGGATCCGTTTCTTTTTATGGCTCAACATTTAAACTAAGATAGAGGATATCGCGGAATTATCAAGCTAACAAGGAGTTTCCTCCCGTTTGCTATGATTAGAAGTGGGCCCCTAATTACAATGATTATTTTCTGCAACCACCCCCCCCCCTACAACAGCGACCCTGGAGGTGGGCAGAAAAAGCACGTCTGAAGTAGCAACCATCTTAAGGCTCTCCAACAAAACAAACAAACGAACAAACAAACACACAAATAAACAAGACAGGCTGTTATTATACAGGACATCATGATGGTTCTCAATCGAACAGTGACCCAGATACAATTTGGCGGATGGGGCTCGATCATTGTAGGGATCTGATTGTTTTTGGCAAATGAACATTTATTTTCAATATCACTTAATTAATACATGCATATACTCTCATTTACTTTGAAATAATCGGTACACTGAAGACGGATGTCTAAATTTAACTTGGTCTGTCTTTGAAGAAGTCCGCTATTACGCAATAAAAAGAAAATGACATGTTTCAAATTCATTTTGGCAGACCAGTGTTAACTGATTAGTGGAGTAATGAAGGTTAAGAACACATTGACGAATAAAGTAAATGATGAAAGAAATGAATAGCACAAAGAAGAAGCTGCTAATTAATTTTGTTAGAGAGAGAGAGAGAGAGAGAGAGAGAGAGGGGGATTTCAAGAAACAATAAAAAAAGATAAACATGTTGATAGAATGATATATAAACAAATAAGATGAATTGATTAATACTTGAATAAAAGATTGAATAAAAATAAACAGATATAAATATAAAAACAAATGAATACATTCTTGAATTAAAACACAACAACAATCAAATGAACGAACAAAGAGAAACTTGAAAAGAACCACAACAGACAACTATGATGAATGAATCTATAAAACAAACAGATAATGGAATACATCATTAAATGGATGAAAAGAATTTGCATAAGCCATCAGCTTTACAAATATTAATTTTGGCTATTTGGTCTCGTTGGGCTTTACCTAGCCACATTAACATAATTTGAAACTTTTAAATTCCATGAAATTAAAGCATTTCCTGTGTGATTAGTTCGAGTGTCAACCTGCGAGATTTGGAAGATAAACTTAGTTAATGCAAAGCTTCTGATATATTTTAAAGACACTCGTGAACATTTTCAAAGTAAAAAAACACAAAGTGGTTGCATTAAACCTTTAACCCATTTTGAACTTATGCTTGAAAAAACAAACGGAGAAGTTAAAGCAAAATCTTTGTCGAGTTCAAGGCAAGGAATTAGTTAAACTGTCAAATTTCCTTCCCCATACAGTTATGTGACTCGCTGCTTTTCATTACTTTCTTGCTGTCTAGAGCATTTAAAGCCCCACTGCACTACTTGTAGCTACTTGCTCCCTCTATATAGAAACAATGCCTAAGCGGTGCCCGTTGGTCCCCCATGATCCTCTTTTTCTTATGTTAATTGAGAGCTGAGTTGATGAGATAACCACCTGTCAGTGACCACGCTGGGAGGTCTAATCCCTCCTGGCCAAAGTAGTGCAGACAGGCTTTAAGATTAACAGATGACCAGATATGTCACAAAATATTGTTTTATCATTTTAAGTAGGGCCTAAGTTTCTGGAATTTCTTGGAAATACAAATTACAAACATTTTAAAAGATGAATCTTTCGGTTTTTATGATTAAGTAAACAAAAACGTTCTAATGATTATGAAAAGTACAATAACATCTCATTATGTAATCCAGTGCTTGCATGAGGCTCGTTTAGTAATACCAGAGTGTGCCAATTTGTTTAAATATATAAAACAAATGATATTAAAACATGAAGGCGATGCATAGCACGAGTTGGTTAAAACGAAAATGGAAGCTGACGAACATAATTCACAAGTTCACAGTTGACGTCAGTTACTCAAAAGCTCAGTCGTAAACAATTTAAATCAACCTGTATGATAAAGGGTGCAAATTAGTGGGTAAGCACCTGCTTTAAAATATACCGCAATTATGGAAGGTGCTGCGGCGCAAAACTTTTACGACGTGACATCACTATGTAGTTTGAGAAGGACCTCGTTATTTTAAATTCCACTTCTAAGTACGAATGCATGAAAATGAATTTAAAGATATAATATTTTTGAATTTTTTTCAGAATAGAAAAAGTAATTGCAACTTACCGAAGAAACAGACGATAGCTAGTACAGATTTCATGTTGAAGGCGAGTATTAAAACACACTTCCCTCGAGGAAAAAAAGATCGTAGGAACAGAAATAAATAATCGAGGCAGAAAGTCCGTATCAATTAAATGGCAGGATGGAATGATACCCCTAAAAGTTTGACCGCTTTATATATCGGCCCCCTTCTGACCTAACCCGACGAATTAGTTCGTAACACACACCCTTCGACAGTATTGATTTTTACAGCGGCGTGCTACTTTTTGACAGAGTACTTTTTGAGAAAGTGTGCGTTAATCGCGCGCGCTCGCATTATTTCGCAGAAGAGATTAATATGCTGTCATGCATGTGTTCTCTAATATTTCTGGACAAGTTTTAACTGTATCTTAAGAGAAGATATCTACTTCGATTAAATATGATTAAAGGTCAAGTCTTAACATCTGACTAGTGACTTCATTTCCGCTGAATACCCTTTTCATCCTGGGCCCCACTTACTCATGATTAAAAAAAATGGACCTCCTTTGATAGACGTAGATGTAACTCATGAGTGAAACACTTTTCAAGATTTTTGTTCGTTCAACGACCATTTTCTCTCTTTTCACAGCAATCTGTATGAATTTTGTAAAGGGAGGTAATTAATATCATTATTATTTGGCCTATGTGTGTGTGGAAATAATGAGAAACTTACTGTGTTGCACGTTAACATCTGGTGTTGGACTTCTTAAAAAAAAAAACATTGCCCTTTCGATAATACAAAACGTTTTTTTTTGTATGGGTTTGTGTGTTTGTTTATTTGTTTTCTGTTTGTTTGTGTGTTTGTCATGGGTTTTTGGGGCTGTATGTACCGATGAACTTCAATCAAACTTCCAAAAACATCCCAATGGCGTATTTAGTCTCGACGAAGCCCCTCCCCCATCAGCCACGCCCTTCTGGCTACGTTAAAAGGCACTATTTTCTTGATTCCTGTGAACCTGTGTGTATTTGATGGGTTGTGATTTACTCCATCGCGTTTTCGTCGGGTAATTATGTTTATTTACATGAACAGAATCATCCAAGGAAGCGCGATGGCTCAGTATTAGAGTAGTAGACTGGTATATAGCAGGGAGGTACGTCCCAGGCCTTTTGCTAAGACATTAATCCTCATTACAAAGCCCCTTGAAGAGGACTTAAAGTCGTCGGGCCCCTGGATGCTTACTGTCTTACAATCATACACATGCTTTCTTAGCAGTCACTTCAAACCGACCAAACCAACAAAATAAATGAATTTTAATATTCTGTGTAATGGAAAATAATACATTTGATAGTCTAGATTTTTTCCTTCTAAACAATACATTTTCGAAAGAAAGAGAGTAGAGGCTACCAACACAATGGGAATGACGTATTGCATGTTCAGAAACTACAATAGAATGTTTTTGATAATAGAACAATTAACTCTCATCGAGTCAGCTAATAATTATGATCGGTGATTATGTGAAAGAATGCGGCATGCTGGGCTATCTATCACAGCAGGTGGGTACTATGACATGTCTAACTCATGTTGGTTGATCATTCATCGACATTCGACAACATGATAAGGCATTGTTTCTATTCTCTCTATCTATTATCTATTTGGCGGCTCAGCTTATATTGTGACTGTGATAATTCTGTGATTTTATCTAGTTGACAAGAGTGAATTTTCTTTTCTTTGACACGTGAAGAGAGAGAGAGAGAGAGAGAGAGAGAGGGAGGGAGAGAGAGAGAGAGAGAGAGAGAGGAGAAGAGAAGATAATGAAATGATAAATGATATTACAAAATACTCCTTTGGGATAAGAGATACGGAATATTTCTAAATACCCTAATCGTTTGTTTCGCCGGGATATCTTTCATATCAAAGTCTACTCATTGACTAATATCAGGAGACAGAGCATTACGAAAAAAATTATTCACAATATTGATAACATTTTGGTGCAAAATTCAAACAAATATACATACATTGTGCCTAAAAACTTTAGTTGACAAAACAAACACCTTAAAATCTAAAGTGGTTAATCATACAGTCAACAAATTTCATTCATTTAATTTTCCACGATTATGTGGGCCTAACTCAGGAAATTCAGTATTTCCCGCTCGCTTTTACCATTTCTCTTAACCACGGTTCTGATTACTATAATTTTAACATGTACGTCATACGTCACCCGATGTCAACTCCCAAATATGGTGACTGGAATTGACAATTAGCCTCAAATCACATCATCATTTTTTTTCTTCAATAAGCGATTAGTGGAAAACCCCAAATCTGCCCCAAACCTTAAACCCAATTAAAAGAAAAACAATCGTGACAATTGTTGACACTGATCTAAACGTGTCTGCCAGCGTCCTACTTAAATAACAAACCTGCCTTTTTAGGTCACAGTTTAGGGGGTCTTACGACCTCTTAAAATTCACTTCTGTATTATTAGCAAAATACAAAAGAAAAAAGCATATGCACAACACGCAAGCGCTGAATATTGGCGACGTATAAATGCGAAGAATTTTGGCAGGATTACAAAAATACAGGTATACGGGCAGACATCCAGAAAATATAATTGTCTATTTTACCCAACTATATCGTTTTGCCTAAAAATAGATTAAATAATAAATGAACATAACCGATTCTGTGGGGGAAAAAATAATCGCCAATATGAGTGAGATCAAGAATAGAAACCGCAATGTATCCTTCAAAAAAAAAAAAAAAAAAACCCCAAAACCTAAAGAAACTCGAACAATAGCCAAAGAAGATTACATAATAATATTAAAACCCCCAAAACAATTAAACAAACATCCAACCACCCCTACCCCCACCCACACCCACCAAAAGCCACCGTAGATATGTATTTTGGCATATTTACCCCTCGTTTCTCAATCAAGAAGAATTTATCACATTTATCTAAGTTTGAGTTTGAAGTTTTATTATCCAAACAAAAAGTACATCAATAAAACAATCAAATGTGAATGTTTAACATTGAAAGGATAAATGGGACCAGAAAATAGCATTAAATGCTAATCGTGTCTGGTACCAATAACACACAAAAATATCACAAAAATGAATGAGAATGTAATGAATAAATATGAATAACTATTGAATACATACTTAAGCTACAAACTATTCTACATCTAGGCTAAAATATGTTCTGTGATTAAATACAAAGTTTTGGTATTTTACACTAAATAACAAGATAAAGAATTATATAACATAATATCTACAAAAAGGCAATAAACTTCGGTTCAAAGTTCAAAACAATTATTCTATTAACATTTGTGATATTAGAGTTCTACGAAAGCAAGACACTGATGCTTTCTCCCGATCTATTTTGGTGTAGAAGATGGTTAGTTACTATTGTTTGGATGATACACTATACGGACAGGAAATAGCTATACTACTAGTATTCCCTGCCACATGGACGTTCATGTAGCATGATTAAGACAAATTATGAAGATAATAAACAGGGACAGAATGTAGAACGAAACAGTAGTCATGTTCAATTAATTGTTTAATGTACTTTTCCGGTATATATAGAGCGCTGTATAAATTCCCTAACCATGAGTGTAACAAATGGTTCAAGCTTTTAGACATGCATTAATATGTGTTATTTTTAAAAATTAGATACAGAGATTTAGAAAACGGGGTGGGGATGCATGGGCTGGGGAACCGGTACCTCCACAAGATTCTTTAACAAAAGAAAAAAAAACAATGGTAATAGAATGCTTAAGAACTGCAATATATGTAATGCATTCAAACGTCAGTTTTCATTACTTAACAATGCAATATAATTAATTATATCATATTGTAACTATGTAAGGGCATGTTGGTGCCCCCTAAATGTGTTGACACCCTGTGCGCCCCAACAGAAGAGATCCTGACCACGATTAGATACCGAGATTATTATAGGATCACATTATTGTATAGGGAAAATAGTAGGTCATAGCACAAATAAAATATTAATATAAGTAGTATCATCAACACCATCATCATTATTATTATATATGCTTTCAATTATTTGTCCATTCTGCTTGACAAATATGTTCATCTATTTTATTAGATTTGTTTTGGCCTGTCATATTTTCAAGCAATTTGCTTACAATGTTAGTCCTTCTTCCGCAAATAATTTTATAAAGTTTTATGAAATATGATAATTTGGCAACTGAATTCATCTTTTCTTTTTTTCCCATAATAATTGTGAATAGTTGATTAATTATGATTAATTCTCAGAAAGTCCTTTTTTGTATTTTATGTTTGTTATTATATTCATATGGAATGAAGAAGAAAATGAATAAAATCAAATCATGTAAAGCGTTTGTGACAGTGCACCGACGCGATACAACTGGGTAAAATGAAGACGATGAGAAAAGTTATATTTATGGATTAACCACTAATGATACAGAATGATAACTCAAGGGAAATATGGGGCAGGTAGGGTGATGAGAAAGTGGTATACAACAGGCCACAACAAAGGGGTTAACAATCCCGTCTGTACTATGACACACTTTTAAACATGCACGCGACAAAGAATAATACAAATCCTTTGAGGTATCCTTCGTGAGGAGTATTATTTTTGGAATTGTATACGAAAAGACATCAGAGAGAGAAATAAGAAAGAAAAGAATACTTGGAGGGGGGGGGGGGGGTGAGGTGTGGAATAACTCTGCAGCAAACAAAAAATTAAATCGGTTATCTTTTAAGGAAATATATCCAGATAACAGTGTTTGCCAAAACTCAATCACATGCAGACTGCATCGCTGTATAACAGCTCTTTTTGTTTCTTGTAATGATTGGCATGACGTAATAAGAAAAAAGAGCGTAGTATTTAATATTTTGGAATTCAAATGCAAAATAAGTGCAAATTCATATAGTTAACAGACTCAAGGACAAAACCTAAAATGTTCATCTAAACTGAGACTCTAAGAGAAAAAAATGCATGGATGCATGAAATGACCGTCGTTTATTCGGCGTTCTATTTATTTTCCGCAAACTGTATAAAATCTAATTTGAGATCACCTGACTTAGGACGTCTAAATATAGCAATGTATTAAGATTTAGCTTTGAATATATTAAACATGCAACTTGAAATCGCACGTTTTACCAAAGTTCCTCAAATTCGCGTGATATAGTGACGTTAAACTTTTGGTATCATGCCAGGATAAACGTTTCATATTTTTCTCGGTAATTGGAATTGACACGGAGATATTTTCATCAAATGGATTCGTCGAGTACATGAGTTGCATTATTATGAATATTCCTAATACGTTATCAGTGTATTTTCAGGGATAGCGAAGACTCTATTTATTCAACTTTAAATCTGGAATAAAGACTCATAAGGACTGTGTGCATGGATTGCGAAAAAATAAGCCTGTATTAGATATATGAGGAGAAAGTGAGAGCAAAGTAGAACAAAATAAGAGAGATAGAAAAAGAGAATTAAAAAAGGTAAAGGTAAACAAAAGATAGATGTAGGTAGCAAAAGAGAGAGAGAGAGAGAGAGAGAGGAGAGAGAAGGAGAGAGAGAGAGAGAGAGAGAGAGAGAGAGAGAGAAGAAAAGGGGGGGGGGCACAGGCAGACAGAAAGACAAATACCAAGCCATTGCATAATAATGAATCTTATATCTTGTTTGAAATAAGCTGATAATTTTTTTTGCTCAGTACAGAAATTCAAAGGTAGATGTTGTATAGGTCAATGTTAAACTGCAGAAACTGTCCACACTTCGTCTTTCTACCTACTCCACCCCCTCCTCTCCTCTCACTCACACACTGCAAACGAAATCGCGCATATTTTAGCCACTTTTAACTAGCTTGCTCTTCTGTATCCAATGAGCACGATGAGCTTTTGTGGCTCACGTTTGACTACTTAGTGAGAGGAAATTGTATTGTAGCATGCAGATATCATACATTGGATATTTTAGATCACTCGGAAATATAGAACACCTCAGATATGGCATGAACGATGTATATGTATTAGGCACCTTTTAAAAACCATTTTAAAAATAAATGAATATTTTTCTGTAAAAGTATTTTTCTTTAACCTCAGGAGACAACGTTTGTTCATCAAGAAAAGACAATTTTACAGCAAAAAGGAGCTATATACTACTTAGACTGACCGCCCGAAATGACCGCGAAGGTTTTTTTTTTCAAAAATAGAACTTTTAATTAACGTTTTGCTGCAAAGAAATTCAAGATATGTTTGCATTCCTAACAAGCTTAGAGATCTTTGCAAAGTCATGTGTGCGCTGAAAATATTTTGCAGAGTTTATTACTGAACCGAGTCCTTGGAAAATCAGACATTTGATCATTTTCTCTTTATAGTGATTTAAACAGAACTGTTTTAGTTAAAGATAAGATCGGTCGTAGTGAGAATCATATTTAAAGAAATAGTGAAAAAACGGGTATGTGCCATGGCCCATGGCGCACGGGGGCGAGGGTGGAGCAAAGGGCACTTTTCCCGACATGTTTTCTTTCTCCAAATGGAGGGCCGTCACCCATTTAACGCACATTCATTCCATAATGCAAGCCAAGGGTTACACCTTGCAGTGGATGCGATGCATAGGTGGATAAATGTACCTTCATATTTCTTTTTTTAGGGGGGGGGGTTGTTCTTGTCATTCTTCTATCCTGTTTACAATTTTTTTGAAAAGTCATAATTCTACGGCACCGTTAAACTCTCCTGATAAGCGTGCTAAGATTCAATAAATGAACAGCTGTTTCACTATAGCACCCCTGTCATGCCTATCTTGCACCCATACCATGAATCATAAGAAGAACATGTGGTTCCAGATTTAGAACAATAGGTCGTGACAAAAATGAGTTCATTGTACTCCCATATCCCAGCCGTCATGTATATGACATCAGAGAGCGTGCTATCAAGTTGAAAAATAGCACATGAGTAATAAATATTATAAGGAATGGCAATCGAAACTGGGGACAGGGAATACAGAAAGGGAGGGAAAGAGGAGAGATAGAGGGAGGGAGGGAGGGAGGGAGGGAGAGAGAGAGAGAGGGGACCAGGGGGTCTTTCACATAGACTAAGATCGACTTTAGAGCCCCACTGCACTACTTGTAGTTACTTGCTCCCTCTATATAGAAAACAATGCCTAAGCGGTGCCCGTTGGTCCCCCATGATCCTCTTGTTCTGATGTTAATTGAGAGCTGAGTTGATGAGATAACCACCTGTCAGTGACCACGCTGGGAGGTCTAATCCCTCCTGGCAAAACTAGTGCAGACAGGCTTTAAGTTAGACTTAACTATGTCAGGTCGTTCATGCCACTGTTTACTCTCACCATTTACTGGCATTGGTTTTTCAAGGGACGTATAAATCATGGTCACAAATCTACAGAATTTATATTTTTTTGATAAATCATGATTGAAGGAAAATGTATTATCTAAAGATCATAATAGTGAGAGCAACCAATGGCATGATTGGCCTGCCATAGTGAAGTCCAACTTAAAGTCGATCTTAGTCTTCGGGAAACACCCCCCTGGATATATTGGAGACTTTCACCAGGTAATTTTTTTTTCCTAGCACGAGGGTAATCATGTTTCCGAACAACTTTGGGAATTAAAAAAACCCCTCAACTTTGGTAATATTGTTGTCCAATTAGTGTCAAAATAACGAACTATTGATACCGGATAGTTTCAAAATGGAGAAAAAAATACTTACAGTTAGGTACAAAAGAAAGCCCAAAGTTGGTTGGAAACAGAATCATCCTCGTGGCATATTTTGTAATCAATATTTTTTAGAGTGTTTAATAAAAACGAATCGGAAATAAAGTTGCACGAAAGAAAGGGAAGATTTGCTTTTAAAATGACATATTTAATCAATTATCCGCAAAAATGAGTTGATGGTGGCCTCTAGCCCAAGTAGGGCCTATGCAATTAACTGCCATATAAATAAAGTACCCCCTCCCTCGAGTTGGTATGCAAACATCTGAGTGACGTGTACAAATCTATCGTGACTCCAATGTATTATATCTTTTAGTGAGGTTTCATATACAGATGGAGGTTCAAATTCAACATATTTTAGATGTTTGGATAAAGTGATTTGCGATTCTACTCAACAGCATTCCTTGAGCTATGAAGCATTATCAGACTCAATGACACCGTACTCCCTATTGTAGAAGCATTCCGTAATATTGTCACGATGTCCTGCTTTTACAGTTAAGGAGAAGAGCAATTAGGTAGGGTCACAAGTCCAGTTAATTACAGGAAATTACTTCAATCAGGCCTAATCATATACTCAATCGGGAAGAGCCAATTAACATAGCCGTGGGTATATATCATCTAATCACTTTCGAATTAGGAACGATGAGGAATGATGTCATTCCCGATGTCAAATTCTTGGATTTTTCTATAGCCAAGATAGCGGTATTCATCCTCAAAGCAACCAAGGAATTAATCTTTATTTGCCACACTCGACCCAGGTGAGGAAAATGGGTACCTGGCAGGAATTAATTCCTTGGAATGCGAGAGCGCTGTATTAAATGGCAACTAGGCTAAAGCCGGGGTAATAATTAGTGCGCCTCGGAATAGAATTGTCTAGATAGACGGCGCTATAGAAATGCCTATTATTATTAGGCTATTATTATTACTCAAAGTAAATCTTGAGTACTTGTTGTAATGCTCCATTTTAAGAAAGCGCTCTTTTAAAATTTGTGAATTGTTTTCACAGTTAAGCGTGTTTTAGAGCTCAGGGTTTAGCGTATAGCGCCCATGCAAATATGATGTGAGCGCACAGCGCATGCAGGCAGTGATGTTGAAAGTTTTCAGATGCCTGCGCTGTGCGCTCACATCAATTTGCATGGCGCTATCTTAATGCGCGTAAACCACTGACCTCTAGATCAGTGGGGCTAACATCTTTGTTTGTTCTTAAATTTGTTCTTAATTAAGATGGCGCATGTGGCATGGCACTTTATAAAAGGTGTATTGTTATCATTATATATTATATGTTAGGCCAGCCAACTGTAGAAACAAATAAATATACAAACAAACAATCAAGAGAAAGAAAGAAAAATAGCGAAAATTTGTTGGAAACCGCATGCAATAAATTATTAATATCCTAAAAATCGGCAACCATGATCAAGGATGTAGGATTAGATATGTCTAGGCTCCTTGGTAGCCAACGTATGGGGTCGGGAAATAGTCAATATAAAAAAGACATTTTATTGAATGCCTCCTTTTATTTGTATAAGTGTTCAGCGAAATTATACACACTTTCGTTCATAAATTATTTTGCAGATGCTAATGTGATAATTATTGTGTGGGATGCTGTTTATTTTTGGTGCTTGGTTGTTACCAGATTCAAGTATTATCTTGAAATGTCATATAATGTCTTTTACATGATTGATTAAATACTAAACCGCAGCTGAAAACTAAATTGAAATTCTTTTACATTCAATGAAATAGCAAAAGCTAAGCTAAGGTAAAATAACAATGAATACTTAACGTGGAAGGAGGTGAGAGAAAGAGAGAGGGGAGGAGAGACAAATGAGATAGAGAGAGACAGAATGGGAGGGAGAGAGATATAGAGAGGAGGAGGGAGAGAGAGAGAGAGAGAGAGAAAGAAAGAAAGAGTGGCTGAGAGAGAGAGAGAGAGTAGGAGAGAGAGATTTGTGGATATAGGTAGATCCAGGAGAAAGGGCAAAACGGCCTCCTTATCATCGGAAAAATAGAGTTTTTTTCTAAGCCACTACATGCAAAGGGCATGTTAACCTAAAAATTATGAATTATTATTAGTTTAATAAAAACAGATTCAGTACATGTTACATATTTGTCATAAAAACGGGAAATCATCATACGCAGTGACAGGGGTGTGGGGAGGGGAGGGAGGCGGGAGGCATATACTCCCATCAAAATACGCTCCTAACTCTTAAACACTTAACTATAAATGTCATTGATTGTAATACTCAGCCTTTTTACTGCAATTTTAACAGCCAATGTTTTTGAGCTATTCATGGAAAACATCTCTTTTATAATCAATTTCATGATATCTGCCAATGCTGTTGGTATACGTTGTTTCCTTCCCATGAGTGGCCTCTGTCATGTCTGTGACCTAGTGGTAAAACATTGGTGTTCCGTGCAAGGCAAAGATCCGGGTTCAATTCCTACAGAGGCGGTCAATCTTTGAAGATTATCCGTGTGACGACAGTGAGTAGTAGGGTAACCATGATTGAGTTTAAGCTACACAACAGTTTTCAATTTTTCACTGGGCTGGGGAATATATATACATGTAGGCACCTCTTACCCGACCTTGAAATTCGCTAGTTGTGAAACGAAGACATAGTTCAATAAGATTAAAAAAAAAAAGAAATCTAGAAAAATAACAAGTGATTTTGAAGGTACATAGTATGTACGCACTCGATGTCCTGTGAATAGATGGCGCTATGCAATAGCAGTCCTCCCGGTAACATGTAAGCTTCATACCGATCCGCTCGCTTTGAAAAAGAAAATACAGCCAAAAGTATCTGCAAAGTGTTCCTTATAAAAAAATATTTAAGTGCGTTTGCTTTAATACGTAAGTAGAAAGAATTAGAAGAAGTAGAGGAAGAAGAAGGAGAAGAAGAAGAAGAAGAAGAAGAAGAAGAAGAAGGAGGAGGAGGAGGAGGAGCAGAAGAAGAATAAGAAAAAGGAGAGGAGGAGGAGGAGGAGGAGGAGGAGGAGGAGGAGGAGGAGGAGGAGGAGGAGGAGTAGAAGGCGAAAAACAAGAGGTAAAGTTGTTCAATCATTTCGTAGAAATTTCTTTTTTTTTTTTTTCACTAACGGACGCATTAAAGGTAATGCAAAGTTTTGGGAAATTTTGAAATATTTGGATGTCCCTGTGGACGTATTAAAAGCACTAGAAAATTTAGCCCCTAAAACACTTCTGCTTTGGAGCAAATTGAATAATCAAAATTTACCGGTGCTCCCGGTAAATTTCAAATATTTCAAATAGCGCCATTCCATGGTAGCTGCGACCACGAAAATCTCAGAATATGCAGTTCTGATATATAATTTCCAAACAGGAATAGCAAATCGGTCGATTGTAGTAAAGAAACATTGTTTTAAAGCTAAAGTAATATCAGTCTTGAGAGGGAGCTATACAACATAAAGAGTTTATTATTTACAATTTCATCACTTTAGACTCGATTTCAACGGCAACAACGATCATTGAATATTGTAAAATCGCATATGCTTCCAATATGTTCATTTGAACCAAATTCATGAACCCATTACCGATAAGTGAATTTAGGGCAGATAACCTACATTTTTGTGGTTTAAGGTGCTCGAGCAAAACAAGCCCTTTCCACCGGAAAGTAAAAGTAGACCAGTTACATTTTTGTGTTAGATATGAACCAAATATCGCTATTTAGAGTGAAAGGACGACAGTATACGAGCACAAATTGGGAATGAATGAGAAAAGAAAATCTACAGAGAATGACAGAGGAGAGACGGCGGCTAAAGGAGGGGAGGGAGGGGGGCATGTGCCCTGATCAACAGGAGAAACAAGAGAGAAAATGATAGGGATAGAGAGAGATTAGGAGAATAGAGAGGGGAGAGGGAGGGAGAGAGAGAGAGAGAGAGAGAGGGAGAGAGGGAGAGAGAGAGAGAGTAGAGAGAGAGAGAGAGAGAGAGAGAGAGAGAGAGAGAGAGTAGTTGTAGAGTCAATGGGTTAACATGGTTAAGGGAAAGTCGACTCCGCCCACCCCACTCCCCCTCCACAAAAAAATTTAAACAAATTACGCACTCTGAAAAGTATTCGCAACGCACTTCAGAGCTAGGATATCATTGCAAAATTATTCTTGGATAGCTGTTCGGAAATGAAATTCTCGTTATCTCATCTTCCGACTGTTTTGTCCCTAGTCGGTCATACCGGAAAGAAATGCTTTATCGTGATGTGACAGAGTTTAATGGGGGTGTGTAAAGGGCACATGCGGTTATCTATTCTGTCAATAACTGCCATTTATTACGCAGTAACCTTTTATTGTGTGTCTGACAGTTTGAAGAAGGCACTCGTTGGAATCAGAGAGCTAGAGATTGAGGCCAACATCATGATATCTTTAAAGAGAAATATGGGTGCTTGAGATGTAAAGCATCCTCATTTTCTGATATATTGGTAGAATGACTATACTCCTTATTTAAATATGATTGCATTAATTATTTTATCAATTTGAAGCTGTTTTAACTGATGTCCAAAATATATAGTTGAATGGCGCCCATTCTGTAAATCATTGATAATTATATAGCAAATTTTCGTACTGTTGAACAATTAAAGGGAACTTGGTCCATAGGCATGGTAGGGTCACTTCAGGCTTTATAAAGTTCTCTATAACCACCATCGACTACCACCACCACCACCACCACCATAACCACCACCACCACCACCACCATCATCATCACCACCACCACCACCATCATCAGCACCATCGAAAAATCCATCGCCAACAGCACCACCATTACTACCACCACCACCATCACCACCACCACCACAATCACTATTACCACCATCACCACCATCACCACCAATACTACTACTACCTCTCCAAAGGTGAATGAGGGACAGAACATAATTTGATTTGGGAAAACTGATTCAAAAGTAAACCACCACCACTACCAATACCACCATCACCACCATGACTACCTATATTACCACTACCACTATTAACACCACTACCACCAACCACCACCATTACTAGCTACCACCTCCACCACCACCACTAATACTACTAGCACTCCAAATGTACATGAGAGACAAAATATTATTTGATTTGTAGAAATTAAATGAAATCAAAATAACTTCCCCCATTGCAAGCAATACCCATATTCAAAAGTTACTGGGCAAGACTCGTCTGGAAACTTCGTGATTCAAGTAGTACGTTCATAAATTTCTCCCGAATTCCAACGAAGCAACGTCACCAGTAAACACCAGGTAGTTTATAACAGAAAAGTCAGAGGTTGTCGATGGGACTATTTTTTCTTGTTTTCTCTCTCTCTCCCCCATGAGAGACAGGCACTTCGACCTCCGTTCATTTTGGAACTGTCAGTGTGCCCTTGGAAAACATGCGCATCAATTTATTTCGGGCGGAGAATGCGTGGTTTATCACCCCCGCGTCAAGTGGAGTGATGAATGATTTCTCCTCTTGTTTTTGCCTGGGCGTAGCCAGCCAGTCGGTGGGGTCAACGCGCTCCCCTTAAAAATCCACCAACTATGTGACAGCTATGCTTCATTCCAAATTCATCGTCGAGTTTTGTGTTTATCATCAAAATAATGGATAACCTTGGGTTATTTGATTAATTAGGCATCATGCCCTAGCTAGTGGCGGCAGTGGCAACTTCTCTGATACTTCGAACTTTCTGCCAGAAAATCTGAGCCCGTGAAGAACACGTGTATTCAAATTGACAGCAAATTTAAAGGGGTAGCTAGGGGCTGCCCCCTTACATCGATAACCTGGCTACGCCAATGACATTTGGGGCCTTACTGTTGGCATTATATTATCATCGTGACTTCCTAAGCCCCTTTTGATTGAATCATATTCATGTCTGTCCTGGCATGTAGTATGTTTGCAAGGTTGGATCCACGTCCAAACACTATTCTCTTTCTCATGACATTCTGAACCTTTAAGTGATTCCGCTTCCGGCATTTTCCGAAACCCCTGTTGATGACGATGTCGGAGAGACAGGACGATCTCTGGCAAACGTTCAAGAAGTCGGACGGAAGAGGAGGAGGAAGAGACAGTTGGATAATCCTTAGAAGGTTGTCGGAATAACCCATCTCTTTCATCATGACCATGGTCGAGCTGCTGATTTCTGGATCTTGTCATCTGAAGTGTCACATATTTCAATAAACAATCGAGTTGACACGCGTGACCCGATGAGTCGACTACGGACGAACGGACGCACCGCCGAAGCGAGACGAGTTCGTTGCGACTACTTCACTTCGCGAAGATCACATTTACGGTGTTGTAATAGATAATAACACATAGACTTGAGCTCATCGGATG
Source organism: Mesocentrotus franciscanus (assembly GCA_037976565.1). NCBI lineage: Eukaryota > Metazoa > Echinodermata > Echinoidea > Camarodonta > Strongylocentrotidae > Mesocentrotus > Mesocentrotus franciscanus. The sequence goes on from CP137675.1 coordinate 31,011,563, forward strand.
ATTTTTCTCAGGATGCGGGGTGCCATATCATCATACCTATATCTCAGCATGGGATCGTCTCACACATCAACCCAGATACAACCCTCTCCTACTTACCGATGCCGGGCGATGTTGATGCTGAAATTCCTTCTCATTTTGTTTTACGTCCAGTTTTCTCACGCTCTGACTGAATATCAACAGTACGGTAAGAACGTAAAAAAGTTGAATGCCACAACAACAAACCACTTCTGAAAAATGTCAACTTAAGATTTTGAATAGGTTTTCTGTTGTTTTCCCAATTGTTCTGTAATTATATGTTTCAGTGTACGGAATATTACTTCTTAAACATTTGAAGTATTTTTAATTTAAAATATCGAGATAGGATTATCAGTTTTTAAAAACCAACACAAAAGAAGAAGAAGAATGTATCATATAATCTATTGGTTACGAACTTTTGCGTGACGTAACGGAAGATTTTGCCAAATTGCCATGGCAAATTTTCTTCTAGAAGAAATCCTGGTGTTTTGTCAAATAGAAAAAATACTTGCTAAGGTTTTGTGCCTTGTGACTTTCTCGTATGCTTAGTTTCTTGATGATTTTATTTCCGCCTTTTCTTCTATTTCTTTCCGTTTGAAAATGTCTGTTTTCGACTTCATCAAAATAACGGAATCGTGTCCTTGTAATAGGATTTAGATCCATATGATAACTTTCGTATTCATATAGATGAATATTCTATACTGATTTTATTTATAAAAATAAACCTTCCTATTTTAGTCGATTGTGAAAGTGTAAAATAGGAGCTGCCTACACGCATTCCAACACGCTCCCGTTTCTCTCTTTCCCCATATGATCTCTCTCTCTCTCCCTCTCTCCCTCTAACCCTCTCTAACCCCCCTCTCTCTCCTCTCTCTCTCTGTTTCTCTCTCTATCTCCATCTCTCCCTTCCCCTCTCTCTTTCTCTCTCCCTCTCTTCTCTCTTCTCTCTCTCGCTCCCCTCATCTCTCTCATTTTCCCAATCACTCTTGTGCTTTCTTTTTCCTTTTTTAAACTTCTTTCCACTTATCCCTGTATTCCCCCTTCTCTCTCTCTCCCTCTCTTTCTCTCTCTTTCTCATTAGCCCTCTCCCCATCCCTATCTTCTTCTCTCGTTCTTTTCCAGGTTTCTTCATACACTCACATGAGATTATCTCTATGAGCTATTTAATCTATTCATACACGTTTCTGTTGGTTTTAGACAAACGTTCGTCCTATATCGAGATCGTGCATCCGCGTGTAATCCATAATGATTTCGAAAGTCGTCATCGTCGGTCAACGTCTCCCTCGATATCGCAGCATCACAAAAACCTGCAGTACATGTTTGCCACGAAGGAGACGAATTTCCATTTGATACTGAAGTTGAACGAAGGTTTGATCTCGCCTGGTTTCGTCCTGGAGAGACGATCGTCGTCTAATGTGTCTCGATCACGTTTTGAACCAGCGTATGAACGCCATCATCATTGCTCTTATCATGGAGTGGTTCGTGGCCACGCAAATTCCCAGGTCGCTGTCAACGTGTGTCGAGGATTGGTAAGCGTTTTTTAATTTTAATTGTGATACTACTATTTTCAGTAGAAATATTGGGTAAGAGTATTCAATTTTAAGATATATTCATTGTTCTTAAACACTGAGTCCATTGCAGGTGATCATTTCGTAAACAGTTCATTATTTACCTACCGAATCTCTAAGTCATTCAGAAGATGCCATTAATGACCTTGTGAAAGGTAGGGGTGGAAAAAGATTGTCATGTTAACGAAAATGTAGAGGAATTATACAATTTGCGATGTGTCCCGAAAATGTCGAATAATGTGAATTTTCTCTCCTCGCCAAAACTATCATTGCGAATCTTGCTGTCATTGACGTTAATATCATTCTACGTTTATGTTCAACATATATTTTCTTGTTAAAAATAATTACTATTAACGACATGCCGTCATCGTGTTGGTTTGTCCGACTTATATCAATTTAAATGATTTTATTTCTCATGCATAACATAATACAACGAACAAGTATATTACAAAAAATATACAATGAAACGACAAATATAATAGTAATATACTAATATCACGAGAAAAGAGGAACTAACTAGAAGCAGAGCTTGTTGAAGTATTAGTTTTAACTTATATATATTATATTGTGTCTCATGAACATTGACAGAGGGGACTCATTTCACTAGGAGAGGAGGAGGATTTCTTTATCGAACCCGTCAATGCATCGACATATGATAAGGAGAGTGATGACGGTTCGCATATCATCTACAAATCTTTATTGAACCGAGGAAAGACGAATTCGACTCCTAATGATGCCTTCTGTTCAGACACCGGTAAGTCGAAATCAAAAATAATGAAAATAATAATAATAATACTAGTAATGATGATAATAATAATAATAATGATAATAATAATGATAATAATAATGATAATAATAATGATAATAATATTAATGATAATGATAATTTTGTTTATTACATTAGTACTAATAATAACTGTTTCTTATAAAGGGCTTTACCAGTTACAACCGAACAAAGGGTTTACAATATTATTATTACCTCGGACACCGGGTTCAAATTCTATTCCGCGCATTCTCCACACCCTGGGTAGCATTCCAGCTAGTCGCCTTTTTACGGCCGCGCACATAATAATTTAATTAGTCGACCTTCGTATCCCAATAGGATACCCAATCATCACCTCGGTAATATTGATTAGATTTACTTTATTGAACGGATGGTGTCAGGATGGTGCCTAAAAGTGCCATTTTAGGCACCATATTGAATCAATTTGTTATAATGCAATTTCGATGATTCCAAAACCTCATCATATGAAGATCCGTATCAGGACAATTACCCCCTGAACAATCACCCCCGGAAAATTACCCCCGGAAAACTACCCCCTTGGTTGTCCTTGGGGGTAATTTTCCGGGGGGTAATTGTCCTTGGGGGTAATTGTCCCGCTGGTAATTGGCCGGGGGATGGTCGTCCAGGGGGTAATTGTTCTAGAACCATGAAGATCAACCATCCACTTCTAAACACTTACAAAATACGATTGTATTGACCATTACACAACAATCAACATTACCTTTTAAACAGATGAAACTAGAACTCGACCGTTTTCGGAGAATGGGAAAGATACATATATAACATCTTTTTGATAACATATCAATAACATTAAGATGGCAATAAAAGCATTTGTAAACAACTAAGACATCTTATACTAATGCACATTTTCCCTGCATGTGGATTATATTAAGATATAAACTTACGCAATTGCACGGTTATGATATGCCAAACTTTGATATCACAATAGTTACAAAGTTGGCAATATTTTTACATCTTTGGTAATAAATAGTTCAAAACATTTTCAATGTAATTAGGCGATGTATGCCTACCGTCGGTACAGCGCGCGTCTCTACGTCTTTATGTATCAGGGAATTACACATTTCCCTGGGTTGACCTCATTAGGGCGGCGTGTGGACATTCCACGATTACGTAATGAGAAGGTCATCTATTAGCGACCTGCTTGTCGCGTGTGACCTTGTATGACCCCTTACACCTGTCAATTATGACATGCCGTCCTTGTCCTCCTAAGGTCACGAATGTTTTCATGCACTAGTCTTAAAGTCACAGACCCGGATAGAAGGCTTTTCGCATATATGCATGTAAAATGCTACTCTTAAGACCAAACATATTTGGGACTGTGAATACACTGCTGCACTAGTTTAAAATGAACTTTTTGTTTGTCTTGCTAAATTACCGCGACTTAACAAATTAGAAGGCTAAATAGGTTCATCCATGTGTGACTGTAATTCCAGTCATGAATGAAAAAAAACCCGAGGCATTTTGCTACTGTCGATCTTCTACACCTAACGGAGGAGTAGGAGGAGGAGGGAGAGGAAGGAGGAGAAGAGGGAGACAAAAGGAGGAGAAAAAGAAGAAGGAGAAGAAGGAGAAGAAGAAGAAGAAGAAGAAGAAGAAGAAGAAGAAGAAGAAAAAAAAAGTATAAGAAGAAAAGGAGAAGAAGAAAAAGAAGAAGAAGAAGAAGAAGAAGAAGAAGAAGAAGAAGAAGAGGAGAAGAAGAACCTGAAGAAGAAGATTGGATCCCAAACTAAAAAGAAAATAAGAAATAAGGACTTGGAAATTTCTCTTAAACTACGAAGTAATTCATGTTACGAAATGCAAAAACAAGACTTATGCACATACCTACACTGAACCACAATATAACCACGCGCTCCATATACATATAAATGATGAATACAGAGGGCGCTAAGTTTATACCCCAGTCAGACAAACAAACCGACACCAGACCGAACAAAAGTGACTCAGGAATTGCGATTGCGAAGCTGCAATTTCGTGACAATGCACCTTACGCGAGTGTATATGTACATGGTTAAACGCCTCAAACGTGGAGTTTTTCCCGCATCCAGTATGCCCGTCAAAAGACATTCTCCTATTCCATTCTACAGGTACATGGCACCATGACGACCATACTTCGAAGATAGCTCGACGTCGGGTACGAAAGTCAGTTAGCATGGAGCGAACTGTGGAAACCTTAGTGGTTGTCGACCAGTCCATGATAGAATATCACAAGGACGAGGACATCGAGACCTATGTGCTCACCATCATGAATCTGGTAGCTATCACTCAATTTGATTCGACGAGTTTTGTTCACATTGCTATCTAATACATGTATATAGGAAGATAAATTGGGAACAATTTGTAAAATAAACAGTATCGAAAAATGTTCTTCCAGAGATAATACGCGGTTCATCGTTCAGGTTTGTGAATTAGTCAATTAGACACCAACAAATATGTAAGATCCAAGCAAACATAAAAGGGGGTGAAAACACCTTGGAACATAGTCGGCGCTCCGGGGGGCACAGTGTTCCCCACTTTTCCAGGTACCCCCATAGTGCCCTTTTTAAATAGGACAAGTGCCCCTTTTCCTGTGTAAGAACTGCCCCTTTCCCTTCTAATAAGTGCCCTTTTCCGTGTGATAAGTGCACCCCCATTTTTTTTTCATAAGATCCCCTTCACTTTCTCATAAATGTCCCTTTTCACCTCTGATAAATGCCTCTATTAAAATCTGATAAGTGCCCCTTTTCCTTCGACAACTGCCCCTTTTCCTTTGCAATAAGTGTCCCTTTTCCATTCTCATAAGGGCCCTTTATAATCTTTGGTAAGTGCCCCTTTCAGGTACGAGAAGTACCACTTACCACCTCTGATAGGTGCCCCCTTCACCTCTGATAATTGCCCCTATTCAAATCTAACAGGTACACGTTTTACTTTGACAAGTGCTCCTTTTCCTTTGTAATAATTGCCCCCTTCCCCTTCTGATAAGTGCCCCTTTTCTTCTTTGATGAGTGCCCCTGTGCATCTCTAATAAGTGCCCATTATATTTTGACACGTGCCCCTTTTTCTTTCTAAAAAGTGCCCTTTTTCCTTCTGATAAGTGCCCCTTTTCCTTCTCATAAATGTCCCTTTTCAGCCCCAATAATTTCCACTATCAAAATCTGACAGGTGCCCCTTTTCCTTTATAATAAGTGCCCCTTTTCCATTCTCATTAGTGCCCCTTTTCATCTGTGCTGAGTGCATCTTTTCAGGTGCGAAAAATTCCCCTTTTCACCTCTGATATTTTTGCCTTTGTTACTTTGACTCGTGCCCCTTTACCTTTTTAATTAGTGCCCCTTTTCCTCTCTAATAAGTACCATATTTCCTTCGGATAAATGCCCTATTAAAATGTGATAGGTGCCCTTTTCCTTCAATAGATGCCCCATTTCCATTCTCACAAGTATATTTTTTCATCTCTGTTGAGAGCTTTTCCATGTGCAAGAAAGTGCCCCATTTTCACCTCTGATAATTGCCCTTTTTACTTTGACATGTGCCCCTTTTCTTTTCTAATAACTGTCCTTTTTCCTTCTGATAAGTGCCTACTTTTCCTTTCTCCATAACATGCAACCCTAATTCAAAGCGACTAAGAGCCCCTTTTCTTTAATTTTCCCTTGAGCTATCTCGCTACCCGCGCTCGCATTTATAGTTATTATAATTATGTTACTTATAAAAGAACTTTCAGTCTTTTTTCATTAGATAGTGCTTAAAACTCATCAGAGTTTGTTTTTTGTCCTCTTTATAAGATGTAATATTTCGCACCTCGACCCGAAAAACCTTAAATTTTGGCTCGCTCGCTCGAAAATTAATATTCAAACTATGACACCAAACTGCAAAGTATATAGCTTGATCAGTATCTTGAACTACGTAAAGGTCATCCCTGGTAGTGTAATCACAATCATGACGATGTAGGGGTATATACCAAAGTCTATAAATGGTGTATGTTAACTTTGAAGTTTCCCTTTGTAGGTGCCCCTTTTTTCCAGAAAGTGCCCTTTTTTGTTGGTGCCCCCTACTTTGGAAGACACTCCGCCGCCCCTGCCTCGGAAAATACATGTAAAAACTCCAATGCGCATTGCTTTTTGTATTGTTTTAAAAGAGATCGAGAGATAGCCCGATGATATATATACGTTATCAGAAATCGTTCTGCTTTCTTTTCATCGCGTACAACAACTTTGTAAAATAAAAAGCAGCCGCTGAATGTTTTTGTTTTGTTTTGTTCCGTACACAGGTGGCTAAGTTTTACCGTGATCCGAGCATTGGGAACTTGGTGAACATCGCCCTCGTGCGTCTGATCCTCTTAGAAGATCAACAGGTGAATCATGTTAAACATTTATTCTATTTTTAGAGAAAGAAAGAGTGAGAGAGAAAGAGAGAGAGAGATAAAAAGGGACGGGGAGTTGTTTCCATTCAAATTTGGAAGCAAGTTTGATTTGCAATATCAACACTCAATTTATTTACATCCTTTTTCGTAACCTGTATCCTTATTCCATTTTCTTCCTCTTTTTATTATCTTTTGAAAATATTTCTCTCTTTTTAAAATTTATGACGATCTAGAATCCAAGTGTCACTCAGTTTGATGAATTAATGTGATTACCATTGACCTTTGCGAACTTTCTATCGTTTGCTGCATTATGTTTAATTTGTTTGTATTTCATGTATTATGTTTATCATGTTTATTGTAAATGTTTATTTCAACTTCTACTCAGCAGTGAGTTCTGAGTTTAGACATTATCATTTACATTACTTCTTTTATTATAGGACGACCTAGAGATCTCTAACAACGCAGATGACACATTGAATAGCTTCTGCGCATGGCAAGACACATTGAACCCGGAAGGAGATGAGCAACAAAATCACCATGACAACGCAATACTTCTTACCAGGTGAGCTCAATCCCATACAGGCTACTTAGTATGGATATCGCAGAACAAAAATAAGTAAATACACATCCGACTATTTCTCTTTCTTTCTGCTCTCTCTCTCTCACTTTATAATATATATACAAACTATATATTTATTGATTCTCCTTATTGATTCTCTTTATTGATTCTCTTTATCGATTCTCTTTATGTTTCTAGCAGTTCACATTTTCTTGCTTAATTTGTTTTCACCCTGCCTACATTCACCCTTTCTCTTTCTGTCTATTTACTCTCATTCTGATCGTGAATGAAACATAAACAAAGTCAAGTGTTGTCCGAATAGTTTCAAGTAACTAGAGACTACATACACATTCAAATTCAAATTCATTTTCGGATATTTATTTCATTCAGTTTTATATGTAATTTAGAAATAAGGTTAAATGGTTGAATGATTCATTCATAATTCTTGAATTTTCTTTGAAGGAAGGACCTGTGCCGTGGTTCTGATATTTGTTTCACGTTGGGCTTGGCCCACGTGTCTGGAATGTGTAATAGGAAGCGAAGCTGTAGCATCAACGAAGACAACGGCCTTGCTGTTGGGTTCACCGTGGCGCACGAAATGGGACACAAGTAAGAATAAGCGTAAATCAGTGTCATATCTAGCCGAATGGCGCCCCGGAAAACAATATATATGGACTCCTGCCTTATTGGTTGAAACATACGAAATAGTTTTTTTTTGAAGCAGTTCAAACGCAGTTTATAAGCTTTAGAAAAAAACTTGGAGTAAAGAGACCAAATTTCAGAAAATTTTCGCCTCAGACTTTAACAAAAAAATATAGTGCATTTTGGCATAAATTGGGGGCGCATATATTCCTCAAAGACCCTAACATTTCTTGTTCCCCTCTCCTTTCTCTTTCTCTCTTTTTATGTTTTGTTTCCACTTCAAGTACCGCCCTGGGCATACGCCCCGTCGTTTGCACCCCTATACGCCCCGGGTTAAAACCATCTCGAACCATACGATCCGACCAAGATCAGATTGTGAAAGAAATTGCAATATTATCAAATATAAAAAAATGTAGACATGTTAACTATTCCTGTTTTCAACTTAATATTTGGCATAATTTCAGTCTGCAGATAATTAATTTTTGAGGAAGAAGCATCAATGATTAAGATCACGGTTCTATCAAAAGTACATGCTCTTGACCGTAATGATTATGTAATCAGTATTTAGTGGTTACGGTAAAAAAAAAAAAAACTTCACAGAAATGTGTTATGGTTTGCCCTCATATAGCTTTGGTATGCAGCACGACGGCATTGATAACCCATGCTCATTTGATGATGACCCGAGTGGCCCATATGTGATGTCTTCACGGGTTCCTAGTGGTCTTACACCTACTACATGGTCCTCCTGCAGCAGAGAATACATCACTCGCTTCCTAGAGTAAGTACAAATATGGCGGCAGCGGTAGAATCATGAGGCCATTTGGCTTCGTTATTTTGAATCACATCAAATCAAATATGGACAGCGGTCCATAATTGTGATGTCTTCTCGGATTCCCAGTCGTTTACTGTACCAGTGCGTACATTTAAGTAAGACTAAATAATGGCGGCAGCAGTGGGATTGTGAGGCCATTCGGGTTTAAGATTGATTCAAATAGAATCAGATCATATATGGAAAGGTCCATTCTTAATGTCTTCGAGGTTTTTTAGTGGTCTTACACCCACTTCATGGTTCACCTGTACCATCCACCCCACGATCTACCGACAGTAGAGGGTAGATCTCTGGATATTTAGAGTACATTCGCGACAGCGGTGGGATGGAAGGAAAGTCGGACTTTTGAACGGCTTGAACGAAGAATGTTTTTTTCTGTAAAAAAATGAATAAACGATTTAGAGATTGCTTTACCTAAAAATCCCAATATTAAAAAAAAAAGCAATTGCAATGAGAATGAATGATGTATAACCGAATTACTCACATTTCTTACAAAAAGATGATAGTTCATCAGTGATTGGGATTTGTTCTGAATTATGCCGTGAAAATTATATGCACGTACAATTATGATTTCTGCAGTAGTGGACGGGGTAACTGCCTGGAGGATATGCCGTCATCAACACCCTACAACTATCCGAAGGTTCTACCGGGTGTCATGTACTCGGCAGACCACCAATGCCGTCTACAGTACGGACCGAATGCAACTGCCAGTCCCATGTTTGAAGTAAGAATCTTTGTGGTTATCTTACACTTATCCAAAGACGAGGAAAAACTTAAGCTACCACTCTAGCTGTTACGGAAAGAAATAAGAGGAACGAGGTAGATTATAGACAAAGAGTCAAGAAACAGATCAGCTTGGAATTTTTTGAGGAAAAAAATGACCTTGGATTTTTTTGTGCGTTGCTTTTTGTAAAGTTGTGCGGATGGTTTCTTTTATATTCCTGATTTCAACGCCGCTCGATAGATATGGACTCCTGGGGATACTGAAGAAAGAGGTAATACGAAGTAGGCAGATGAAGAAAATAACATTTTATGTTATATAGGCCTACTTTGCAATTAAAAGTACATTTAGTAAATAAGTATCAATTTACAAAGTAACGTAAAATGTTTGGTTATTTTGCAAGTGATTCCATTTTTGGGGGACAATGTTTCAAAATCAGTTCCTGATCGTGGGTAGAGCATTTTCGCCGGTTCATTTAGTACCCCAACATTCTTTATCGTTTAATTCTACTTTAAATTATGTCTCTCCTATTATTTGAATTCTACTTTTCTCTTCTTCACAAATTCTGTCCTCACTTCATTCTTTTCTTTATCCCTCTGTCTCTGTTTCCTTTCCCATTTTCAATATCATCCTCCACACTTTATATTTCTATCTGTTTCTACAAACTCTTCTTACTTATACTCCATCACTCCATTTTGCTGATTCCAGTCTGATCTCTGTACTACCCTGTGGTGTAGCGTAGGAGTCATGAGGAAATCACGCATGACAGCAGCTGCACAGGGTACTCGGTGTGGGAAAGACAAGGTTAGTACTGTAAAAATAAATAAATAAAGGGTCCCTTTTCTCTCGATCACCTTCAAACATCTAGTGGTGTAATCTCACACAATTAGAGGTTTCCTAGCCAGACATTAAAGAGGCCTCCAGAAGTGGACTGGCCATGGGGAGTTTAGGGAAATTTCTCCACGGGCTGTCAGATATTTTGGTTTGAGGCCCCATTAATAAGTGGTCTGAGGGCCAGTAATAGGTTGGGTTGGCCTGGTTACATCGACATTCCCAAACCGAATTTCAGTCTCAGTCCGTCCCTGAATGCTTCATTAATTTTAATATACTTCGGATTCATAATGCTATGCTAGATCTTACAATAAATGCAAATTCATAAAACAAAGGTGAGATCAGATAGATGAAGTGCCGTCTCCCAAATTGATAAAGTGAGAACAATATGATTTTACAGAAGTCCATTATTGAACACTCGAGTATCTGTCGCATTCACAAACAGTCTTGACCAATTTGATCCTCAAATCCCTACCTCAACCTGCCGTTATATTTACAAATACTTGGTTTGGTTTGTTTTATTTACGGTCTAAAAGATATACACAAATATAAACATAATACAAATATCATAAGCAAAGAATATGACTGAATTATCAAATTTCAAAGTCATTAATGTAGTGGCTCTCTTCTTTCTAGAGGCCCAGATCCTATCACAGTCAATGGCATTATGTATGATTATTGTTAAAGATGTATTTCCTTCTTTGATTGTGTTCAGTGGTGTATATCTGGAGAGTGTATCGACATTGATGAACATCCCGTGGTCATAGATGGCGGATGGGGTCCATGGAGCGAGTACTCTGAGTGCTCCCTAACATGTGGACGGGCCGTCAAGTCTAAAGATAGACATTGTAACAACCCAAGGTATTCTTCTTTGACTTTTCGGATTGCTATTTCCATTATCTTTAACGATTTTGTAGTATTACGGTTTATAGTTACGAACGAAATGTCACAATGGAGTAGAATAGGTCAACATTCATGTGTACTTGACAGAGCTCCAATTTTAGAATGATTAATGTACAAACTTCCTATGTGCAACCAGCTGAAGATCAAAGTGCAGCTACACAATTTTTAATACCGCTGGGTTATGGTCGTAATCTGATCAGTGGTCGTAGCTTTGGTCGTAACATGGGCGTTTTGAACAAAAGCTTCTTCTGGGGCACCGAGGCATAATGACCATGTCATATGCCTGCGAATCGGTGTTCGTTCACTAACAAAACTGCGGCGAGTCTCCAGTCGAATCATTTCTGATAAAGGCCTTAAAAAGTTTTACGAATATCGACTCAGAAAACTAACCATTTTTTTTACAATTGCTCCTGCAGTCCATCTCATGGAGGAAGATACTGTGTTGGTGAGAGAAAGAAGTATACCATGTGTAAGCTTCAGGTACGTATACTATTAACTTAAATTAACTAATTTTGAAAACCAACTAGATAGAGGCATGAAAAATATAGGGTTCATAAAAAAACATCGATCTATGTACTTTGGTCAAAGATAAGACGTTCATTCATTCTGGCAGTGATGTATTGTGCAGAAAAGGGCAAGTCCGAGATTTTGGTCATTTGGTGCCCTGTACGTCACCAAGTGCTGTAGAGTTCTGAACATATATTGACTTCAAATGTATCTGGTCTGATAAAAGCTCTAGTATTGCTATTAATTATGATCAGATGTACTGTTCGGGACACCGAAATATTTCATCTTTATCTCGAATTTGAAAATAACACATTTATGTGGCATTGATTCTGTGTAATATAAGTCATCGGTGTTTTTATTTTGTCTAGGATTGCGTTCATGAATCTGTGAGTGTTCGTGCCATGCAGTGCAGCACCTATGATACAATCCAATCGAATGGTACCCAACTCGCATGGATTCCCGTCGATGTCGAAGGTGCGTGGCGTAGTGGTTCATTCACTTCAAAGTTGATGGTTCGAATCCCAACCCCGCAGGGATGGCCTGGGACTGAAATTCGGTTGGGAAATTTTGTTGCGACCGGTCCATTCACTCAGCCTTAGAAGATACTTAGGGCCTACCAACTGTGTCTAATACCACAAATGAACCGGCCAAAATACTGAGCGGCCCATTGCGAAAATTTCGCTTCAAATTCCTCTAATTCACCATGGCCCCTGAACATCAGCACTAATGTCCTTTGGCAAGGGTTTATCTACTTTTTCAACTGCTAGACAAAGGTGTATTATGGGTACTTTTCTTGGGAAATAAATAAATATATAATTTTTTTATTTTGTGTGAGGGGGGAGGTGATGTGACCGAGTGGCTTGACCGTGAAAGAAATGTGGAGAATTCCTCCTTAAAGCCCCTCTGCACTAGTTTGGCCAGGAGCGATTAGAGGGATTAGCGTGGTCACTGACAGGTGGTTATCTCATCAACTCAGCTCTCAATTAACATAAGAAAAAGAGGATCATGGGGACCAACAGGCACCGCTTAGGCATTGTTTTCTATATAGAGGGAGCAAGTAGCTACAAGTAGTACAGTGGGGCTTTAAAATGTAGTTGTCGTATCTTCTGAACAGAATGTTTTTCTGATGTGTAATTTCACTTTCGCCCTTTTTTTTCCTATTCTGACATTGTTACTTTCTGTTTTTTCCTCTGTTTTTTCACTCTTTTCTTATAATATCAATGATAAACAATCAATTTCTCTCATTCTATTTTGTTTGTAGATAAACCTTGTGAATTGTTTTGCAGACGTCGTGATCAAGCATTGATAAAGAAGAAATCAGATCACGTGACCAATGGAACTCCCTGTACTCGCTTCTCACGTGATATCTGCATTGACGGTATATGTCAGGTATGAGTTCGTTTTCCCGTAGATTCATAGTTCCGAAGGTTTATAATTCCGAAAGTTTATTACTTCAAAGTTCAAAGGTTCATAATTTTCTGAAGGTTCATATCCCCTAAAAATGAGATAGGGTTCATAATTCCGAAACCCTGTATCGTATTTCGGAAATACGAACCTTCAAAACTATGAACCAAATTTAATATTCGGAAGAATGAACCTTCGGAATAATGAACCCTTGTTTATTTTTTGGAATTATGAATCTTCGGATATATAGGAAAACCTTCGGAATAATGCAACAAATGTTCGGAATTTTGAACCGTATTTCTTTTTTTCAGAATTATGAACTCCCTGTTACTAGAAATTTGTGTTTCGGAAGGGCGAACCTTCAGAAAAAAACGAGTGCCTCCCGACTTAAAAGAGTACTCTAGCGTGACATTGAAGTGAGGGGGAACATTAAACATTATGTTATTTGTGAATATCCGATTGACTCGATTTAACGCCTTTGTGTTTCATGGACGCACGCCTACTTCATGTCTCACTTGAAGCAACTGTATTGCCGTTATTTTTGTAATATTTTTAGGGAGTATCTTTTCCATCATGCCATTTTCTTTCTATGGGACACTCTTTTTTGCATTTTGAAAAAAAAAAAAAAAAAAAAATCATAAATGGAACATATAGAACAGAAGATATAGAGGGTAGGGGTGCATCAGTGGCACAAGTGCCCCCTATTAATTTTTAATTCAAATGGAATCATATTCCTGGGAGAAAAACGAAATTCATCAATAAATTAAACAAAACTTACATACAGTTTGCCGGAGCCCCTAGAAAAGCATTAAGATCGCCGACATACACTGGTAGAACTATGATTGCTCTTACTCTGTGACAAACAATGTTGTGATCTTTGTTTCATTTGAGGTGTACCAATAACCTTAACAATAATTTTTGTACTGTTATAAAGTATAAGTAGAAGAACAAAAACCTTTACCCGGTATTCTATGGGCCAACAGACAAGGATTGTGAAGAAAACACAAAAATAACATAAATCTCGCGCACGGAATCTATGTCAAACTTGGGTTCCGTGCGGGCCCTATTTTGAGCGAGTGTGTACGGGTGCGTGGAGTAGTCTACTTTTACAATTACATGTAGTTCATTTTATGTTAATGGAGAGTGTATTTAAACTTGCAGTATCTCAGCATATATGTAATATATGAAGCTCATATTTTGAATATAGTATAGCCACAAGGAACCCTTATCATGCAGAATAAAGTATATATTTTGGTGATTGATAAATGTTCATACTACCACTTTTTCAGATGGTTGGTTGTGATAATGTTGTCAGCTCAGGGGCGGTGGAGGACCGATGCGGTGTATGCCGCGGGGATGGGTCATCCTGCCTTACTATTCAGGATAGTTTCAACACAAAGTATGGACGAGGTTTGTACAATTCGCTATAACTAACCAAATTATTCAAAAGGAACGATTCATACATGTATATCTTCTTCTTGTTATATTGCATAAAATACATGATTACATAAAGGCAGCGTGGTAGTTCGGTGAGAACATTTATTTGAACACGATCGCAACTACTTTTGAAAAAAAAAGCCTAAGGCAATTTCACTGGCCTTGTACGTCATCTTTTAAAATGTGCAAACATTGCAAAGACGTAATATGTAATCTGAACATGATTTCTATAGAATATACAATAAGGTATTTAATTTGCCCCCTGAGTTGATTTTTCGAATGTAGTTGCCATCGGGATTTTGTGACTGGGTCCTTATTGTACAAAGACAAGCTTGAGAACAACAATTCCAATAGGAACCGACTTTAATTCATTTTATCCAAGCAATGATTTTATCATAAAAATATCCGACATTCAAATCGAATAGGGACAATAATAGTGTAATTCCAAAGACACTTCATTTGTAACTCCGTCTATGGCTTGTTTCGGTTATCTGTTCCAGTTAAAACATTCTTCCTTGAATGTGGAAGACGATATACACAACGACAATAACAACCAAAAATATTTACAAATTCAGCTACATACTATTCAGGACCTGAACATGACAGTACTTCAGTACCATATTGGAAGTTTGAGGGAGAAGCAAAGGAGAGGGATAGGCTCATGTCTATACACAGTGTTCAAAGGTTAATGAAACAGTCGAATATGTAC
Organism: Mesocentrotus franciscanus; assembly: GCA_037976565.1. Lineage (NCBI taxonomy): Eukaryota > Metazoa > Echinodermata > Echinoidea > Camarodonta > Strongylocentrotidae > Mesocentrotus > Mesocentrotus franciscanus. The sequence continues at coordinate 31,026,823 of CP137675.1, forward strand.
ATCTTCTTAGTTGTAATTGATAATGTACCTTGATTAATTCAATAATTTCCCTGTTAACATTTCTTCGCGCCGGTCATGGTGGTATAATTGGTTAGAAAATCATTTTCGACGTTCATTGTTGTTGTGGGGGTATTTTTGTTGTTTGGGGGAGGGGCTTGATGGTCGCTGATGATGATGATGGTGGTGGTGGTGTGCCACTCAGGAGATTTGTTTAATACACGTATTCCATACCGTTTCCCGGTAGATAAATGCCCGCATTCCATATATATTCCTGGTTGATTAATGCTCGTATTCCATACAGATGTCACGGATGTTGTGATATAGAGGTCAGGAGGTGTCGTGGTATAGTGGTTCATTCTATTAACCCTCAATACAAGGGTTCAGGGTTCGAAACCCAACCCAAAACTAACGTCCATTGGCAAAACATTAATCCCCACTTTGCCACATTCTACCCAGGTGTAAAGGGCACCTGGTAATGCTGGGGTGATAATAATTGCAGGGTGCCACAGGAAGAGCAGTATTAATAATGCTGTGGCTACCCTGGGTGAATAAGACCCCAAATTATAATTATAGTTTCTATTATTCCAGGTTATGTGGAAATCACCGTCATCCCTGCCGGCGCTAGGAACATCGTTCTGGAGGAATTGGTCTCTTCCCAAAACTACCTGGCCATCAGCAATGCTTCAGGACATGACCTGCTAAACATGGATTGGTATATTGACTGGAGCGGGGAGTATCAGGCAGCAGGGACCATTATCAGCTACGAGAGGATAGATAATAAAGAACGAGTGGAGATCCTCGGTCCCATCAGCGAACCACTGCACATCTATGTAAATAGGGGCTTCACTGGAATATTATTCGTGGGATGGCGTTTCAAAATAATCGGAAGAGACTTTCTGATATATTGTATCGACATAAAATAACAAAGATTATAAGTAAGCAAGAATATAACAAACACTAAACAAAACAAACATAATCTCTTTAAAAAAAATTGTGTAGTAGTTTTGAAATGTGCATTTACGAGTTAAAGAAGAAGAAAGGTTTCGAGAACCATTTTCAGATAGCTAAATGTATCATGGATTTGACATACCCCATCAGTAATGTACGCGCCTGGCAGGTTAAAAAGAAATATCTCTGTCTGTAACACTCGTTGTGGAGTATTAACAAAAATAGATATATATACTTGCATGATTTAATTGGGTGGATGTGCTGATCAAATGTTTTATAGTTTACTTTGTCATTGTGTTCTAAAACTTTAAAATATTTTTGTCAGGTATTGATTTCAATGATATTTACCCAGTGTCCCATTGAATCGGTTAACACATCATGTACGTCGTACCAGAAAATATGTGATGATATTTTCCCTCTCCACTTTTCCAGCTCATATTTCAACGAGCTCAGAACCCTGGCATAACATACAAGTATACCATTCCGAGAGAAGGGAACCAGACCGCTGTCATGCCGCAGTTTTTCTCCTGGGTCTATACCGATTGGTCCCCGTGTTCTGCATCCTGTGGCATTGGTAAGGTGTCCTTATCCCTTGTAGCTATGTTCTGTGGAAGCTTTTAGTGCTACTGAACAAACAGGTTAGGCAGATTCAGAAACAACGAAGCAAGGAGAGGTGATCAGAATTCTCACCATCTTTGAGACGAAAAAAAAAAGAATCTTGCCAATTCAGTTGAATATTTTGTAGGGAAAAAACAGCAGCAAATTATTCATCAAGTCCTTGACTCAAGCTTCTCTCAAGAGGACACAATGGAACATTGGTCTCGAGGAACACCTGAGGAAGTCAAAGTTATTAATTTAAAACTGGTATCGCGCATTTTGGTCCTGAGTCCTGGTTGATTTCACGACGTTCTGGCATTGCTATCTCTTCTTCATTATCCTCATAATTTTGATCTGATGAGAAATTGATTTCGTCTTCTCGGTGGCATTCTTTCATAAAGGGTTTTTATCATGTACATATCCTTGGGTTTGTACAGACCTGGACCCTGTTTCATAAAACTTCTTATGAATAACAAATGTTAAACTTCGATGAAGAATTTGCTCTCAGCCAATCAAATGCAATGATTTCAGTGACTTACAATTTTTATTGTACCCGTTTTTAGGTTTTAAGAAAACAGGGCTCTGAATATTCATATTTTGGACTGACCATTGATGTCACCATTAAAGCAGTTGCGACTGAGGGTCGAAATCTGGTTACCTGGTTATTGTATAGGGAAACCAAAGATCAGATCGGTAGACTAACTTGGTTTTGAATACATTGATTCAGGTCGTACGATGGTCCAAACCTAACTTTTGAATTTATTGAAAAACAATTCTGCATTATTGTTCCATGCTTTTTTTTTAATTTTGAATGTATTTTTTGTGTTTTTTATTTCGATATCAGGTTATCAGCGTTCGAGTGTGATCTGCAAAGAGTTGATAGCCGGCTTGGTTGACGACCGATACTGTGAAGGCATAAAACCAGACGATATGCAGCAGACATGCAATGAACAACAGTGCCCTGCCACGTGAGTTTGTTTTCACCCAGTTGGATCATTCACCAATATCTTTCATTTTCTTCAGCCATTGAATGAAATCTGGATTATCCGTGATGCATTGTGCATTCCATTTAGCGTGAAGACAAGGCTACGTCCCTGTGAGGCCCTTCGGCCTATATAATATTGCAGTCAGTATTAAACATTTCCTGTTCGGCTGTTCCCACCATATTTTATCTGCGGATGATATTTTTAAAACTCTCCATACAGTAAGGATGTTTATATACCTCTTCCTGGACAATATGTCTTTGAAGAGCCAGTTATGAAACGTATCACTTGATTCCTCCTGTTAGTGTTCCAAAAGCCTCTGATGCTTTAACAGACATAAATTTCAAAATTGTACTCAAGTTATCAAAAGACAAGTTCAGGTTCCCTCAGAATAGTTCTTGACCAATTTTTGTTGCTACAGATGGTGGGAAGGGCCTTGGCAACACTGCACGGGAAGCTGTGGAGAGGAGGGGCACAGGCAGCGATGCGTCTTCTGTATACGTGGTTCCACCAACGGCGAACAGACTGTCCTCGATGACGTCGACTGCATAAGTCAGGGCCAAGAGAAACCCGTCACTGAGACCACGTGTGAGGTTGACCTGCACTGTGAATCCAATGACAACTGGCAGACAGGCGAATGGTCGCAGGTTAGTGCGTGAAGATGATCGTGAAACAGAACTGCAAAATATGCTTCATATTTTTATGTTATGATTATGGAGGAATAATAATGAACATTCAATTTGATCTAACGTGAATTTATGGGTCGTAGCAAAGCAGTCCACCTGTCGACAGCTCTTGAATATTGCTCTTGAATATAGGCATAATGGCAAAAACAGGGAGGACCAAACCAGGAAATACAATTGATAACGAAGCAATTTGTTTGTCTACTGTAAATTGCTCGAATAAACTTTGATTAGATAGGTTATTTAGCAAATGCAAGTTTGAAAGGGTTTCAGAATGAATGAAAGACAACAAGATTAATTTTGATGGAGTAATATCGATATGTTTCTAAAAGTTTTTGTGATATCTACCTCTACATCTACTGAATGTTCATCTCATACATAAGAATAATTTATTCCTATATATTTTCCCAAAAGTGTTCGGTTTCGTGTGGCGGTGGGTGGCATACCCGGTCTGTAATCTGCACGAACGTCAACAAACCTTGCGATGTTGCAGGAAAGCCCAGCGACAGGAGACCGTGCTTGTTAGATCAATGTCCTAGGAGACAGGACCTCTACAACGCTATGCCGGAGGCTCCTGAGAGCCGCTCCTACGTGGACGAATATTCGCTAGACCAGTCATCAGCGAGCGTGTCTGCTAGCAGTGACTACCCGGCGAATTTCGGCGAGTGGGAGAAGAAGATTGCCATCCAGAAACACGAATCGGCGGCTAATAGCACAAAGCTGCACCCGCCTCTGCCACCTGAAGAAGTGCCTCATAAACTTAACTACGAATTGAATATTACTACCCATGACATTGATGTCATAGAAAAGAGCGTAAGGATTCTAGAATAAACCATCTTCCAGTTGTGCCTGATTCTCCGTATGTAAATTTCATCTTATTCCCATCTGCCCTTAACGACAAGGACCCATCGGCTTCAGATACTGCTGCTCGTCTGCAACATCAGTCTCAAGAGCCTGCGTTTGGGTGGTCAAAACAACCGTGGCAGCCGGTAGGTCCAGACTTAATGGCTTCTTTATTTGTAACTTTAATCATTTTGACATGGGGTTTAATGAAGATAGACGAGGTGTCAGAGATAAGTGATGGTAATGCCAAAGCATGAAACTTGTATTTAAGCCTATTTTAGTAAAACGTGGATATTATTTGTGTAGGAAAGAGGAACAATTTATAATGTGACATGATACCTTAAAGCCCCACTGTACTACTTGTAGCTACTTGCTCCCTCTATATAGAAAACAATACCTAATCGGTGCCCGTTGGTCCCCTATGATCCTCTTTTCTTATGTTATTTGAGAGCTGAGTTGATGAGATAACCACCTGTCAGTGACCACGCTAATCCCTCTAATCCCCCTGGCCAAACTATATAGTGCAGAGGCGCTTTAAATGTCGCCTATATATGTCGATAATCTAACATTGAGTTATGAATCGTTATGTTTTGGTTACTGTACTACATATAAATCGTATTTCGGAAGGGTGAAATGCCACCTATTTCTCGATCACCTCGTCAACAACTTTGTTGGTCCTACGTCAAGCCTTTCACCAACTTGTACCAACAGTGTGATAAGTAAATGGGGGAGGGGTATGTTTCTCACTCCCACATTCCTCTGATGCCCACCCATCATGTAATTGTCATCTCAATTTCTTTCACAGTGCTCTGTAACTTGTGGCGATGGTATCCAACAACGGATAGTGGAGTGTGTTGATAGAATCACCGGCCGAAGGACATCAGGATGCTCCGAAGAAAATCAACCCATTTCATTGCAGTCTTGTAACTTGGGCATCTGTCCTCGAGGTATTAATGATAATGAATATGACTGTTATAATCATATAATTACTCTAATCATTGATAACAAAATGGTAAGCAAAATAAGAGAAAACGGAGAAACGCCATTCTCGTTGACGGCGAACTCGTCTAGCATCGTCAGTGACCTTCATTTAACCACTCAACAACAAACTAGCTGACGTTGCTGCTTTCTCCTCTACTGCTCCCAAACCCTGGGACAGGCTCCCTCCTCAACTGAAATAATCACCAATAGTAGCTAGAACAATTCAAACAGAGTTTGAACAAATATCTAATTTGACGCTGACGCCGTCACTGCTTGGTAACTTGTACATAATTTTATTCGAACGCTGACCCAGGGATGGCATTTCTTGGCGCTTTGTATCCAGTGATAAAAAGACGAGATATAAATCCCAACTATTATTATTATTGCCGGTTCTTGTTAATTAAATGTAGCTGAAAAGGAACTTCTGTGCATACATACATTTGCGAGTGTTATGTACTTTATAAGAATCTATTATCATAATTACTACTACTAATTAAACCAACTGAAAGTTAAACTGGAAAACTTATATGCAAATGATATTGGTCTTGATGACGACTTTGTTTTGTCGATGTTCTTGATAACGAATCTACATGTAAACTCTGTCACATCAAACATGTGAATATAACAATTTTGATATAGACTTTTTTATTTTCTGTTGACAGTTTGCAGGAACACTCTCAGCACCACCATGTGTTTGATGATCGTCCAATCAGGAAGCTGCTCTCAAACACACTTTCGTGAAAGATGCTGCAGAACCTGCGCAGAAGTCAGATAGCGTTTCCTTTTGCGCATGTAATCAGTTGAACTTTGGACAGTACTTTATGTTATATATGTCTCCTTCCGCTCAACCTTAATCGTGATAAAAGCGTTAATATAAAAATGGCGGCTGAGGAATTCGATGGAGTGTGTAAATGAATAACAGATCCAAGACCTTTTGCGAAACATTATTTTCAGATGTGTAAATGTTTTCTATGTTTAAACCTTACCCGTTCAAACCTTAATTAAAAAAAAATATTATACTGTTGTCGAGAATTGTTGTTATATATTATACTGTTGTTGAGAATTGCGTTTTTAATTTGAACTACAATGCCGCTGCAGCATGTACTGATTTCTTGTGACTAGTGACAAGGTTTCCACGAGATACCCCCACCCCCACACCCCCAAAACACCCCCACACAAATACACATACACACACACGCACACCACAGCCACACACACACACGCACCCACACGCTCCCTCACACACAGACATATCTGTCGGGATGATAGAAAATCATAATCCATACTAATATCCTGTATGATATTGTATGGTCGCATGTTGCCCGTATTGTTTCAGGAGGCAATTGATTGGAATTTATAGACCTTTTCTTCTTTATATTTTGCCTCCTCGATGATTCTTGAGTATAATGTACACGTGAAGATAAGTTATATATGATTGAATTAAACATTATCTACTGTTTCAAAAACCCTAAACTTTATGTTTGTTATTTTGTTTAAACAAAATGATTTGTCTATGCTATTCTTATTGAATGAAAAAAGTGGATAATGTTAATCCATTAAGATGTTAACCAAACCATTAAGAACGTCGATCATGATCGTAAACTAGAATTCATTTGTGACACCCACACTCACACGCACATCCACCCTCTTACATGTACTGTATACAAATGTAATTATATATCTTACATAACTTCATTCTTTAGTCTTTCCAACTTTTTAATTACTGGAGTAAATGACGCATTTTTAGAATACATCATTTTAGACTTAAAGGGCAACCCAATCTTTGTGATAAGTTTATTTGTATGAAATCAGGAAAATAAGAGAAACATAAGGGAGTAAGTTTGAAATAAATTGGACAAACTACACAAAGTTATTAATGTTTGAAATATGAGATCACTAAATCTTAGCGAATCTGAAATTGGCAATTTGGTCAGTGGGTTGTGGCATAGCCATGGATAACTCCCCAGTTTGTCATGTACACAAATATTATTCATTTTTGTTGTCTCCTTGTGCCCTCTCTCTTGGGGCACTACTCAAAACATATTATGGATATCACATTGTTAAAGGTCCTCTGAAAAGAAAAGATCCTCGTTATTCATGCATTTGAAAGAAATAAAATGGCATTTTAGTCATTTTGTGTATTGAAACAAATGAGAAAGTTGTCCGGCACTGCGTCACAGTGATATTACCGATTCAGTCATTTCGAAGTACCCATACGTAGAATGATTACAACTTTTTAAAAACTCCTTTACTTTCTTACTCTTTGTCCGATTTCATTCAATATTTCACCAGTCTACCTCTCTGATTTTCTGATTTATTTTAGCGTAGTGGTCTATTGTTTGGACTTTCATTTAACAATGGAAGGTTATTTGGACTTGAAGCAGTCCAACCCCGGGATGACAAGTGGAGTCATAGTAACATCCCGTTCTGTACCGACACCTGATGAAATATCAAACACCAGCACTTTCATTCTCCTTCGCTGTTCTCACCTGACTTCAGCAGTCTTCTCGATTATATGTCCCTTAGAAACAAAATATTAACATGATAAATCTCAGGCCTCTGTCAACTTGAGGAACTCTACCAATCTTTTTCAAAGGGATGCAGGTTTGTAGAGTAAATCAAAGTTCACAAGGAGAGTGAAAAAACATTGAAATGTATTTATTGAAACGAAGAACACATATCGATGATGAAAATAAAGCGAAAATAGGCAGGGCGTCCGTGACCTAACTTCACCATGTTAACAGCGCCAAACGTAACGAGAGACACCGAACCCATTATTGTACACAATGTTAACCTCTCTTGGTTTATTACTACTACAATGTTATACATCCATCCTATTGGTTATTGCTAACTGCAAATACCAGAGCAGAGCATTAATCTATCCACACTAAAAGAAACAAGGTAAACAAGCAAACAAACAACCAAACAAAAAAGGAGTTAAACAAATCCATGCTAAAAAATTCATAAAAGTTATTGACATCTTAAAGTTTTCGCAAAATTTATTAATATTACAGTTTAAAAGCGTTGCCAATATTATAATCCCTTTTGGAAGATAAACAGAGAAACAAACAAATCAAAGAACCAACCAACGAACAAAATGTAAGTTGATTTATTGAATGAAAAATTACAGAAGGTCTGTAAAATATCTCATATAGAATATGTACAAAATTTGCCGTTTACCGTAGCTTCTCATACATTCAAAAATCACAGTTGTAACTTTCTAGTAAAGCCTATGCCAATGAAACGATTTTTAGTGGAATTTGTCATTTTCTCCAAAAAAAATATAAAACGCGATCGCAAAGACTCTCAAGAAATCAACTTGTAGGCAATTATAAATACTCAGTAGCCATGTTCAGACGGGGTTTTGCTAGACGGCGTAAGTTAATCCCTGCAGCAGTAAATACCTCATGTATATTTCACTTACACCATTAGTTATCCACACGCTCTTACTCGGACCAACTTGCCACAATTATGTTAACACGTCCTTCCACCGACCAGCGTAACTTACGGAAGTGGTGGCGCCTGCACTAGTCGACCTCGATCAACCCACCTTTCGCATCTAAACCGTGCGAAATCTAATTTTCATTTTCGATTGTAACAAACAACCCTAGTGAAAGGTCACAGATACTCCCGAGTCCCGAGTGTAAGTTAGAGCATCCACACGGTCAACTTACGCTACCCTCTAGTCGTGTTAGCGAGTTAATCCTATATAAATCCAGGAGTAAATAGGTCGGGGTAAAGGTAGGCGTAGCTAACATTTCAGTTTCAGTTTCAGTTTCAGTTTAGTTTATTTCATTTCCATTTTTTCTAGCATCCTTGCAAACACAATACAATTCAATATGCAATAAACAATAATTGTATAATATACAACATGAATATACAAATCATTCCCATCGTTCAGACGGTCACTACTCCGACCTTTACACCTACCTCACCATATTTACCCCGACTAGCTCTTAACACGACCTTTACCCAAGGGTAAATTGCCTCCGTCTGAACAAGACTAGTATTAGCTAAGGAAATCACATTCGGATTATGTATGTCACAGTCTGTTATGGTTATTATACTCAATCACCATCTGTATTATACAAGGTAAAGTTACATCAGTGTGGAGTAATCATATCGTCTTCATCATAATTATATACGACAGTCAATATGAAAATTTAGTGATTACACTGGCATTTGATGGTGTAGCCTTTGCTAGGAAGGGGTGGTTGGACGTCCTATCTCAGTAAGAGGTTAGGAGGGAGAGAGAGAGGGAAAATGGAAAAAAAGGGGGGGGGTGTCATTCTCATGGATACAGGAGTTATTAATTTTGGAGATGAAAGAAGAGTCAGAGTTATTGTTTAAGATTATAGGCTATTCAAGCCTTTTGACAAGGCCTCTTGTATTTAAGAACATAATTGATTGAACAGATGACTCAAATGTGGGTGGCTCAACCGTAAGTCAAGACTTCCGCAGTTACTTTCACCAGAGCCATCTTTATATACAGAGTTTTGCCGACGCGGTTCTAGTTGGACATAATATGACGGTTGTTGCTTTGTTGGGCAAATAGAAATCAGTTGGCCAAACTCTGTATATAGGCATGTAGATGGCACTGTCTCCTATACCAATATTGCGCCCTCTCTTGTTGACTATTGTGGTTGGAAAGCGAGAAACTGTAAGTTCATAGTTGATACGTAGGTCAGGGGTGTTATTAAGCGTTTTTTTAAAGAAATTGTTGGGGGAATTACATAATGAATAAGTATAACACTACGTATATAATATACATACATACATATATATATATATATATATATATATATATATATATATATATATATATATATATACAAAGGAAACTTCATGCTAGTTTCATGCTGATTTCCAACTGTTTATTGATCTCTCTAATATTTTGATTTTGTTATTGTTCACTCTTGATAAAATCAGTATGTTCTTTACCTGAAGAAGGAAGAGGTAGAGTTTCGAAAATTTGTGTCTATTGAGAAACAGTTGGTAATTAGCATGAACCTCACAAGAATTCTCATTTTTATTGTAAACATTTTCAACACGTGGAATCTATTTAGGCCTACATCATACATATATACATGTACTTGCCTCAGCTTTGCCACATAATCGTGTAGATATCAATCAAGCTATTTACCGAAAATTTTGGTGGTATTTAATGAAACAAAAATCATGCATGTACTAACTCCATAACTAGTGCGGATAATAATTCATTCATATATATATACAACTGCCATCAACATGATAGAGGCTCCATGTTCATGTCATTCTCTTACTGGACTTCCATTGCCAGACAAAAGGACTTCTCCAAGGCAGGCCTAATCCGCTTTCTTCCAGCTTAGCTTGTTCCAAATCAACCTGCCAAGCTTGGCTACTCGAGTCTTAATGGCCTCGATGTAACCGGGTCCCTTCTGAAGGACAGCTGCGTGGTATCTATCGTAGCAATCGACAAGCCAGGAAACCAGTCGATTTTTCGTGTTATCATCAAAGAGAGATGGTCTGCAAGATTCACTGCCGTATTGGAAGACAGAAACTTCTGTGGAGATCTCGCTTATCCTGCTTATGATATCTGTAAATAATAACACGGGAAGAAATTCTGAATGTGCCGTAGCGGGCAAGGATAGTGGGATTTTTCTCTATTATGAAAAGGAATATCTACTTAGAAAACTGGGACTGGATGACGATCTAGTCCGATACAGCTGGGTAATAGTAATAATAATAATAGGGACAGCACGCATCAGGGGCGGCCGAGCGACTTCCAAAGTGGGGGGCACCAAGAAAAAAGGGCACTTTCTGGAAAAAAGGGCACCTACTAAGGGAAATCTCAAAGCGAAATTATACAATTGTTTAGACATTGGTATATACCCCTACATTGTAATTACATTATCAGGGATGATTTTAATATTTGTGTCACTTTATACACCATACAAGATATTGCTTAAGCATCATACTTTGCAGTTTGGTGTGATGGACTTAAAATTTATTTGCGAGCGAGCGAAGCGAGCGAGGAAAAATTTAAGATTTGTGAGGTCGCAGTGCGAAAAATTACATCTTATAAAGAGGAAAAAACCCAATCCTGATGGGGTTATAAGCACATTCTCATAACGGAAGACTGAAAAGACCCTTGATAAGTAACATAAGTATATCATCTATAGATGCATGCGAGCGTAGCGAGCGAGCTTTGGGGAAATTGCTCTTAGTCGCTTGAAATTAGGGGCGCGTTTAATGATGAGAGGAAAAGGGGACACTTATCAGAACAGAAAAGGAGCATGTGTCAAAGTACAAAGAGTAATTATCAGAGGTGAAAATGGGGCACTTCTTACACCCTCAAAAACAGGCACTCACCAGGGATGAAAAAGTCAGTCATGAGAATAGGAAATGGGCATTTGTCGACGGAAAAGGGCCCCATCAGATTTTGATAGGGGCATTTATAAGAGGTGAAAAGGGGCATTTATGAAAAGGGATAGGTCCCTTATTAGAAAGGAAAAGGGGCACGTATCATTGTTAAAAGGAAATTATCAGAGGTGAAAAGAGGCACTTATGTGACGCACCTGAAAAGGGTAAATGACCAGATATGAACAGGGGCACTTATGTAAATGAAAAAGGGGCACTTATAATAAAGGAAAATATGCATTAGTTGAAAGAAAATGGGCGCCGATCAAATTTTAAAGGGGGCATTTATCGGAGGTGAGGGGGCACTTATCTGAAGTGCAAAGGAGAATTTTCTCGTACTTGAAAAGGGTCATTTACAAGAGAAGGGGCACTTATGAGAAGGGCAAGGGCTCTTTTTTAATGGGGCACTTATCATTGAGAAAAGGGGCACATGTGAAAATATAACTTAGGTGCGTTATCCGAGTTAAAATGGGGGTAGTTATTAAAAGGTAAATGGGGCACTTCTTACAAAGGAAAGGGGCACTTGTCAAAGTAAAGAGGCACCTCTCAGATTTGAATAGGGCAATTATCAAAGGTGAAGGGGCACTTATCATAAGTGAAAAGAGGCACTTCTCGTACCTGAAAAGGGGCACTTACTAGAGATTAAAAAGGGCACTTATGAGAATGAAAAATGGACACTTATTGCAAGGAAAATGGGAAATTGTCGAAGTAAAAGGGGCACGTGTCCAAATAAAAGGGGCACTTATCAGAGGTGAAAAGGAAAAGGGGCACTTTTACAAATTAATAAGGGCACTTGTGAAAGTAAAAGGGGCACTATTCCTATGTAAAAAGGGGCACTTCTTACAAAGTTAAAGGGGCACTTTTCTATGTAAAAAGGGGCACTTTTTGGGTGCTTGAAAAAGTGGGAGGGCACTGTGCCCCCCTGCCCCCCCCCCGGGAGGGCCGCCTCTGGCACGCATACTAACGCAAGTATTGCCAATACATTTACAATTATATCCTGCATCAAAAATTTGTTGGCTTTTGATTGGTTGAGAGCTCGTCACATGACCAGAAATATTTGAACTATTTTTAGAAAGTACTATATGAGAGTACTATTTGGGAGTTGACAAAAAATGTGTTTTTTTTATTTTTAATTGAATTTTTTTTTCTTTCTTCAAATCTTAATTTAATGAAAACAAAATATTCTAAATATTTTTAGATAAAAATTTACATTTTTTTTGTTCTAAATTTTTTTTTGTCCCAAAAATGTTTTTTTTGTTGTTGTTGTTTTGTTTTTTTATAAAATAAATTTTTGATGCAGGATATAAAACAAATAAACCATGCCTTCTATTCGAGGTACTGGTTAAAACTATGGGCCTCGGTGACTCTAAAAGTACCATTTGCTTCGGGGCTGCGCCCCTCAGCAAATAGTACTATTGGAGTCACCTCTTGCGCATAGTTTTAACCAGAACCTCTCAAGACAGTGTATATTTGTATAATAATATGCTGTTGGGTGATTGGGACCAGTCATGGGGATGGTAGAATAGGGTTAGGCTTGTCTTATTAGAGCACCTTGTGAGTTATGAACCGGCCGGACCTGCCCTTTGGGCAGGTCCTTAAATTGCTGGAGAACAGTGCGATAAGATCAAGCTGGGGATTCTGGTAGGGCTAGTGTAATCTTTGGGTAACCAATGGAGGTCTTTCCCCCAAATGTTATACGTGTAAATATGACATATTAAGTTGTCATCACCTCTGTAGTGCCTCGATTTTCTTTAGAACAGTAACAACCCACTCTGGAAGAGTATCTTCTGCTTTATCTTTTTCTAACATCAGAACAGTGGATGGGTAGCACTAAAAAGCAAACTTTAAACTCAGACCAATTACATTCAGACTTCAATCCTAGACTGTAACTCTATTTTTATTTTCATTTTAATCGAATCATTGACGTGATTTTGCTGTTTATTTGATTGTTTGCTAAGGAGGCATGTGTATGATCGTGAGTAAACAACCATGCAGGGGATCGACGGCTTTAAGTCTTTTCCGAGGGACTTGGTAATAAGGATTAAGGATCGAGCTGGTTCTGTGACATCCCGGTTTATACGAGACCACTGCTCTACCATTGAGCCATCGCGCCTCCACTTTCGACATATCATACCCCTATCTGCCCATAAATGCGTTTACATTATTACTGTAGTCTGTATAGGGTCTAAAATGTCAGTAAAATGAAAAAAAGAAATGTGTAAAACAGAAGCTGTAGTTGAGTCAGCAACAACCTTTAGAGATTGAATAATAAGTTAACTCACCTGAAGTATGTTTATGGGCTAAAAGATTATTCGCGGGAGCGGGCATCAACACGGCTACATTCTGGGGTACCACTGCAAAAGTAGTTAGATTGAGATAAATGATAATTAGACCCCTTGCTACAAGTTAATCCAATGAATAAAATTGTAATACCATATTGGCAGTCAAAATATTGTTTAGGAGATCCTTCGAATATACATTACAAATCTCATGTGAAACATGTGAAAGTTTTAGAATTTGTTTAGCAACAAATAAAAGCGTGTTTTTTTAATGTGGATGTTATAATAGATGTTAAGAAATACTAATGAGATTCTATAGAACAAGTTTTTCACTACATACATTTATGTTAATCAACTCAATTGACAGAGAGGTTCGATCATCATGTCATCAAGTACAGATTGAGAGCTCACTGAAACATGCAAACTAAAAATGTCCTCTTGCATTTCCACTTATTATAATAAGGGAAACTGAATTGCGAAGATTTTAAATAAATCGGACAAATGATAAGGAAGTTATGAATGATTAAAATGGGAGTTCATCAAATCTATGCGAATCGCAAAGTAATCGCAGTCATGGTAATGTGGATTGTGATGTATTCTCCCGTGTAGTAAAATGTATTTTATTTTTGTTTCTTCTTCTAAGCGCCTTCTTCCTTGGGGCACTACTCAAAATACAGAACTTTCTTGATCAATCTTAATGACTCTTCAGATTGATCAGTAAAATTCTGAGAAGATATAAACATAATCTATCAAGAATATGCATGTATTGTCACCGCCATTTTATGAAAAGAGGCAAGAGCAATTTTTGCAACTTTGTGGGCAACATTGTATTATGGAAACCATATCATTATGTCCTCCCAAAACAAAAGATCCTTCCAAATTTTGTAGAATTTACATTTTTAATATCATTTTGTTTGTCAACTTGGAAGACTTTTGTCAGGCATTACATCACAGTGACATTACCAATTCTGACTTTTTGAAATTCCCATACGTAATGAGATTAGCCTACAATTGAAATTGTAACACCTACACATTTCTTTTATGCAATTCTGGTAAATAGCCATGACGACCTTGCATTCATTCGGACTGTAAGATGCAGCTTCCTCTAATGATCCCAAGTCTACAAGAATGGCTTCAAACAAGTGCCAGTTGCATGCCAGCTCTTTTATGTTTTTAATCAACACGATTGTCTTTCCAGGAAGTTGTCGTTGTAGCCCATCCACGGGTTGATTTGATGTAGAACGACTAAACAAGGCTATGGGATAGGTTGGGTCGATCACTTTTTCCTGGGTGGTATATCTATCATGTGAGGTGTCGACTTTCGACGAGGCCTGTGAAATTGGTGTGGTGTCGGAAGAACATTCGCCAAGTTGTGACGTACTAGAAGCGGATGATGTGCTTGCCATTGAAGTTTGGCTTTTAGTAGGTCGCGTCGGAGCATCTTCTGTAGGGACACCAACTCCTAAAAGGTTAACAGGAGAATCACTCTTAACCGAAATTGCTGAGGCATTTGTCGACCGGCCAACCTCTGTCTGAGACATGGAACTGGTGTCAGTAGAACTCAGAGCAGAAGAAGTCGTACTTTCCTCTCCTTTGGTAGCACTACCAGAAACAGGAATGCTTTGTGGATTATCACCAGTCCCGATTATAGCTATTTTATCCGCAGAGGGCGTTGTGGTCAGGGTTGCATCTTCAGCGATGGGTAGAGGATGAGCTGTCACCTTACCGATGAATTCAGTGAGTCGTGAAAGGTCTGGCATTTCAGCTAGATTGTTGCATTGGATGACGCATTTAGAGCACTGGAAGGTGGTTGGCTGGGTCTTCTTGAAGACCATCATCAGTGCCATCTTGGTGTTAGAATTGAAGCTCGTCATGGAGTGAACAACAACTGCAACACGGTCAGGTCCTGTCAAAATATATATGTAAATTCTATGAATAATTCTAAACTTATATTCTAGCCATAGATACATAAAAACATGCATATACAAATGACGTCATGTTTCCCCGGATAGATCACAGAAAATAGAGATAGTAACTTTGTGATGACTTTAAACATGATGGTAAACATAAAGCTTATCTACCTGACATATAGATTTTCCTCGACTGTTCAATTCATCAAATAAACGGAAGAAAACAAAAAGAAATAGCGAGTTGAAAACGGCATGATTATAGAATTACTATTAAAATACCCTGCAAAATCAATAGAGATCGTTGTCAATGGGTGAAGAGCGCCCTCTTTCTTCTACTGTTTGTGGAAATCCAGTCTCAGGCAACCAGTGCGCTGTAAGGGAAAATCACCAGATGAACACATAGATGCTGTTCACGTACGTACGAGATCATGGATAATGGCGAATGTCCTTTTTTGCAATACTCTTGGCATGGTTCTCTTTAATTTCACTTTTTTCAAGTGAGCACTATTTCCCCCCCGGAAATTTGAAAATCGCGCCGACCGATATTCGCTTATTGGGTGGGTGGGGAGGGGGGTAAGCACTATTTTTAACACTAACAAAAAGTTGAGGGGTTTAACCCCAAACCTCTCTCTCCCGCCCCCTGCGTACGCGCCTGCCCCATACTACTGTTACAAAGCTCGTGTGTCCAAGAACGGAACAAGAAAAGGTGTAGTGATCATCACTCTGCCTCTGGCGCCTCGGGTACGAACTCAGTTACGTCTATCTGATAATCCTATAATTTCAAGATCGTCTCAGATCTAGATAACCCACCTCTCTCACCCAAAGTCCCCCTGCTAAACGAAAGCCCAAATACACACACTCGCGAAACGTACCCCCACCCCCTCTTCCCCACCCACACAGGAAACATGGCAGTGAGGAAATTACCGTTTCTGTAGACATTTCGAGTTCTTTCTGTGGTTGATAATGACATTTTTTCTTCTTTATAGTCTAAGCTGACGCCTTGAACTCTGCGATATAACTAATGCATATGTCACTATTTACAACAGCCCATGTAAAATCATATGAAACATAAATCTGAACTATAATCACTCAGACCAGGGATGACTCACCATAAATGCTCTTGAGTTTGGGTAGGAGCTTGCTGTACTTGGCGTCTGCTACGTCAGTGATGGAGTTACGACCTTGTGAAATTGAATGCAACAGAACGACGGCATCGTAGGTCTCTCTAGGCTGGAACGACTGTAAGTCTTGTTGAGTGAGTTTCACAGAGACGCATCTAAAATCAGCATTCTCGCGCTCGATTTGTTCAATTAACTGATCTGTAGAGTTTTCCGTCGACACGGAGAGAAAAGCGATGACAATTTTGTTCTGGCACGCCATGATATGGCCTTCTGCCCGTCGTTGGTTGCAAAGCTTGAACCGCAGTTTAATAAGAAATCAGTGCGGGTAGCTTGCTAACTGGAGCATCTTTTGCTTCGCATTGAGATCAACGTTAGAATGTCGATTGAGAGTAACCTGGAAGTTTGTAATACGATGTGGGAGCTGGAAAAACCCACTACCTTGTCATTGTGTTCAAATTCGGTCACGTATGTATGGGCGGTGCTTAGCTCAAGTATTGAGCATGCGCAGTAATTGAGGCCAGCAGTTCAGGAATAGCTTAGCACAGAGTACTTGGTAGTACTTATATGGGCCTTTCTTGCATGGCGACAAAATCTATTTGGAAATTAAGTTATTTTCTAGTTATGATTGCACAATGTAGTTGGGAAAAACCCACTTGATTATCATTGTTTTGCCATGCTCTTATTTGTCTGGGAGGTCCTTTAGCTCACGCATGCGCAGTGATTACCTGCATAAGCCACACCCCCATAAAGCAGTATTCTCCTTATACAACGCCATCACACATTTTTGTGAACATGTGTATCTGCGCTTCTGAAAGCGAGTCTACCCTAATTATTGGATATTCTACATCTGAATCTGACGGCTAAGCAAATACCTTTCAAATAAAAAGGCAAAAACAACAACAACAGGTAATTCACAAGTTCATCATCTGAAATACTTTCTTCATTTTTGCGAAATCAGGAATAACTTTGCAAAGCTTGGCTGCACATAACATAGGATAAACTACAATATTTATTCCAATACTTCTGCTTTAAATTCGTTAAAAACTCCTGTAGAGATTTACAATCAACAGGAAAATGGCGACAATCTCCCAAAGTGACCTGCTGGAGGAAATACGAGAGATTCGTGATATCGTCCAAGATTACAAACCAGGTAAAAACGTCACCCTTCCCGACAAGATTTCCTTTCCCGAAAACCTCTTCATTGGATTGTTTGGAAGAACTGGGTGCGGAAAAAGTTCTCTGATAAATTCTCTAAAGTTTGCGGCTCAGGGACGTTTGAGAAAGGCGCAATGGATTGAAGTAGCAAGTCAAGAGAAAGCAGGGGGTCATACCATGTTCAGAAAGATCGCTAATTTGACCCAATGCATCTTCGTCATTGATAACCGAGGACTAGACAACCAGAACGCAGAAGAAGCCCAGGCTGAAATAGCAGCACAACTTGGTGAGTATTTCGTTGGGTTTCTATTTCTTCTTGCGACATTAAACTAACGACTTTTCATCACAATAGATTTGTAGTTTACTAAGTATTTATACAAGCACACTGCCACTAATATATATATTTGTTAAACAGTCTAAATCCTGATGTAGCGGCCTACCCACCAATGCTCGGTCATGAATCATACAACAACCGCTGACAAAACAAAACAAAAAACGGCTGTGCATACAGTGCATACAACTGATTAACGTTTGACAACCAGTATTTCATTTTCGTAAGCCTATATGATTTTGTCATTTCTACTGGCGATGAAAATGTTAATGTCCTGCTTGTCGGCTGTTTTCGGCAGCTAAATTTCCTTTCAAATAGATTTATTTCTGAGATATAAACTTGATTATATAGCTATAAGCACGTGGCTTACATAATAAAGGTAGCCACAGTAATGTTTTTTTTTTTAATTTCCTAATACAGTCCATCAAATCAGTCCATGAAATCATCTTGACGGGTTTCTGTCTTAATTGTTTTAATTTATTTTAGACGGAGACCGAGGCTACAGTGAGCAGGTCCAATGGTTAGGTGAAGAAGTCCAACAGTTCGATACCCCGGCAGTTGATCTGAAGAAAGGACACCCAATAACATGTGCTGTTTTCGTGTTTAGGTAGGCCTGTCAACAATTGCAGTGAGAGTTTATTTATGTTGATTCAAATACATAGAATGTTCATTTAAAATTTAAAGGCAGATAAATGTATTGCTAGAAGGTGTTATATACTTCTGGCTTCGATAGTGCAAACGTTTGATAATCATTTATTTAATTTATCATGCACCAATGCACATGATCCATGGCCCATGTGAGAACCTACCCCAAAACAGTGGCGTCGCGTTCATCAGTGGGATGGGGGCAGTTTTGTTCCCCTCTCTGTGCCACTAAATGTAGACATACTTAATAACATTCAATTTGCTAATTTGCACGAGAAAATTTGTTCCTAAAGGACAGTAAACTCGGCAAACCCCAAATTACGATACCTTAAGGTAGCAGTTAATTGGGAGTATACTGTGAGGTTTTGACTCAATCTTGACACACAAAATGACTAAAGTCGCAATTTTACAAAAATGTATGACTCAGGAGGATCTATTTTCTATAGAGGACCTATAATAATATATTATTCATAATGTCTTTTGCGTAGTGCCCCAAGGCAGAAGGAACGCCGGAGAAAAACAGAAATTAATGATATTTTGTACACGGCAAACGGGAAAGTTATCCGCGACTACGTCACAATCCACTGACCAAATGCCTATTTGAGATTTGCATGGCCTTAGTGATTTCATATTTATTTCAAACATTCATAAATTTCTTATTATTGGTCCGACTTATTTCACACTTTCGTACAGATGAACTTATTACAAGGGTTGTATTGCCCATTAAGAACAGCCAAGAGAAAAATCAGTCCAGGTAATTCCCAAGGTGTACATTGTTCATTTTTTTTTTAATAGTAAGTTCGAACAAATGATCAAGTCACTGAGTAACAATTTTAAAGCTGACCCTTTTTCCTATTCTCTTCTTTCTGTTATTTTAATAGCGCTATTCATGACATGAAATCGGATTTTGCTGGGCTCAATCACTTGGTTGATTTTCTGCACCGTCGCCAAGGTAATACTGTATTTAAATAATTTGTCTTTTTTTTTAAAATCCCATGTTATACCAACATTTTCTTTTTGAAAAATAGAAATGAAGCCACAAATAATTTTTCCGTTATGGCTCAAATTGTTGACTCATAAAATGATAATTCAGTTTAAAAGCTTAATTTTCTGTGTGTATAGTGGTAAACATATATATATATTTTTTAAATATACATGAAGACAGTTGAATAACGTAACTCAAGGAAACAAAACAATCCATAACCACATGAAAATCAATAACATGTATGGCTATTATTTTTTCATCACCAAAATGTATCCATGTTTCGTATCATATTTCTGTTCTTCGTAAACTTTGTCTGAGCCTTTATTTTACATGTGAGCGAAACAAATGTTCATGTTGAACGATATCATACTTTCAATATTGTTCTAAATGTGACGTAGGGGTCCATAAACTGAAAATATATTAGGTGCAAAATGTACAAAAACTTGAATAATGTTCAACTCCTCTGGGTGTACTCAAAACAAAGAAGTTGTTGTGTTAATAGATCTTTTTGTCTTTTCTTCTCGTCTTGTCACCATATATATTGCAGGGTGTTACCCCATTGCCGTCATCACCCACGTTGATGTGGCCGAGCGAAACGACATCGACATCCTGATCGCTGTTCTCCGGGTCTCAGGGATCGGCGATATCTTCGAGGTCGCTAACATCACCAACGATAAGACCAAACTAGATGAGCAGTACCAACTGAATCTTCTGACCCTGATAGAGAGATGCATGACCATTGGAGATAATACAGCTACCTTCAAGCACTACCAGCGTGTAGAGCTGGAGAATAAGGCGGAGATGGCGAAGAGGGGTCTGACAGAGAAACCAGTGCCAACAGCAAAGGTATCAAGTCATGACGAAGAAGAGTCAGGAGTGGTAAATGGCGGAGGGGAAAGAAGAGAGGTCGAAAAACTCAAGAACAACCTTGAGAAGAGAAGGATGGAGCTGGAACTCCTGGAGCGGGATCATAAGATGAGGATGGACTTGGAGAAGCAGCAGCATGAGCTTCAGATGGAGCGACAGAAGCTGGAGTCCCGCGAGATGCAACTCCAGGAAGAAGAGCGGGAACGTCGGTTCCAAGAACAGTTGCGGAAATTAGAGGCAGACAAACGTGAAGAGCTCATGCGCATCATGGAGGCCAACAGATCTAAGGGTCATGGATTCCGACCAGTAATCAATCTCCCTGGCTGCCCGATACAGTGATCCAGTGGCGGACCCAGGGGCCGGGGCCCGGGCCCTCCTAGAAAAACCCCTAGTAAAAACACCCTTTTTGGGAAAAAAGAAGATGGGCCCCTCCTGGCGCTCAAGGGGTGGTGATGAAATTTTTTTCAATTTTGAAGGCAAAAAAAAAAATTGTGCTCACCACCCCCCACTGAGCGGAAAATCGGCCGGCACGAATTTCAAATTTTCAATTTTCGGAGACATAAAAAAAAAAAAAATTTGCTCATTACCCCCGACTGCGTCCATTGTATGACACATACTTTGCAATTCATTCATTCATTAATTCGTTCATTATTTTTTTCTCATAGGACAGGGTGATTTCCATAGGGGTCTACCAACATATGCTTCTCGATCCATTTTCTTTCACTAAGTTGAATTCAACCCTGGAACAAACATTACTAGTAAACTTAACCCTCACCGTAATCCTGACCTATAACATACTTAGCAACCCAACACTAAACCGGTATCTTTAATGAAGCACCGCTCAGAGCAAATGTCCCCTGATGAATTAATATTGAAACACTTTAATTGTTTTGTTAGATGTCGTTTTCCGAAGACCCATACTCCCAAAGTTTCATTTTTCCGAAGGTTAGTTTTAATACTCAGAAGGTTCATAATATCGAAAATGAAACAGGGTTCTTAATTCCATATACCTGTATGAAATACAGTTCATAATTTCGAATATGAAAGAGAATCCTGTATCGTTTTTCGGAAAAACGAACCCTATAATTCACTTTTGTAATTATGAACCTGTTTACGTTTCGCAATTATAAACTCTATTTCATTTTCGGAAACATGAACCCCCTGGTATGGGAAATTTGTGTTTCGGAATAATGAACCTTCGGAAAACCGGGAAGCCACCTTTATTATATTGATACGACGTTATATATATTTCGTAAAGTGAATTTCATCTACTCTGAATAGGCTATGAAATGAAAATTAAGTAATTCATGAATCCAGTGAGAGTTGGGTTTATGTAGCACTACCAGTGAATAAGAAATGGAAGATGAACTAAAGCATTAAGACACGCGGATCTTCTCCGTGTAAGAATTAATGAATAATATTGTCAATGTTTCTTGCGTTAATTTGCTGAGCCTGTCAAATCAAATCGCAGGTGCATTCCAAACGAAAATGCAATGCTCTGTTTGAC
This sequence comes from Mesocentrotus franciscanus, assembly GCA_037976565.1. Taxonomy (NCBI): domain Eukaryota; kingdom Metazoa; phylum Echinodermata; class Echinoidea; order Camarodonta; family Strongylocentrotidae; genus Mesocentrotus; species Mesocentrotus franciscanus. Next base: position 31,049,057 of record CP137675.1, read on the forward strand.
TATGCAAGGCTTAAAGATAAACTATAGCTTTTTGGACCATTTACAAATTGATTGCCGATCGGAATATGACAGGAATAGACAAAAGAAACGTTGCTTCCAAACAAACTTTCCAAAGGGAAATTATAAAAAGATTGGAAAGTCAATCAAATATTAATATTTGATTTTTGATTTGATTTGATTTTCTTCTGCATTCATGTAAGTACACAGTTTTTCGATAATAATAATATGAAGTACAATAAGTATTTTTCCGACAATGAATCATAAATAAGCAAATATATGTATATAAAAAATTGTTATTTTCAAAAACGAAATGATAAACTGTCATAGTTACTAAATTTCCTCAAACATTATAAAATAGTATAAAAATATTTGCGGAAGAAGGACTGTCATTGTAAGCAGTTTGCTTGATAATATGACAGCCCCAGAAAAAAAACTCATGAAATAGAGTAACACATTTATTAAGCAGAACGGATAGGTAATTTAAAGTACAAACTTTGTTGATGGTGATATTTTCCAATGCAGATGAGGATGATGATGAGGATGATGATGAGGATGATGATGAGGATGATGATGAAGAAGATGATGATGATGACGATGATGATAATGATGATGATAATGATGATGATGAAAGAAGAGATGACATTATGATAAAGACTGAAGAGTTGACACAGAAATTTTATCTTGAATATTTTGATAACAACATCTTTTTAACATTGGCTTTAAATGAGTAGAGGGAGCAACATGATTTAATAGATTCTGGGAGAGAGTTCCACAGGTCAGGACCATGGTGTCTTATGGATCTAAGGGCAATAAGTAATTTCGGGTTTACTAGATGAAAATTTGAGGAATTATTGGTAGGGTAAGAGTGAATGGTTTTATTCATAGTGTAAAAGTTGTGAAATGAAAGAGGCAGCATATTATTTAAATACTTAAACATGATCAGTAAAGTTTGTAGCGAATTTATGTCGAATACTGTTAGGGTTTTCAGTTTGTAAAATATTGGACCTGTGTGAAATAAATATGGTGAACCAGTACATATACGAACCAGTACATATGACCAGAAAGCACATGTTTTATTTTTAATCAAAAGAGTTGTTACGTGTTATTATATAAAAAAGGGAAACAAATTATCAGTATAATTCTTATGTTAATAATGATTTAAATGCTTTGCAAAACATATCTTAATTTCAATTCTTTGTTATGCCAATAATGATGCTTTTGTGGTTATGCCAGTTTGATTTGTATCATTGTATCTTTGAATGTTTACCATGTATACCTAATAAATCCTCTGATGAGGCAAAGAAAAACAAAATTTGCTGAGCCTGTGACAGATCTTAAGAAAATCAATTGAGAACAAAAAAAGTCACAAAGTTTTGCGATAAGCCAGCATGCCTTTTAAAATTTCAATTTTACGGATGCTTATTTTGAATAGGGTGTCTATAGGACCACATTTAATTTGTATTTATTTCAGCATAAATTGTATTTACACACATTTGATAATATCAACATTTGAAGAAAAAAAGACTGGATAACTGTATGCAGAGTCATTGATCAGTTGAGAAAATGACTTAAGTCTTCTTACAGGTCCAATAAAGTTGAAAAGAGAATGGTATGAAAAGGAGCAAGTGAGAAAGAGAGGAGAGAGGGGGGCAGAGGAGAGGCAAGAGAAGAAGAGAGGAGAGAGAGAGAGAGAGAGAGAGAGGAAAAAGGATATGGAGAGAGCGGAGAGAATATAGATAAAGAAAAAGAGAGGACATGGGAGAGATATAGAGAGAGAAAAGGAGAAAGAGATAGAGAGAGAGAGAGATAATAAACAATAGGTCTACTGTAGATTTGCTTTGAGTTCATTGATTTGCTCTGGTGATACTTGCCTCACAACATTCTACTGCTGCTGTCGTTGTGGTAGTTGTTGTTGCTGTCGTGCTTTTTGGTGATGGTGGTGGTGGTGGTAGGGTAGTCTGCAGGTACAGACTCTAATTTGACACTTTTCAACAATTCCTAAAGCCTTGAGCACAGCCTAGCTCTCTCAGGCTAAAGTACAGAGCCTCCTGTAGTCTTGTAGTTCAAACATCGACGACTGACAAGGGCTTATGTCTGCAAACTATTGTTTGTGGTGTTTGGGTGAGTGGGGCAGCTAAAATGTATTCACCATCCCCCCCAAAAAAAAGTTACCCCAAAGCCGATTTCATAAGAATTTGATTGATGTCATCAGTCGTACAGAGCGGGGAAGTTTGTTAGTAGAGCGTCATGCTTTATAATGAAAACCTTTCGGGAAAACCCAAAATATATAAGAGAGTAGACAGGATCGAGTACCATATTAGGTAAAGTGTGATTGTTTCACGGACGTAATAATACAATGATGTTGATCAATTATTGATGAAAGTTTTATTTACTATTGTAGAGTAAATTAAATAAAGAAATAACCTCTTGACAGCCACTGAAGAAATGGTGTAGACAGGAACCGAATTGTATATGAGTGGGGGTGGATGATTAATGAAAATACAGTAAATTTTATGCATGCCCAGACACAGACACAGACACACACACGCACACACGACACACACCCATCCACACAAGTCATACCAAAGAGATAACACAACTGTTGTGATATCTCTTTGGTCATACCAAGCACAAGTGCGTGCGTGTTTGTGTGCAACTGAAGTTTGTATAGTAATGAAAAACTAACAAGCGTACTATAAACTCTGGGGGCCCCCACCACGAAAGGATTTTTGACGTTACCCCGAAATGTAGCTACGCTTACTACCTACGTACACCCCTCCCGCCACATAGACCAAGAATATTTTTCCCCTACCATTTTATATACAACTCTTTCTCTCTCTCTCTCTCTGGTGCTCTGCTGTTTAGCAGGTTAATAAGCATGAAATACACTCAATTCTTTTCTCTCTTCAGCTATTACATTCATCTGTTGGTATGTATCATTTGCCTTAAAGCCATCCAACATCTGTCATATAGTTATACACATATTTATTGACATTTATTGACATTCGTAAGATTGAAATTTGTAAAAAAGAGTACTTCAAACAAAAGGTCAATATATTAATACTAATAGCCACACCTTCGAGCGTACGTACTAGACAGAGTTTTTTTTGTCTATAAATTATACTGAAAGGAAGTGGCGAAATCCACTTAATTCATGGGAAGCACCCCTACCCCTCACACGCTTCGACGAGTTTGGACCTTGTCTATCAAATGAGTTGCCTCATTCCCTCCCTTTAAAGATGAAAGCCCCTCCCTCTAAATTCAAGGGCCTTGGCGTAGGCTGGCTTTCTACTTTACTGTCTTACGAAGCTTAGCGGCCTAGTGAGAATATTTAGAGATATGAATGTTGAAACCCTGGACATTATTCTAGAGCACTATAAATATCTTCCACGATTGTACTGCAACATGATTGATGGCACATCATTATTTGTTTTACTAGGAGGACGGAAAAATAATTGCCCTCCCTCTACAGAGCCTACAGTAGTCTTCTGGCTCAGACATGACTGTTAAGCACAACGACTGACAAGGGTTTGTACCTGCAAACTAGTGGTGGTGGTGTTTTGAGGAGGGGGGCAGCTAAAATATATTCATCATCAACCTGTCTCCCCCCAAAATTACCCCACTGCCGATTTCATGAGAATTTGACTGATGTCATCAGTCGTACAGAGCGGGGAAGTTTGTTAGTAGAGCGTCATGCTATTAAAATGAAATCCTATCGGGGAAAACCCAAAATATATAAGAGAGTAGACAGGATCGAGCACCATATTAGGTAAAGTGTAATTGTTTAACGGACGTAATAATAAAATGATTTTGATTTTGATTTGATTTGATTTGATTCATTTATTTATTCACGGTAAAAGCCCAGTTCAGCTGTTCGGCTGTTTTACAATGGGGCCATGCATATACAATAAAAATACAAAGTAATCATAAGAACAAAACTATATATCATATAAAGAATAACGAAATAGTAGAATTACTGATGACACACCGTGTAGAGATAAATTATATGAAATATGTATGCATGTATACATCAATGGTAGATCAATTATTGATGAAAGTTTTATTTTCTATTGTAGAGTAAATTAAATAGAGAAAAAGCCTCTTGTCAGCCACTGAAAAAGTGGTGTAGTATATGAGTGGGGGTGAAAATACAGTAAATTTTATGCTTGCCCAGACACAGACACGCACACACACACTACACACACACACACACACACACACCCACACACACACACCCATCCACACAAGTCATACCAAGCACAAGTGTGTGCGTGTTTGTGTGCACATGAACAAGCGTACTATAGGAAAGGGCCTTATCATAGAAACTCTGGGGGCCCCCACCGCGAAAGGATTGTTGACGTTACCCCGAAATGTAGCTACGCTTCCTACCTTCGAACACCCCCTCCCGCCACATAGACCAAGCATAACGGTATTGTGATGAAACTTTGAATCACGATCGCTGAAATTAGACTTTTTATATATTTTATTTTTGAGTTTTTTAATCTTGTAACTATATGTCCAAACTTTTTCATTATTGTTATTGTTGTTCTTATAATTATTCCCTCTTCTCCTATTATTGCTTTAATAACTAGCTTATAACTAGCATTGTATATGATAATTGCTACACTTTTGCTCTGTTTCCATCGGAACCTGGGGGAGTGCTGATTGTACACCCCATCCCCCAAACCTAAATTTCTGGGGTGCATTACCCCCACTCCACCCCCATCTCCCCGTTATCTATACGCCCCTTGCAATGAAGAAGAAAATAATATGGCAGTGATAAAGTGTATCAGTATGAATTGATCAAAAATTAGTGATAGTCTAAAAGAGGCTGCCGGCAATTTTCACTCGCTAAAATAAGCCTTTTATGGAACACATTTCATTTCCTTAGGTTTAATTCCATAAAAGAGTAAAAGAAATATGAACACATACCGCAATTCAATAAAAAGGAAATTGAGAACCTAAGTCACCACCGCCGGCTATAAGCAGGGGCGCTGGAAGTGGGGAGGGGGCAGAGGGGGGCGAGTGGGGGGCAAAACGCATTTTCGCCCCCTCCCGAAAAAAATCAGCAGTAAAGGAGTAAAAATGGTGTATTTTTTTACCAAAAATAAAATAAAAAATGAATTGAATCACATAAAAATTACATTCCATTCAAAGAAAAGGAGAGTAAACAGGAATTAAACTTCTTAAACATTCCTCATGCCCCTATATTCAACAATAATTAGTGGAGGATTTTATAATAGCGTTACGCGCATATCGTGGATATATTGTGAGAGGATGGAAAGCGTGTGGTGTTTTTTTCATAGGAGTGAAAAGACATGAGCCCCTGAACACTGGCGAACTAATGGGGGGGGGGCGGGCTTGGGGGGCAGTTACCCCCCACATAAAATTCAAACGTGGTTTATTTCTTATTCGAAACCAGTAATATACAAATGTTGCTAAAATGATATGATTTTCCCGGATTTTTTCTCAACTGCCAGTGTCACAAAATGAGGTATCAAATTATGCTCATCTGACCGTAATTAACTGCCTAACACCCCTGAGCTTACGGGGGCTCCGCCCCCTGGACTTCACCAACGGCCCTAATGCGGGCCTCTGGATGCTCATCTCACCGTAATTAAATACCTGAAACCCCTGAGCTTCCGGGGGCTCTGCCTCCTGGACCCCACCACAAGCCTTAAGGAGGGCCCCTGGATGCTCATCTGACCGTAATTAAATGCCGAAAACCCCTGAGCTTCCGGGGGCTCAGCCCCTGGACCCCCGCCAATTAGTGACCTGCCAGTGTCACAAATAAGGTATCAAAATATGCTCATCTTACCGTAATTAAATGCCTAAAACCCCTGAGCTTCATGGGGCTCAGCCCCCTGGACCCCCGCCAATTAGTGACCTGCCAGTGTCACAAACAAGGTATCAAAATATACTCATCTGACCGTAATTAAAAGCCTAAAACCCCTGAGCTTCCGGGGGCTCCCACGCCAATTATTTACCTGCCAGTGTCACAAATAAGGTATCTAAATATGCTTATCTGACCGTAATTTACTGCCTAAAACCCCAGAGTTTCCGGGGCTCCGCCCCTTGACCTTTTTGCTCATTACGCCACTGCCCCTGAAAGGTGAGCCCCCTGGAATGTTTGCCCCCCCCCCAATCCCAAACTGCTTCAGGCGGGCCTGGCTATTAGTATTACCTTACATTCTACTCTCGTGTCTTAAGACTGGATTGCATCACAAAAACGAAAGTGGGTATTCCCCATATGATACCGCGTAAGTAGATGTGAGAGTAGACAGGAACACAATATTAGGTAAAGTGTGATTGTTTTACGTAATGATACATTGATTTTAATTAATTATTGATGAAAGTGCAATGCTTCATTTTCTATTGTAGAGTAAAAATTAAATAAAGAAGAAACCTCTTGATAGCCACTGAAGCAGTGACGTAGACAGGTCCCCAATTGTATATGAGTGGGGGTGGATGATTAATGAAAATACAGTAAATTGTATGCATGCCCAGACACACACACAGACACACACTCACACAGACACGAACACACACACACACACGCACACACAGACACATCAAACACAATTCCGTGCGTTTTTGTGTGCACGGGAAGTTTGTATAGTATTGAAAAACTTTGTTTAATCAATTATTGGTGAAAGTTCAATGTTTCAATTTCTATTGTAGAGTAAATTAAAATAAAGAAATAACCTCTAAACAGCCACTGAAGCAGTGGTGTAGACAGGTCCCTAATTGCATGTGGTAGGGGGTTGATCATTAATGAATATACAGCAAATGTTATGCATGCCCAGACACAGACAGAGACACAGACATACTCACCTCACCCCCCATATCAAACACAAGTGCGTGTGTGTTTGTGTGCACGGGAAAAGCGTACAATAGGATAGGCCTTCTTCTTCTTCTTCCGGTTAAGTACAGACCGCCGTTGGCGTATTATCGTACTTGTGCTTGTCGAGTGCCCAGATGAATAGTGCAAGTAAAAATCTCACTACAAGTTGATGCTATGTGCGGCTAAAAAAAAAAAAGGCTTAACGAAGCCTCATTTGTTGCACCCCCTGCTTGAAGATCGCTAAGGAGGTGCTGTTAACTATACTCGCTGGGATGGAGTTCCATAGTCTGATTGCATCAGGAAAGAATGTCTTTTGATACGTTTGGGTTCTGGCGTAGGGATTTGGAACTTGTTTGGATTCCCACGTGTAGATGGCCCGGTGGCTGGAATGAGGTGTACGTCAGGAATGTCAATTAGCCTGTGGATTATGCAGTAGACCATACATACTCTCTGTTGGGCCCTTCTTTCCTGGAGTGTGGTCCACTGGAGTTGCTTTAGCATATCAGCTACGCTGCTTGTACGTCTAAAGTCTCCTAAAGCGAAGCGGGCATAGCGACGTTGTACCATTTCTAATCTTGCGATGTTCTTCTGAGTAAATGGGTCCCATACCACAGCAGCATACTCCAGTACTGGAAGGACGAGTGTTTTGTAGCACAACACTTTTGTCTTGAGAGGACAGTCTCTGATATTTCTCTGCAGGAAGCTGCTAACAGAATTTGCCGACTTGGCAATGGCATCCACATGGTGATTCCACTTCATGTTTTCCTGAAAGTTAACACCAAGGTATCTTGCTTTCTCAGTTTCCTTTAGAGGCGTTCCATGAATGCAGTAAGGTGTTGAGCTCCTGAGTGCTTTCCTCTTATTGGTGACATGCATAACTTGGCATTTCTGCGGGTGAAATTGCATAAGCCAGTCTGCTTCCCATACATGAAGAGCATCCAGGTCCCTCTGCAGTTGTTCAGTATCTTCCTCTGTCTTAACCTTTCTGTACATGATGCAGTCATCAGCAAAGAGCCGCACCGTAGACTGTGTGGAGACATACTCGGGGAGGTCGTTAATGAAGAGAAGGACCCTGATAGCAGACTGACGTCTTAAAGACGTCATAAATTGGTCGTAAAGTGGTAAACACGTCGTACGTCGTATGGACGACGTCATAACGACGTCATTATGTCGTCTTCAAAAGACTATTTTTTCCAAGATAATTTGTGTCGTATTGACGACGTCATTACGACGTCGTTATGACGTCTTTAAAAACTATTTTTTCCAAGATATTTTTGTCGCATTGACGACGTCATTACGACGTCATTATGGCGTCTTCAAAAGACTATTTTTTCCAATATAATTTGTGTCGTATTGACGACGTCATTACGACGTCGTTATGACGTCTTTAAAAAAACTTTTTTTTCAAGATAATTTTTGTCGTATTGACGACGTCATTACGACAACATTTTGACGTCTTTAAAGACTATATTTTCCAAGATAATTTTTGTCGTATTGACGACGTCATTATGACGACTTAAAAGACTATTTTTCTAAGATAATTTTTGTCGTATTTACGACGTCATTACGACGTCATTATGACGTCTTTAAAAGATTAATTTTTCCAAGATAATTTTTGTCGTATTGACGACGTCATTATGACGACTTTAAAGACTATTTTTCCAAGATAATTTTTGTCGTATTGACGACGTCATTACGACAACATTATGACGTCTTTAAAAGACTATTTTTCCAATAAAATTTATGTCGTAATGACGACGTTATTACGAAGTCATTATGACGTCTTTAAATGACTACTTTTTCCAAGATAATTTTTGTCATATTGACGACGTCATTACGACAACATTTTGACGTCTTTAAAAGACTATTTTTGCTAATATAATTTTTGTCGTATAGACGACGTAATTATGACGGCTTGCGAAGACTATTATTTGTCATTAATTTTTGTCGTATGGACGACGTTATTACGACATCATTATGACGCGTCTTTAAATGACTATTCTTTCCAATATAATCTTTGTCGTATTGACGACGTTAATTTGACGTCATTATGACGTCTTTAAAAGGCTATTCTTTCCAATGAATTTTTGTCGTATGGACGACGTAATTATGACGTCTTTCGAAGAATATTAATTGTCATTAATTTTTGTTGTATGGACGACGTTATTATGACGTCTTTAAAAGTCTATTTTCTTCCGTAATAATTTTTGTCGTGTGGACGATGTCATATGACGTCTTTCAAAGACTATTATTTGTCATTATTTTTTTGTCGTATGGACGACGTTATTACGTCATTTGACGTCTTTATAAAAAAAAAGAGAACAGTAGAAACCAAAAGAAACCATTAGGATCAAATATGAGCATTTGTCACTGAGTAAATAGGGCAATTATCAGAGGTGAAAATGGGGAACTTCTTTGCCCCCAATCATTAGTCATTATCAGATTGTGCACCATCTTGACATGCAAAGGTCTGCAATATCGATCAAGACTAAACATGCTCTAATCTCGCTATTTGAAAAAGGCTGTGTGTGTGATACTCAAGGCCGTAGGCTACACAATACATTACAATGTGTATATGTACTGTATATATAGTATGCATTGGGAGCTGATCGGAGTGTAAATGGCCGTTATACAGCTGCCATTGTACAGTGCAGTACTCTGTTTTCCCCTGCTAATCTACAGTATGGGTAAGTCTTAGAATTACCTAATTTATTTACAAAATGTACATAAATCTATAGTTACTGTTTTCTGTTCTGAAAAGTTGACATGCATGTTTAATATGTATGTCTAATGATTGTGAGCTCGGACTTTCAACACCTGCTGACAAAAGTAGTCCCGTGTACTGATAATTGTGTCATAATGCAGGCAGCTTGGTGCTGTATGTACTACGTCCATGCTGTTCCCTTCTATGTATTTTTATGTAACATCTTGATCCTGTTGATGGGATGCATGGTTGGGGCATCATTTGAAGCAAAGTTTATTCATTTGCCTACACATGACTTTAAAGGAAATCCAACCTGAATATACAACTAGATCTAGTCTACTCTCAAACTAAAAGAAAGTAGAAAAATAAGAGAAGCAAACTGATGAAAGTTTCAATAAAATCTGACTAGGTCTAGATATTCTGATTAGTCTGATTTGGGTAGGGTCGGCTCCTCTCTTTAGACTTAGAAACAGAAGCCGACCATAGGGTCTGCTCTGCAAACAATTCTGGGCGCTAGTGTAATTGATGTAGAGGTGTCGTGGTCAGTGGACACGTCGCCGGACTGTCGATCACAACTGGTCCGCGGTTCGAGTCCCGCCGCGGCACTAATGTCCTTTGGCAAGACATTGATCTACATTTGCCACACTCCACCCAGGTGAAGTAAATGGGGACCTGGGCCCCGTCTTACAAAGAGTTACGATTGATCCAAATCAATCGTAAGTCCTCCAATCAATCGCAAGTTTGCATTCTCCTATCTCTTATGTACATGGTTGCGATTGATATCAATCGCAAATAAGTTACGATTGATATCAACTCTTTGTAATACGGGCCCTGGTAGGAATTCATTCCTTGAAATGCAGAGCACGTGACAGCTGCTCTGCTAAAGCCAGGGTAATTATGTTGCATTATTGTAGAGCGCTTACTAAGTAACTTAGAGACTTCTGATAAAGTAAGTGTTAGGCGCTATATAAGCAAATATAATTATTATTATTAGTGTAGTTTCGTATCCATTTTTTAAAACCCTAACCCTAACGGCGTGGAGATACCCTACTAAAACATAACCCAAAATCAACTAAATCTTCATCAATTGTTCAAATAATGGTCATGATTTAAAAGTAGTTATGTTTCTTACCCCTTTCGTGTCAATTTTCTTATCTTTTTTTGGATTATTTTTCCTAAAAATGAAGGCTTAAAATATACACTTTCTCACGTGATTCACGGCAAACTGCCTACCGTACGCCTGCCTCACATCTGCTGTGAGTAATGTCAGTTTTGAGAATTTAGTGCTTTATTATTTTAAAAATAAAAAAATTGGTTATTTGCGCAGCTAAATGATTTGAATTAATTGCAATTTTTATAAGACTGGGCCCAGATGTCTGGAAATTGAGCTTTGTGAGTGCGATGCGCAGAGGAATAAAGCATTGTGACTTGTGTCACATACATATAACCTTAAACAAGTCGTTTCTACAGAGTTTAGTCTTTAGACAGCAAATGTATCAGAAAAAACTTCACCTTTGAAGACGTGCACAAATTTGTGTTACCATAAATTGTTTTAATGGTATAAATTCTAATCAATTCATGGTGTGTTCCTATAGGCTACCGTAAACACAAGCCTTTATCTGGAAATAATCGGTTACACCCGTAAATGGTAAACAAAATTCTTTCCCCACAGGCTGTACAAAGAAGTTTGTAGTAGGCCTATACATGTGTTGCACATGCATACATTATCAACCATTCATTTTGTTTTAACGTTATTTATTTTCTCATTAATTGTAGGCATCTTTTTAACATCTTTCGTCAAAGCAGTGGATTCAAAGCACATTGTGGCCACAATAGATTGGATTGACGTGAGACGTACCATGCAGAAAATGCTACTTTCTCTCAGCCTTCTGGATGTTCCTTAAGGATCAGCAGCCTCATGAAAAAGTCGAAGCCATTATCGGTAAATGTGTACATGTACTTGTATTATTTTTGTACATTTTTGTCATATTGTGCATGATCACCGACTAATTAGACACTACAGAATTGATCATTTCACTCGAAAGGCGTATTTTTCCTTACCGGTAGTTTCAAATATACAGTCAAACCTGTCTATAGCGACCGCCCAAGGAAACACAAAAAGTGGTCTTTGTAGACAGGTGGTCTTTGTAGACAGGTTCCTTTAGTACATTTTTCAATGAGAAACCATTTTCAAGGGAAACAAAAATGTGGTCCTTGTAGACAGGTGGTCACTAAAGCAGGTTTGACTATATATACCGGTATATATAATTCAATTAATTTCAGATCACTAAAACCTGCAGGTATGTTGCAATAACCGACCATATTTTGCGAGTTTCAAACATTTTTATTTCCCCTTCAGCATAGGTCAAGGAGCTTTTATTCTACCCTCATCAGCAAACTAGAATTGTATTGATAATTTACAAAAACAATCCTGAATCACGTTTTGCATTGCCAACAAAAGTTTAAAATCCAAAGGTGTGTTTACATTATGTTTGTGAGCAATGAGAAATTATTTCTGATAAATCTTACCAAGCAGTAATTTTCTGGCAGAATTCATTATTTAATTAATTGTTTACATTTCAGTTTTAAAATATATAACAGTTTTTTCTTAATTGTATTCCTTTCTTTTTGCTTTCTTCATCCATTAGAATTATTTGCGCCTATGTACCGGGATCTGAAAGCAGTGCATAATACAGGAGATTCCACCCAAAAGCTAAACCGTGAGTCCAAGCTGAAGAGGAATATTTCCAAAATGATGTCTACACTCACCCGATAGCATAACTGCAAGAAATATTTCAGGTTATTTTTCCCTCCATTGATTATAGAGAGAGAGATTGGGGGAGGGGATGGGGAGGGGTGAGGTGTAGCCACAAACCTGAATGGCAAAGCTGTAGAACTGAATCATGTCACTTGCAATTTTAACGAATTACAGGGTTTACAAACTGACATAATGATTTGGGTAAAAAAATCAGTATTTTGCGTATATTTGTAATTACTATTTATGAAGTTGACCTGTTTCATATACTTATGTCGTACACTTGATATGCTCTGTCTCATGCTCACCCCCACCCCTTTGTATCGGTTCCTAAAACCTGTGTATGATATAAGTTGGTAATAGAGAAAAATTGAGTGAGGTAAATGCAATACAAATCGATTCCATTCTTAAGCAATTAAGACTTGCTCAGGTACGGCACGTGAACCGCCAACAAATTTTAAAAATGATGCAGATTTGGTTTATGTGTAAAGTGAAGTATGTTTTGGACTGCGCGTATTCAGTGAGCTTTGTTTTATAATATACAGAAATGTAAAGCATATTGAACTTTATGTCAACATTAAAAAATACTCTGCGGTTTTGAATGTTTTGCAGCATCATATCTGAACGAGCCATAAAGGGACTTAGTTACATTGTTCAGATGAGAGATAATGGTGCTAAGGTATTGACTTCAATGTTAGATGTACAATTAAAGATAATATGAAAGTTCAGTGAAAAAGACCATTATTAATGATAACAATTGGGAAAAACTGATGTGGTCAATTCCTTAATTCTCCCAATTATATTATTATAATTTAATTTAATTTTAGGTGAATGTAAATCATCACAAAGCAAAGAATTGGCTCTATATACCTTTTCCAAACATTTAAGTGTTGAAAGTTTTTAAAGGCCTGTTTTATATCTTATTTTCAGCTCAGACGAGATGCGCAGTACACTAAGCTTGCCCAAAAGCATGACAGAGATAAATGCCTTGTTCCTGCCCCTCTGCCTTTGAAGGACAGCGTCTCCTAGAAGACACTTTGCAACACAGGCTGCTGAGCTGCCGTTTGAGAAGCCCCCACCTTACCCACCTGGAAAGCAAAACGCTGGTCAGACCAGTGGAATTCGTCTACTACCAACTTGAAGGAGTTCATCCCAGAGCCCTGTGCAAAACCAAGTGGCAGCGACCTCTCAAGAAAAGCTGGGTCAACCTCAACCGTATCAGAATTGGAGTTGGCCTAAAATTGGAGCTGATCCATCGCCAAACTGTGCCTGTGGAGAGATCCAAACTATGGATCATGTCATCGATGCTTGTCCTATCTACAAATCCCCTCACGGTGCTTCTGGACTTCGGGAGCTCGATGATGAGACAATCAGTTGGATAAATAAGGATCTTCCTATCATGATGTACTCCTTGATATTCTTCGTGCGAACGAACGATGGAAAACGGTTGGGGAAAATTCAAAAATTTATTGGGAGAATCAACTGTTAAAGTGAGTGGATCGTCAGTTTCCATGTGCAGAAGGCCATAATTCGCTGACACCAGACTTGGTGGAAATAACATTAATGGGAGTACAAATCTGCACACAGCAAACCCGTAGGCCAGTCAAGAATTACCTCCTAATCTCTCGGAGAGTCTAGCTTCGGATCCCGCTGGATCGGGTGAGGGAAAAGCAAAGCATTACATAAGGTCGAATGGTCATAAAACTGAAGGCTAACCCTGGTGATTGACAACACCTGTTATTGGGTAAACACCCGAACGGTGTCGAATTCCCCATGAGAGCTGACTTCTATGTGTCTTTAAAGGGTGTCACACTGTGGCGCCTTCTAAGAAAACCATAAATATCTTTGTGGTTTGAGAATTTTTGGTAGTTAAAAGTATAAAATTGTTGGATTGTACCTGTGATTTTGAAAGCACAATACGGCTTACCTATATTGAATCTAAGTTAAATTTTAATTCTTTGTGAAAATACCCCAGGAGTTTCAAACTTGCCAAATGAATGTTGTGACATAAGCAATGGAATATATCTGTTTGTGCTAAACTGTTTCATCATGCTTGCTATTTTATCTTAAAGTTGGAAATATCTTCTGCATCATTATTGCACAGTCACCTTGAATTGCCCAATTGAGCCAGTCGTACTGGCAGGAATGTTTAATCTGATCAAAATTGTGTTTTTATACTTCAGCTTCTGTATTCGCAAACAAAATCTTTGATGATATTTATAAGAATGAAAGTTGCCACTGCCAGTAATGCCTTTTCTTATATTTAAGTCATGTGCCCGTAAGAAGCAGGTTTCTAGCACAGAGAATAGGTACAGTTGAGCTAATTTCTGCACAGTTTTCCAATATGCTGTATCGCCAAATGCGAACATCGTGGTTTCAACGGGCAAGCAACCATCATCAGAAAACTCTGCAGGTATCAGCATAGCTCTCCTGTTTTCCTTGCTGCCAACTTGTTTCTTTTGAGTGTAAGAGATAACTAAGCTAAGCCATGTGTTTATCATTTGTGCCATTTTCTCTTATGTGTGATATAGATTGTATAGTTTTATACTTCATTTGCATGTGCCTTTTAAAACTGTGAATATGAATTATTGCCATAAACTTAGAGATTCCCTTGTATGTAACAAGAATTTATCTTTCACGCTCAGAAATTCTATATTGAATGAGCATCTGTGTTTACTTGATGTATTATGTGCTGCTAATAATGCAATTACTTCTGTTGACATATAGCCATTTGTCTTGACTCTCTGGTAAGACTTGTTTCCAACAACCTTTTGTTTTATCTGATACTCTTTATCTGCATTACAGTCTTGTGGTTGTGAGGAGCGGGTTTGCAGCATGGAGACGAGGTAGAGCTATGCTGATGAATGCCCTGCTTTCCACTATTCTGTTTTGCTGAATGTGAGGAGCTTCCCCAGTGTGATGTTTGCTTATCTACTAAAAAACTGCGGGTATCAGTATAGCTTTACCTAGTCTCTATGCTGCTAACCTGCTTCTCACAACCGCAAGACTTATAAGTTTAACCAATTATGCAATATAATATGTCATGGTTTCTTGTACTGATAAGTGAATTTAATTTGAAAGCAAATGAAAACCATTCTTTAATTGTAATGTTTATCTTTAAAAAGTAGCACATTTTATGACAAAACAGATATCTTTGTGATGGCCTGTTAACTTTATTAAAATCAATTATGAGATTAGGATGGGGATGGAAAGACACTGTACGTATAGAAGGCAAGTTAGAAAAAGAAGGTATAGAAATAAGTATTTTATAGTTTTGTGTTATCCTTCTTCACACCATTTACATGTACATTAAAAATATGAAAATTACTTTCTGTCTGGCATGTATATATTACCGTATGTGATGCAATATTTGTTGCTTTGATTGTACCGTGTGATTGCTCAGAATGAGTGATTTGTACACTTTCTTCCTTGATCAGGTGGTCATATAGATGTCATTTAGAGGACAAAAAAGACGTAAAGCTCATGTAAGGATAAAAAGTACATCGAATTGGTGTCCTTATGTCTTCCGTTGCTACAAATTTACGTCTTGAAGATGTCCTTTTTAACCAATAGGATGGACAAATTGTGTAAAGATTCAAGTCCGTACAATGTAAACTATTGATACAAGTTTATGCTTTTAAGACGTAATTTTTACTTAAAAGATGTAAAAACTACATAAATATATGACATCTGTATGACGACTTCCTTTTTACAATTTAACGTCTTAAAGACGTCTTTTTTACCAGTAAGGCGTAAAAGTCACATTAATATATGACGTCAGTACGACGTCTACCTTTGATACAAGTTACCGTCTTGAAGGCGTCTATTCTTTATCAATAAGATGTAAATATCACGTCAAAATTTGATGTCCATACAATGTATACACGTCTGTAAGGCGTCTTTCTTGGGTAAAAATTGACGTCTTGAAGGCGTCTTTCTTTAACTAATAAGGCGTAAAAATCACGTCAAAATATGACGTCCTCACGACGACGTATGCGGGTGCAAGTTTACGTCTTTTGACGTAAAGTTATGTCGTCTTAAGGGCGTCTTTCGTTAACTAAAAGGCGTAAATATGACGTCCATATGGCGTCTTCCTATGGTACAAGTTGACGTCTTAAAGACGTCTATCTTTAACTAATAAGGCGTAAAAATCACGTCAAAATATGGCGTCCTCACGACGACGTGCGGGTGCAAGTTTACGTCTTTTGACGTAAAGTTATGTCGTCTTAAAGGCGTCTTTCTTTAACTAAAAGACGTAAATATGACGTCCATATGACGTCTTCCTATGGTACAAGTTGACGCCTTAAAGGCGTCTTTCTTTGACGAATAAGGCGTAAAAATCACGTCAAAATATGTCGTCCTGAAGACGACGTACGCGGGTGCAAGTTTACGTCTTTTTTACGTCATGTTATGTCGTCTTAAAGACGTAGTACAAGACGTAAATATGACGTCTTTAAGACGTCGCTCTGCTATCAGGGGAAGAGCAGAGGTCCGACCACGCTACCTTGAGGAACCCCTGAAAGGACAGGTGATGCATGTGATGCTACTCCTTCCAGCAGAACCCTCTGAGACCGGTTACTGAGTAGACAATCAATCCACTTATGGATATTGCCTCTGATTCCATAATAGTTGACTTTGTACATCAGCCTACCATGGGGAACCTTGTCGAACGCTTTTGACAAGTCCAAAAGAATAACATCAAGTTGTTCGCCATCCTCAATACCTCTGGCAAGGTCCTGCACAGCTAGTAACAGTTGAGATGTGCACGGCGCTTCTTCGAAAGCCATGCTGGGCATCACTTAAGATGTTATGGTTGTCGAGATGATCAAGTATACTGCTGCAAACAATATGTTCCAAGGTCTTGCACACAATGGAGGTCAGAGAGATTGGTCTGTAGTTTTCTGCTTTATATCTCTCTCCTTCTTGAAGATAGGAACTACATCAGCTTTCTTCCAGTCATCAGGAATGATGCCTTGGTCGACTGATGCTTGAAGAGGATAGTGAAGATAGGTGTAAGTTCTATGGCAAGTTCCTTCAGGAGCCTTGCTTGTAGACCATCTGGACCAGTAGCCTTGTGTATCTGCAGAGTTGAAAGCAGCTTGTACACTCCAGCAGGATTGATGTTGATTTGATCCATGTCTGGATAAAGGTTTTGTCCCTTGTCTTTGATGGTGGTCATGTCTTCATCCTTGTTGAAGACAGATGCAAACTGTTCATTCAAGATGTGTGCCTTGCCAGTGCTATCTGAGATAGTCCTTCCACTTTGAGCTTTAAGAGGTGCTACTCCGGTGTTGTCATTCCTCTTGCTGTTAATAAAGCTCCAAAAGCGCTTGGGATTTGAGGACATGTCTGGACTTATAATGTGATTGATGTAGTCACTGTACGCTTGTTTGCAGGCCATCCGTGAAGACTTTTTCCGATCTTTGTACTTTAGGAAATCTTGTGGCAGGCTGGTAGAGCGAGCTCGTATGAAAGCACGTTTCTTCCTTCTGGCAAGCCGCTTAACTGAAGAGGTGATCCACTGCTGATTAAAACGGCTCGAGGTCATCTTTGACGGTACATGCTTTTGGAGCAAATTCTGTAAGGTGGTCTTGATTTCCTCCCACATGTCGGTGACAGAGCTCAGTTCATTGTGGGTTTCCATGAAGTGCCGTTGATATATGTGGCATTCCCTCTTCATTTCCTCAAGGTTGGCATTCTTCCAGATGTGCACTAACCTCTTCACTGGTTTGCGCCTCTTTGCTGTTACATCTGTGTCTACACTGGCTATGTCATGGTCCAAGTCCTGGTAGTGGGGTGCACTTGTTGACGAGAGATGGTCGGTTGGTCAGAAATAGATCCAAAATGCTCTCTCCACGTGTGGCAAAAGTTACCATCTGTTGGAGGGCGCAGTTATAGGTCATGTCCAACAATCTGTTGTTCATGTTGGCTGGATAGTTATGACCGCTGATGCTGAGGTTCACCCAATCAATGTCTGGTAGGTTCAGATCACCACCAATCCACAAAGCTGCTTTCTTGTTTCTGGATGCAACCTTCTCAACAATAGAGCAGAGGTCATTGAGATAGTTAATGTCACTGTTTGGGGGACGGTACAAAGCACCAATTATTAACTTTACGTTAGCCCCAAATGAAAGTTTAACAAAGACCTGCTCCCCAACATCTGTCGTGTCCATGGTGTCGTACATGAGGTCATTCCTTATCGCCAGTAGTACTCCGCCATAGCCATCTTGTCTGTCTTTGCGAATCACTTCAAAGTTGGAAGGGAAGATCTCTGAACTCCTGATGGTAGGGTTGAGCCAGGTTTCTGTACCAATGATAACAGAAGGATCTGTTGTCTCAATGAGTACAGCCAATTCTTCCTTCTTATTCTTGATGCTCTGAAAGTTTATGTTGAGCACTTTCATAGTTCTAGGTTTGGTGTGTTGTTTCTCCTTTCTGAAATTTACTGGTGAAGACGACCTCACATTTACTGGAGAGGATGCCCACTGCGGTGACCCAGGGCCATCCAAAGATAATGAAGAGCTATTGGTCGTTGTCTCCATGCTGCTCGTAGTGACATCACTTTGTGATCCTAGAACATCAAATGTGTTGCTGACCTCTATGCTTGTGGAGTTAAAGAGGCTTGACGAGAACTGTGGCATGCCACATCTAATGCAATGCCAGGACACACTGTTCAAGGCTTCATACACTTGCGTTGACATTCCCATGCAGTCGGCGTGGTACCACTGATCGCAGTCATCACAAGCTACACCACGCTGTTTCCAAGTTACGGCACGTGAACATATCTGGCATGGGTATTTCGGTGCTCTGGGCCCCGGATTCAGTTCAATGTCAGCAGCATTGGATAACAATATAAAACTCAGATAAAGAAGAGTATGCCTCTCACGATGCATGGTGTGCTGGCAGTTCCTTGATCTCTTGTGGGCGAGTGTTGACATAAATAGAGAGTCCTGCAACCAGTTGGCGTCATTACTCTTTGAATTGCAGAGGTGATTGCCATAAAAGCTCAGGTTGTGATTCATACTACATGTAGTATCACGATCAGACACGATATGCCCTTGATGTACATGAATGTTGATGACAGAAGCTGCTAGGAATAGCCAGCAAAGGTAATCTAGGAGAGAGCTAGGCATGATGACAGCATAGACCTATAAGCAGTCAAAGCATAGATCTGTATCCTAGCTATCACTAGACTAGTCTCAATCTCACTCAGCATTCATGCAGAATAATAAACAATAAACAATCAGTTCAACTCTCACTTCAATTCAGCAGATGAAAGGATTGAGAATAAAAATATCAAATGTCACATTGGCAAAAGAAATACTTGCTATGTCATTATGGAGTCACAGATTCACAAAGAGGTCCATGGCTGATATCAGCAGGCACTCATTGATGTCTCCACACAACTTGAGTATGTCCAACATTAAACCTTATGTATGGGACAGGAGTGACATTGTATCATTCAAACCAATGCCACTGGGTGGAAAAGAATCCTCTAAAATCCCTGCAATCCTACGCAAAATCATATAGAAGCTACGCCCCCCGCCTTGAAAGGATTTTTGACGTTACCCTGAAATGTAGCTACGCTTGGTACACCTACGTACACCCCCTCCCGCCACAGACCAAGCATATTTTCTCTTACCATTTTATATACAACTATCTCTCTCTCTCTCTCTCTGGTGCTCTGCTGTTTAGCAGGTTTAAAGCATGAAATACACTCAATTTTGTTTTCTCCCTTCAGCTACTTCATTCTTTTGTTGGTACTTATCATTTTCCCTTGAAGCCATCCAACATCAATTGTTTTACACATAGGCTATTCATTGACATTCGTGAAATCGGAAATTGTAATAAAGAGTACTTTTAAACAAAAGGCCAATACTAGCCACACCTTCTAGCTTACTAGACAGAGCTTTTTGGTTTATATAGTGATAGGAAGTGGCGAAAACTACTTAATTCGAGGGAAGCATCCCCACCCCTCACATGCTTCGGACGAGTTTGGGCCTTGATATTAACACTTGTCTATAAAATGAGTTGCCTCCTTCCGGGGCCTTGGCGTAGTCTAGCTTTCTACTGTACAGTCTTACAACATAATGATTCTTTTGAGGGAGTTTTTAGAGATAAGAATGTTGAAACCCTGTACAGTATTTTAGAGCGCTATAAATCTCTTCCATGATTGTACTGCATCATTCTTTGTTTTGCTTGGAGGACGGAAAACTTATTGCCCTCTCTTTTTAAAAGAAACACTGTATTCATAAGTTTGTGAGGGAGCGTAGTATCAGTATGAATTGATAAAAAAAATGAGTGATAGTGTTGGAATCAAATAGTCAACATGTAGAGCTTGATAATTGTCGGTTTTGAATTAGAAATGCTGCTGGCCCATAAATCAAATCTAAAATTCATGAAATCTCTATAGATAGTGTTTGATAACTTAAGCAGATTATTCTAATTAGAAGTTATTGTTTAATTTTGTTCAATAAAACATGAAGAAAAAGATTAACACATACCGCAATTCAACGAAAGGAAATTGAGAAACTAAGTCACCACCTCCGGCTAAACTTACATTCTACTCGTGTGTCGTAAGACTGGATTGCAACAGACAAACGAAAGTGGGTTTTCCCCATATGATACCAAGTAGATTTGTCGTGGTGAGGGGTAATGTAGGGAGTGGGAATTTTTATGGAAGGGGGTTGAGTTGGATATGATCGGGTGATGAGGGACTGCAAGAAGGATGCAAACCACCTCGCTCTTCAAAATAATATCACCCCTTTACAGAGTCGTAGCGCGAACCCAACCACAGGCAATTTTTTTCGGGGGGGGGAGAGTTTGGCCAGGCCTACTTAGTGGAACTGAATTCAACTGATTGTAATGCGGGAGGGGTCATATCATTTTCCTTTCTAGTTATTTTCCCTTTCTTTAATCTGTCTGTCTGTCTCTCTCCCACCTCCATTTTTCTCCTTCTAAGGGACCATTCGATTAAGAGGGTCATATATGCCCCCCATAGTAAACCACTACCTCTCAAGTGGTGACAATTTGTTGTTAAACTTCTCGTTAAACTAACATTAAAAATAAAAAATGATTGCCTAGATTTATACGGAGATATATAAATATATAGGGATTGAGAGAGAAAGAGGGAGAGAGAGAGAGAGAGGGAGAGAGAGAGAGAGAAAGACAGAGAGAGAGAGAGAGAGAGGGGGGAGGGGGAGACAGAGAGAGAGAGAGAAATGTGGAAGATGGAAGACACATCCTCATGTTTGTTGCACCTCTTGGCCATTTGTCTATTAACACAAATTGAAGAAAATCTGACATATCCGTAGTCTTGTCAATAATAGCACATTGGCTTTGTAGAATGTGCAAGCAGAATGGGATAACGACTACCTCCATACTCAAAGTAGCCCTGACCATACCTCAAAAGTTCTCCAACATTTTAATTTTCAGGGGAAGATGATGATACCTCGTAAAAAAAATATGGCTTCAGATGAACCTGGGAATTCCCACTTCAGTCACCCTGTGAGTGACTATGCCTAAAAAATTATCCAACATTTGAATTTTCAGGGGAGGGTGATGATACTTCGTAGAAAAAATATGGCTTCAGATGAAGCTGGGAATTCCACCTCGGTCACGTGACTAGGGGGTTGGACTATGCAGATTTACTCCGCCTCTGGGCTGCAGTTTGTTTAGTGCACTACACGCTTTCCTTCATTATGGGATGTCGCAAATTTGATCAAATGCTGAGCCCTCAATATGAAATCACGACATTTGCTTTCAATTCGCCAGCGATTGAGGGCAATCAGACAGAGTTTCTCAGCATCAACTAAACTTGGATTCTTCCAGTATCCATCCATATAGTGAAGTCCAGTTCAATCTGTACAGCTAACCAAAATGTCGTCAGAACCTATCTAAGCGGCATCGAGCTGACAGAAGAGATAACTGAGCTACGGGAAGGAGTGCTGACGTATAAACCAGGCAATGTATCAACATGTGCAGATCGAGTGGAATTTCCGGAAGAACTGGTTATAGGTAACAATCAAACAAATTTAATCTCCAAATTTTACTTGAAGTTGAACTTGAACTAGCGGTATACAGATCTACCATAGCAAATCAGGCGCGTATCTAGTGGGGAGGGCAGTGGCGGATCCAGGGTATAAAGAAACATAGTGCTCACACTACCCCCCTGACAATTTTAAAGTTGATATTCATAGAAGAGCCCTAAATATGGAGATATTCATATCTACAGAAAGCTTATAAGCCATACAATGAGCTTTGATGACATTCAAACAATATACCACTTCCGAAAAAGCGAAATTAGGGTGAAAACAATCACCCTATTCTCTGGGACAAATTTGCCCTATTGTCATCCGAAACGGCCTTTAGCTGTGACGTAGGAAAAGGGAGGCGTGGCTATAGTGTGCCGCTTCCGGGTATCTAGTAGAATGCATGTATAACATTATAAGGCTGAAAACACAGCTTCAACTTATGTGTTTTTTTACCCTTACTATAGAATAAATTATAATACAACATCGTTTGTAAGTTACTTCTCATTAATATTTCCATCTTGATATTCTAAGAAATGTATTATTTGTGAAATAAAAACGTTGATAAATGGGGAAAAAGAAGGTGAAACTATGGCTGTGTCCCCGGCTTTGTTGTACGTACTACAGCAAGCCTGCATAATATATGGGGATTTGGGTGCCGGCGATTTTTACCACCATGTAGTTTCACTTTGACATATCAGTCGGAGACTTCACCTCTTCCACTATGAAAAAAACAGTTAGTATTGATTTGATCATTATTATGAATAAAATAAAATTCAAACAAATCGAAGAATATTTCATTTAGTCGATCGTATCATGGCTAGATTAGCTGGAAAAATCGAGGCGATTCTGCTGTTGTTACGATTCATCTGCGAGTAGTGCGGCTATTGGCAGCCGCATTACCTACACGGCTGATCGCTGATTGAATTTAGTATCGCTGGCGGATTTACATTACCTGCGCGCACATCAAAACACACGTAAACGTGACTGCACTGCACACCGCACACACACAGTACCATACGCTTGCATTTCAGTCGCGATAGATTTACGAAACCAACCCAAAACAAAACGGCGAGAAATACACTATTCTATGCAATTATAGTTATCGACAAATGAAAATGGAGAAGAAACATTATTCATTGTTATGTCAAAGGAAATTCCACCTCGGAACATGATTCTACTATAGGTAATTTTGTTTTGAAACACAGCTAGGTTGATTTTTCATACTCCATCTCCGTGTACATACAGCTCAGCTGGCAAGCTAAAGCCGCTGAAAAAGTTGAGTTGTAAACAGTTATTTTACGGATATTGTCACTTTTTCAATGCCAATAATGACATGAATATTGACATTAGGATATGTTTCAGGACGGGAGAGGACAACTGTATGTCAGATATTGACCATTCAGGCAATATTTCAATCGTTTTGAGAGAGTGGAACTGACATCCACTCTATGAACATTTGTGTGTAGATCGCAGTTAGTCTCTATAGCTGCGTGAAGCATATCCCGGCTCTGACGTCACTCACAAAGCCACTTTTCCTTAGGCGATTTCGTAGGTCAGGATAGAGTCAATTTAGTGAAATTTGATTTTCATAAAACACAAAACTGCACACTTTCATGGCATGTTAGCTGCATAAATTGCTTTAATAACTCATTCAATTATAAAATAAACTATATTTATTTGATTTTATTTCCTATAAGTATCAACTTTAACTTAAAAAAAAAAAAAAAAATTGCTCAAGGTTGAGGGGTGTTGAGTGAAGAAATATAGCGCTCACTACCCCCGGCCCCCTCCCCACCCGTGAGCAAAAAAAAAAATGTTTTTAGCTCGTGCATTAGTGATATGCACTGCACTTGGTTAAGTCACAATGAGACGGACAATAAACTCGACATGTCTCGTTTATTATCCTACTGTGACTTAACCTTCGTGAAGTGCATATTCACTAATGCACTCGCAAACATGTTTTATTTGTATACTAACTCTTTTCGTATTCTTGAATTTTTTTAAAACAGGAATTGTTAGAGATTAGAGATATCCGATAACCTTAAAAATACCGAATTTATTATGATGTTACTATTTAACAGTGCCTTCAATACGAAGAAAGCATTTCTATCAGAGTACATTGTTTGATCTTTTCCCAGTGCTGAATTAATATTCAATATTATTTCCAGATTTCTATAAAACATCCATCACTATATTTTATAAAAATACTTCTATTTTCTTCCACTCTTTGCTCTCTTTTAATTTGTTATTTCCCCCCCCCCAAAAAAAAATCATAATTTCTTTGCTACATATTGTTTAATGTATTGATTTTCTATGTATACTTTGTTTCAAGACATATTGTAAAACAGCCTCTGAGGAACTAATACTTCAACAAGCTCTGCTTCTAGTTAGTTCCTCTTTTCTCGTGCTAGTACTATTATATTTGCCGTTTCACTGTATATTTTTTATAATATACTTATTCATTGTATTATGTTTTGCATGAGAAATAAAGTCATTTGAATCATAACTCCAGTATACTTATATTAGTTTTCGGTGTCAGACATATTTACATCAGCATATTTTCATTTTCATTTTCATCATCTTTATCATCAACATCATCACCACCATCATCATAACCATCACCAGTTTTTGTTTCTTTTTATCATCAACCCCCCCCCCCCCTCCCCCTCGCATAGGACGGGTGTCTGGACTAACATTACCCACACTGCCGAACCGACTCCAAACCGATTTTAGACCGGCCGATCGATTCTCGGTCGTCCAAGGTAATCTACATGTAATTTTCTTGTTGGGTCTTGTTTGGTACCGTCGTTTGTGGCTGGGCGGTAACATTTTCACATTCGTTTCAAATATTAGGGCTCTTTGGCCGGACAGGATGCGGGAAGACGTCACTGATCAATTCACTTAAGTTTGCTGCCCATGGCAAACTGCGACGATCACAATGGCAGCAGGCTGCAGGCCAGGAGAAGGCTGGAGGACACACCATGTTCAGAAAGCTAGCTGATATTACCAAGAAGATTTTTGTGATTGACAACCGAGGTCTTGATGATCCAAATACTGAAAAAGCGATTGGTGAACTAGCCGCACAATTGGGTAAGGACGATTGACAGAGAGAGAGAGAGGGAGAACTGAAGGTTTCAAACCGACTCCGCGTCGACTCCAAACCGACCGGTTCTTGACCATTCAGGGTTATGCCATTTATTTTTTTGTTCGGTCTGTGGGGTACAACATCTTAAATCGATGTATTTTATTATCAAACCAAATACATGTATTCATTATAATGTTGTCTTTTATGTTCGTATATGCATGTGCATCGATCGAATCTTCCCAATTTCACTTTTCAAAGAGAATCACACACTGGTTGATGAGGGAGGTGAATGAGAGGGCCGACCTTATTTTGGTAACTTCTGATCATTAATTGCTTCCCCTAGCTTCCCCTCTCCTCCCCTCCCCTAACCCTCCCTTCCCCTCCCCTACCCCTCATCTCCCCTACCCCTCACCTTCCCTCATTTGATTTCATTTATGCGATGACAATCTTGTGCTTCCTCTACTCAGATGGAAAACGAGGTTACTCTGATAGTGTCGAGTGGCAGGGAGCTAGTGATAGGAATGATACCGATGATCTAGAGGATGAAGACCTGGATCTAAACGGACTTGATCTCAACACGGGACATCAATTGGCTGTGCTGTCTTTGTTTTTAGGTGAGCAAACACGTGCCAAAGGGTTCAATCTTATGCCCGTTGCGCATGAGGCGTCATTTCCATAGAGTCATTACCTGCCAATCCTTTGAAGGGAATTAGCACATATGTTTGTCATTCCAAAGCAATGTTTACACTATTCGCCCTGCATACAATAAATAGGTGCATTTACACTGCAACCCAAAATCGTCGATTTGTCTCACATTCCGGTGTTTTTTCGGTAGTTGCATAGCACAGCAACTTCTTGTACTGGCAAACACGACGAAAACTCGAAATCGAAAAATCCTTTTCTGGAGTGTGCTTTCGTTTAATGCCTGCCGAAATTTTACAATTTGTTGCAATGTAAATGATGTAGTATGATGTCGGGAATGGCGGTGTAACTGGGGTATAATAAGAGAGACAATGCTAAGAATAGGATTTAATAAACAAATAGAATGATATAGTATCAGTACCATATTGTATTATGCTGGCGTGTCAAGTCTTTCTCTAACAACTCCTTAATGCAACATTAATTTCGAATAAACACATTATCCGTCCTTCTCCTTTATCCTACCCCTTTACCAATTTCCTTCTTCTAAAAAATAAGATGTCGTAATCTTGCTCTCTTGATACCTTCCACAGCGCACGGCATGACATAGATATTAATACTAATGGACTAGCTGAGGTCATTGACTTCCTACATGGCCATCAGGGTAAGATGTTATCATCCATATTTGTACTTATTCCTCATTCCATTATCCACTAATTTGCCCAAGTTTTGTTCGAGGCCCTGTCCAAACTGACATTTGTGTGTGTGTCTGAATTTACGAAATACGGAGAGAAAAAAGTACATTGCGTCTGGAGCAGATAGTGTACGACTAAGTTTTAAATAAAAATCAACTTAAGGCAATATTCATTAGTCTTGTGTGCTAACTATTAAAATGTGCAAATATGACATCGTTCCCTCTCCTCAACCACCTTAAAATGATGAAATAGGCTTTGGTTGCAAAGCATTTCATTTAATAAAAAAAATATTGACTGAATTCTGCTTTTGCATATACCGATCAAGTTCCAATGCTAGCGGAGTATAAGCAGGGGATCAGTGGATGAAAAACAGAATCGATGCCGGATCGAAGTATCATTTTCACGAGACAATATTCAATGATTTAATTCATTTTGTCAAGTATGTGATATCATCTAGGACGTGTTCACATTTTTATATTTTTTCTTGTGTATTGATCCACTCTCTTTGGCAATCTAGGACGCTACCCGGTGGCTATCATAACTCATGTTGATGTCGCAGAGAAGAACCACGTGGAGGATCTCAAGACCGTCCTGCGGGTCTATGGGGTAAGCGACATTTTCGAAGTGGCAAACCTGACCACTGAGAAGATATTACTAGAGGAGCCCTACCAGCACAGTCTGCTCTCTCTCCTGGAGCGGTGTATGACGGATGGAGATGAGACTCTCATCTTCAAGCATTACCAGCGCAAGGAGCAACAGCGCAAGAAGGAGATTGAGAGGAGGCGGGAAGAGAAGAGACGTAAGCAAGAGGAGGAGCGAATAGCAGAAGAATGTCGACAAATGGCTGAGAAGGAGCGCATTGAGAGAGAGAATCAGATGAGGAGAGAATTGGAGGAGCAAAGACGTGCGATTCAGTGGGAACGGGAACAGGCTGAGAAGCAAGCGAGAGAAAGGCAGGAGCAAGAGAGGGATCGACGCTATCAAGAAGCAATTACAAGGGTAGAAGCGGAAAAGCAGGCGGAGATCCGCCGAATCATGGAAGCTAATAAGAAAGACGAAGGTGGTTGTAAAATAATGTAATGTAAGCTGCTGTCATGTAAAGAATAATACATGAATCTAATGCCCGTTGTGAGAGAGATATTATTAACCTGACGTAGAACTGCGTCTACGACTGGCGCAGTCTAATCTACGCCATTAGAGGGAAACATCGTAAAGATGATTGCAAATTCAATACACAGTGCACCCACAGTCGTAAATAATAACTGGCTTCACATCCTTGATTAGGGGCAAGCAATAACGCGATCAAACGATGCGACACCTCGTGTACAATCGACCTATTACGTTTCAACGTATACACAACCATTCTCCAATTATATGACTTGTCCACACTAGAAGGTACTTAATTATATTTAAAAACAAATATATAAACAAAATTATTCTGGTTTTCAAACAGACCAGTCATTTGAATCAATAAAACATATTGTAGTTATTTTAATGATGAGGCAATTTGTTGCGTCCATACCGAAATCCCTAGAGCATGCTGCAGGAAGAACCGTTCTATATCTCAATGCAAAGAAGACTGAGTATATGGCCTTGAATCAAGATGGCAACCACCGAAATGTTTTCTTCACAGATGGCACCCAACTTGAAATAAGTTAAACACTTTAAGTATCTTGGAGGCTGTTCACACCGGCATAGATAGCGCGGTCTAGCGCGCGCTAGACCGCGCTATCTCTGCGGTGTGGAAGGTACAACGTCGTTACGGTCAGCCCAACAGCGAGCCATGGCGAGCCAAAACGGCGTGCCACTGGACCACCTCTTGGGGTGGTCCACGAGAAGATAGCGCGGTCTAGCGCTCGCTAGACCGCGCTATCTCTGCCGGTGTGAACCCGAGCTACGATAGCATGCCGGAAGTCATCGTTCTACACGCGGGAATTTTATACTCATTCTATTAAAGTCCCTCTTGTGTGAAAATATGCATCAACTCAACTACGGGTTCGTAATAGCGCGCGAAATCTTTGACCGCTCTGACCTCATGACGTCACGCGCCATGGCAACAGGGCCTCTCAAAAAAGGGGGTGCTACGATAGACCGCGCTATCTCACTGCGGTGTGAATCCGGCGAATGCCAATGGGCGAACCGTGGGTCGCGCTACGATAGCGCGATCCACGGTCCGCCCACGGTCCCCCCCTTGCGGTGTGAACAGCCTCTTGTTTATCTTTGTAGCTGACAGCATGACAGATTTTCTAACACGAAAGGCACATGATTACGTGCCAAAAACTCACAATCTAACATGCAGCAAGTACTAAGTTATCCTTTAGAGCCCGTGTCGAAAACGTACTTTTCTATATGGCGCCGAATCGACCAAATGAATCACAACTTGTGTATAGAATATCATTGTTTGTGCTCAGGGACCAGAACCAGTCTTTACGTAGTATCCAGGCACAGACTTTAAGTTGACACTTTATCAAAATCCTAAAACCTTGGGCAGAGCCTAGCTCTGTCAGTTTTTGGCTAAAGGACAGAGCCTATTGTTGTCTCATAATGCAGACAATATTATGCACAACGACTGAGAAGGGTTTGTGCCAGCAAACTAGTCTTTACGGGGGAGGGGATGGGGGTCGAAGGTGCGACCAGGTTGACTCCAATTGCTCCCAGTTTCCAGTAAAAATGGGCTGCGGATAAACGCATTGTTTATAAATATTTTTGATATAATCATATCTTGATTATACTTCTTACACATATATTCAGTGGCGGATCCAGGGGAGGGGGGGGCCCCTATAGCAAAAAAGGTAAAAACACCCTTTTTGGAAAAAAGAAGTTGGGCCCCTACCCTGGCGCCCAAGGGGTGGCGGTGGAAAATAACCCTTCCTTAGGGAATTTTTTTTAGGTACCCCCAAAAAAATTGTGCTCACTACCCCACTGAGCGAAAAATCGGCCGGCACGATTTTCAAATTTTCCCACGAAGTGGGCCCCTTTTTAGGCCCCCTCCCTTGCCGCCGGCTGGATCCGCCCCTGCATGTATTTGATATCAATATTTAACAAGAAGATTATTCTCCATGGATTTCTCTACTTTTACTATTTATCAATTCTCTTGTTTATATGTTGATTGTCTATTAGACTCGTATTTCATATAATCATATCTTAAAGTAAATGTATCCTTACAAGTTTTCAAATGTATTTCGTAAATTGTGAGCAATTTAGTCATTGGTTGCCATTCAGAAATTATCACAATAAATAAATAATTAAATAAATAGATAAATGAATAAGTATTATATTATCTGTATATACCGTCAAGGTAAAATATCGAACTTCTTGGCGAACTTTTTGATAAATTTTTTTTGTATATGTATTTCGCATTTCTCATTTGCTATGATGAGAGCCATTTAAACAAAGTTTGTACATGTCACATGTATACATAATATCATAATGAAATGATAAAATGTTGTATAGATAATAAATGTAAATGTTCACTCAGATCTATAAAGAACACTTTTTGTTGTTTGTGTATGAGTTGTAATACCCTGTCTGCATTATTTGGAAGAAAAAGGAAATGGACAGTGTTGAGAATTAGGTGTTCAGAAGTTTCCATGATGAGCAGGGTGATGATGATGATGATGATGATGATGATGATGATGATGATGATGATAAAGATGATAATGATTATGGATTATGATGATTATGATGATGATAATAATGATGATGATGATTATTGATGATGATAATGATGATGATGATGATGATAATGATGATGATGGTGGTGGTGATGATGATGATGATGGTGGTAGTGATGATGATGATGGTGATGATGAAAATAATAATAATAATAATAACAATTATAATGACAATTATTCTAATAATAATATAATGATGATGATGATGATGATAATGATAATAATGTAGACTTGTAATAGGCACATTGCCACCAGTGCATCTAAACATATACAGGATTATCAAATACACTAATGAACTAATAAAATACAAAATATATACATGCACTGATAATATGCGCATTAAACAAGGAGATTTTCTATATGTACATGTTATCTCTGTCTCTCTAGTCTCTGTCTGTCTGTATCTCTCTGTCTCGACCTTTCTCTCCCTCTCTACCTGTCTTTTTTCTCTCTCTATCTCACTGTCTCTTTCTCTACCTCTCTCCTTACCTCTCTGTCTCTCTGTCCTAATGCTGTCCACTTCTCTATTCTCGCTTATTTTTGCCTAAGTCCCTTCTCCGAATACTTTTTTATCTTTAAAACTAAATGATCATTCCCTTGCACGGGAAGCACAGTGGGTGCATCTTGAAAGTTATCTTCTAAAATGTATTTAATGTAAACTTAGCGTAACACATGGTTAATACAATACACTTTACACATCTGTAAAAAAAGGTGCATGCAATATATATATATATATATATATATATATATAAAAACATATTTACTTTAATTAAGCTAAGTGCTGGTTTCTTTGTATTACAAACACAAGGAATATGCCTTTAACTCGAGGTATTTGAATGAACTCGTAGTAGACGGTATAAAGATGGTAAAAAGAAAATCAAGCAAATATCCATACAAATCCCCAAAACCCTTCATTCGAATAGTAACTTCATATTTGTGCAGGGTTATCACAACTTCTAAGACTAACATAAACAAATGTCTCCTTTATGTAAAAGGGCATTTCCAATAACCTCTCCACCCACAACATCATAGATTTGATCTGTAATTGATATGTAAAGTATTCTACGTAAGTGCGATAAAAGTATATTCTACTCTGCTCATAAACACAGAAAAACGCAGTTAAATTTTAAGCAATGTTTCTCTTCTCTTGTTTTCATTCGCATCTTTTAACACGAAGTCTAAGTGAGTTAGTGAGCACTAATTTTTTTGTTTTGCTCAACGGGTGGGAAAGTGCTATTTTTTAAAATCAACCTCAACCCCCTTGAGCGCCAGGGGAGGGGGCCCATCTTTTTTTTAAATAGAAAAATTGGTGTTTTCATCTGTTTTTTATGGTAGGGAAGGGGCCCGGACCCCCGGGCCCCTGGATCCGCCACTGCTGTAGGGCATGGGTTCGATCAGAAGAAGTGATTCGTTACAGTTGTTATCACAGTAAGATCCGTGAAGGATGCTACCTGTGGCATGGAAACAGGAAAGCCAGGAAATTGCCGTTGTCCCATTTTAAAACCAAGATTAACTGATAACGTAAGATTTGGCACATCATTCTTTGTTCGCTAGGAGGACGGACAAAACTAATTGCCCCCCTCCATTTTTTAAAAGAAACACTGTATTCATTAGTTTGTGAGGGAGCGTAGCGACTGAGCGATGACAAAATTATTTCGGAGTGCTGAAAGTTTGCATTTTAGTGCACTAGAATTCTTATTATATATTGTTGTAATGCAAAATAATTACATTCAGTACTCTCCTTTTTTCTTGTGAGGGGGCCCTTCGGGGGCAAAATTGATTTTGCTCCCACTTTAATTATTGAGGGGGCATCCTTCCCCGCTGCAAGCCCCTACCTTCGGTGCCTTTGTTTTTATTGTGTAATGATTGTATTTCTCCTACAAGTGGATGCGGGTGACTAACATGGAGACATATCTTCCATAAGGATGTGCAGCGACACAAAGTATTTCGACATGTTTCTATAATTTATATGAACGTACCTGTAAATACGCAATAAACGGTATTGTGATGAAACTTTGAATAACGACCCTTGAAATTAGATTTTTTATATATTTTATTTGTTAGTTTTTAAATCTTAAAACTATATGACTGACTAGATAAACGTCCAAACCTTATCATTATTGTTATTGGTGTTCTTATACTTATTACCTCTACTACCAGTATTGCTCTAATAACTAGCTTATAACTAACATTGTATATGATAGCTAAACTTTCGCTCTGTTTCCATCGGCACCTGGGCAGGGGAGGGATGGTGGTTGTACACCCTATCCCCAAACCTAAATTTCTCGGGTGCATACCCCACCCCATCTCCCGTTATCTATACGCCCCTGCAATGAAGAAGAAAATAATATGGAAGTGATAAAGTGTATCAGTATGAATTGATCAAAAATGGAATCAAATAGTCAACATGTAGAGCTTGATAATTGTCGCTTTTGAACAAGAAATAATGGCCCATAAATCAAATTTGTAATTAATGAAATCTCTATAATAGTGTAGATATAATGTTTGATATCTGAAACAGATTCGTCTAATTAGAAGTTTAAAAGTTGTAAAAGTTTGACTGTAGTTTATTGGAAGTTTGTTACATAATATCAGGCTGTAATCCACAAACACAATATTTCACGCAAAGAAGAATATTGCAAGGTTGTCCAATTTCCCAATACCTATTTTTATTTGTCATTGAGACAATGGATCTTTTGATTAGACGGAAAACTTTTTGTAATAGTTGCCAAAATGCGGCTTACATTCAGGATGCAGAATTAATCTCACTAAATCAGAAGCAATTTGAATTGGGTCTCAAAGAGGCTGCCAGGAATTTCCACTCGCTAAAGAGGACTTTTGTGGAAAACATTTCAGTTGCTCATGTTTAATTCTTTAAACATAGACAAAATATTAACACATACCGCAATTCAATAAAAGGAAATTGAGAAACTATTAGTCACCACCGCCGGATTTTAGTATTAACTTACATTCTACTCGTGTGTCGTAAGACTGGATTGCAACAGACAAACGAAAGTGGGTTTTCCCCATATGATACCGCGTAAGTAGATGTGTCGTGGTGAGGGGTAATGAAGGGAGTAGGAATTTTATGGAAGGGGGTTTGAGTTGGATATGAATGGGTGATGAGGGACTGCAAAAGGATGCATGTCGTTCGTTAATATAATATCACCCCTTTACAGAGGCGTAGCGCGAACCAAGGCACTGTCAACTTGGGGGAGGGGGCTGGGGTAGTCTTACTCATTGGGACTTTTTTCCGTTTCAAAATAAACGTGTTAACAGTTATTCCATAATCAACAAAGTAAAATGTAATCAATTTGAAACAATCAACTAACAGATTAGTAAAAAACATAAGTGACGTTTCAAAATGACCTAGAATTTATATATTGAGAACGGGGGGGGGGGCATACAGAAAAGCACCCATGAGATGCATGCATCCGAGACTTAGTTACATGATAAGACAGTTATGGTCAAGCAAAGTTAAAAAATCAGAGTAATCGATAATAAAAATTATAGTAGTAAAATGATGGAAAGGTATACGATACTTTCATTAACCCCCTCCGTTTACACACCAAAAAAATAGAATAGTTATAGTTGTAAAACCGTATATCTATAAGCAATTGCTTGATTATTGGAAAAGGATAGATTGGAAAAGGATAGATAGGAAGAAAGAGTAAAAGAGAGGGGGAGAAGGGAAAAAAGAGAGAAAGAGAGACACAGGGAGAGACAGACAGGGAGAGAGAGAGAGAGAGAGAGAGACAAACAGACAGAGATACAGAAAGACAGAGAGAAAGACAGAGAGAGAGAGAGAGAGAAAGAAAGAATGAAACATGAGAGATGGAAGATTAAGGATGGGGAATTAATTTAAACATTTTCATGGCTTTACACATCCTCATGTTTGATGCACATCTTGGACATTTGTCTGTTAACAAAAAATTGAAGAAAATCTGACATAATCATCCCTAGTCTTCTCAATAGTAGCACATGAGCTTTGTAGAATGTGCCAGCAGAATGGGATAACGACCATCCCCATACTCGAAGGAGCCCTGACTATGCCTCAAAAGTTCTCCAACATTTGAATTTCCAGGAGAGGATGATGATACCTCGTTACAAAAATATGGCTTCAGACGAACCTGGGAATTCCACTTCCGTCACGTGACTGACTGTGCCTTAAAAATTATCCCACATTTGAATTTTCAGGGTAGGGTGATGATACTTCGTAGAAAATATATGGCTTCAGGGAACATGGGAATCCCACTTCAGTCACGTGACTAGGGGGTCGGACTATGCAGATTATAACTCCGCCTCTGGGCTACAATATTAGTTCAGTACATTTCACGCTTTCCTTTATTATGGAATGTCGCAAATTATGCTGAGCCCTCGATATGAAATCACGACAATTGCTTTCAATTCGCTAGCGGTTGAGGGCAGTCAGACAGATTTTCTCAGCATCAACTAAACTTGGATCCTTCCAGTGTCCATCTGTATAGTGAAGTACAGTTCTATCCATAGTTATCCAAAATGATGTCAGAACCTATCTTCAGCGGCAGCAAGCTGACAGAAGAGATAAATATTCTACGGAAAGGGGTTCTGACATATGAACCAGGCAAGGTATCAACGTGTGCAGATCGAGTTGAATTCCCGGAAAACCTTTATATAGGTAACAATCAAACAGATAAATCTCAAAATTTTACTTGAACAAAAAGTTGAAGTTGAATAAGCAGCATACTGATTTATCGTAGAACATGAGGCGCAGTGTAAATAGCAGTACAATATTGCTAACATATTGCCTTTCCTCCGTATATTACGTCACGCCATCGTTGGAGAATCAGTGTGCAAAATTAGGCCCATTTACACATCAAAACACCGTTTTGAAAAATCGTCGTTGTTTGCTCATACCGATTTTGGGGATGAGTATTGCGCATGCGCGACATGTCGTTACTCTGCGTGCTATATCGTAGAAGCGAGAGAACACGTGACGAAAAAAACCGGCATGGTGCCGAAGTTTCGATTTACACTGCAAAAATCGGTGACATTTCGGCAGACGTTTCAAAAACCTTTTTCAAATTTGGTTTTTCGTCGAAACACCGGAGTGTGAGAAAAATCGACGATTTTTGCTTGCAGTGTAAATGCATTTATTGTAACAACATTGCACGCTGATTTTCTATCGCCATCGGTTGAGTGAGGTAATATACGGAGCAAGGGCAATATTCTAACAATATTCAACTCGATCAAAGAAAGGGAATAAAATACATGATTTTATTCTATGGGAAAAGAGGCTAGGAAGTATAATAATTCCTTATATTGTGTATACTTACTTAAGTACATTTAGTTATTAAATGAGCTTCTTGTGGCTAATATCTGTATTCTGCTTCGTACTCGTTTTTCTGGCGATTACCCGATTCCCTCAGAAGACATTCTGCTTTCATTGACATTGCATAATTCATACCGACCAACTTTTGACCATTTGGGTAATGTGTGTGGCTGGTGTCGGTCGCGCTGGTGTGGCGTGGTATAATACCTCACTCACGCTGCCAAACCGATTCTCGGTCGTCCGAGGTAATGTACATGCATGTTGCTGAGTCTTGTTCGGTCCTGTCGTTTGTGGCTGGGCTGTAACAATTTCACATTCGTCCGTACATTTTCTTTTCAAATATTAGGGCTCTTTGGCCGGACAGGATGTGGGAAGACGTCACTGATCAATTCACTCAAGTTTGCTGCCCATGGCAAACTGCGACGATCACAATGGCAGCAGGCTGCAGGCCAGGAGAAGGCTGGAGGGCACACCATGTTCAGAAAGCTAGCTGATATTACCAAGAAGATTTTTGTGATCGACAACCGGGGTCTTGATGATCCAAATACTGAAAAAGCGATTGAAGAACTAGCCGCACAACTAGGTGAGGACTATTGACAGAGAAATCGAGAGAGAGAGAGAGAGAGAGAGAGGGAGAGAAGGAAAGGTAGCGGTCTCACCGCAAAACCGGCTCCACACCGACTTCAAACCGACCGATTCTTGGTCATTCAGGGTTAGGTCATTTGTTTTTGTTCGGTGTGGTGTCCGTTTCGTTGGTGAACTTGGCATACAACTTCTTAAATCGGTACATTTCATTGTGATCAAATCATATATTCCTAGAATGTGCATCGAATCTTTCCAATTATTTTCTCATTTCGAAGAGACTAACACACCGGTTGATGCAAGAGGTGAAGGACGGGGCCCTATTTTGTAACTTCGGATCATTGACTACTTCCTCCTCTCTGCCCCTTCCCTCCCCTCCCCTCCCTCCGTATTTAATACCGCCACTCTGTTCTCCGTCTCCTCTCCCCTCCTCCTCCCCTCTACCCTCCTCCCCCTCCCCTTCCACTCCCCACCCCTCATAAATATTGAAGCGGGCCGAAAAAAGAAGAAGGAGGAGGGGACGAGAAACTAGATTTTGTTGTTGTTGTTGGAGGGGCCTTAATTACACTATGCTCCATTTCTCGTTGATGTATCATGAGAAGAAACATTAATTATTATGAATTTAAACACAGATCTGTCACGTCTGTGTTAAAAACCTGCATAATTCTAATAACGATATTGACCATTTTAGAATCACCAAACGCAGAGGCATCGGTTCTACGACTTATGATCCGGCGACAATAGCTTATTGGTAATTTCCCACACGTCCAACACTATTACCAGCCCTAACTCTAATCCTAAACCTACTCTAAATCCCCATAACAATAACCAAATGTTATTGACGAAATAAAGCAAGTAGCAACTAAGGCAAGATTGCCGGGTTATATACGAACAATCTGTTAATATTGTCAGCAAATTAGAATCTTGTGTTTTAGCCGTGGCAAAAACTGGGAACATGTTTTCCTCTCTGATTTCGGTGGTTTACTTGTTAGAATACACGCATACAAAAAAAAAAAATCGGCTGTTAATTGTTTTTCTTGTTATTAAACACACGCGCACCATTAAGTTCTTAACAGAATGTGACTTACTTTCTGACTCTCAATTCGGTTTTCCCCAAAAATATACAACAACTCACGTAATGCTCATGTTTTTATAAATAGAGTCGTTAAAGCAATTGATGATTATTCCAACCATTACAATATTCCGAGACTTCGACACTATAGATTACGAAATTTTAGTATATAAACTCTCGCACTATGGTGTAAACGGAAAGGACTTGGAGTGGTCTAGGAATTCCGTGCAAGACTGGACCCAATTTGTCTCAGTCAATAATTGCGAATCAACTGTCAGACACATAACATGTGGTGTACCACAAGGGTCGTTATTCGGTCCGCTGCTCTTTATTTTATACATAAATGATCTTAAGATGACACTAACATATTTTATCTCATCGTGACCCACAACTTTTACTAGATACTAGCTGTTAACTATGAACCTACTTTAAACAATGAATGGATCCAGGCAAACGAACTCTCCTTGAATATTAAAAAAAAACAATTACACGTTATTTAGCAATATTATTGACTCACTTCCGGGTGAAGTATTCATACATGGAGTAGCCCTTGACTGTGTAAAATCTACAAAATTTCTTGGAATATACATTAAATTGAATTGAATTTATTCACCACTTTCATAAAAACATACAAAGGCAAAGAATACAATAGAATATTTCTTGCAAACATAGATAAGCCAATAAAATAGAAAATACACTAAAGGAAATTACGAAGTGGTTGGATCATCAAAAAAGTTACAGAAACTTATAGGTAGATGATCCTAAAAAAGTACACACAAAAAAGGGACAAAGAAAATACAATAATACAATGGTAAATTACACACATACAAAATTGCGGTTGTCAGATTCAAAGTTTCTGCATCAAGTGAAGTTTTAGCTTAAAATTGTTTAAAGAAGCACACTGCTTAAGTTTTGGGTGTAGTTTGTTCCAGATAGTGGGTCCTTGGCATAAAAAGATACCATTTGAAAATGAAGAAAGACCATATATTACATTGAAGTCCTGCTGAAGTCCTGGTATTATATCTATGAATATCATTACTGCACTGAAATATATTACAAAAAATATCTGGTAATAGGTTATGATAATATGAATACATAAAAACACAGAGTTGAAAATCATGCAATAATGAAATTGGGAGTATATTTAGTTTCAAGAATAGAGGCCTGCTTGGACTTAAAAAATGGCTTATGGCAAATTATACGAACTGCTCTTTTTTGTAGGAGAAAAATACGATTAAGTAAATGTTGTTTACAAAAACCCCATATGATGTTACAGTAGGATATGTAAGGCAAGATTAGCGAGTTGTATAACATTATAAGAATATTGGTTGGCAAGATGTCTTTTAGTTTACACATAATTCCTATTGTTCTAGACACTTTGCGTAGAACTTCATAGACGTGTGTCTTCCACTTCAGATCTTTATCAATATTAATGCGTAAGAACTTGGTTGTATTTGTATGTTCAATCAAATTGCCATTCATATATATT
The DNA here is from genome assembly GCA_037976565.1 of Mesocentrotus franciscanus. Classification (NCBI taxonomy): domain Eukaryota; kingdom Metazoa; phylum Echinodermata; class Echinoidea; order Camarodonta; family Strongylocentrotidae; genus Mesocentrotus; species Mesocentrotus franciscanus. The sequence continues at coordinate 31,087,941 of CP137675.1, forward strand.
TTTACTTCACTAGCACACGTCTTTGGAGAGTTAAATAACATAACATGGGTTTTTTCAAAGTTAAGTTGCAGTTTATTTGCGTTAATCCACTCACTAACTTTTAGAAGTTCATTGTTCAGATTTTGGGTCAGACATTTGACATCTTTATGCTTATAAAATATATTTGTATCGTCTGCGAACAGTATAAAATTCAAAATGGGAGAGACTGAATGTAGATCATTTATATAAATTAAAAAGAGCAGGGGCCTATAATTGACCCCTGCGGAATGCCACAGGAAACTGATTGTAAACTTGACTTTTTAGAATTGAAAACAGTGAATTGTTTGCGATCATTTAGATAACTGCGAAATAATTTAAGGGTTACACCACGAATTCCATAATAATAAAGTTTTGAAAGGAGAATATCATGGTTAGTTGAATCGAAAGCTTTCTTAAAATCTAAAAATATACCAACAATGATTTCTCTGTTTTCAATTGCCTTTGATACTTGTATCAAAACATCTAAAAGAGCATGATCAGTTGAATACATGGCCCTAAATCCAAACTGCTTATTATAAAGTATACTATGTTTATCAAGAAAATTGTGTAGTCTGGTATAGATGCATTTTTCAAAGATTTTAGAGAAGAGTGGAAGTAATGAGATGGGTCTGTAATTTGAGAATATATCTTTTGGTCCCTTTTTATGTATAGGGATAATTTGGGCAATTTTCAGGTCTACAGGTACAACACCTTGCTCAATACATGAGTTGAAAATATTGCACAACGGTTTAGATATGACATGAATAATCCTTTTCACTACAGAACAATCAATAGAGTCAAAACCAGGAGCTTTACCATTTTTGAAAGACAGAGCATTGTTAATTATTTCTTTTTCAGTAATGGGCAAGAAATATGCAGTATGAGGAAAATTGCTATTTAAATAAGAGGTACAATTAATATTATTTACGTTCCTGTTCATACAAGCTAATTTTTAAAATCTATAATAATTTTTTACATCTTTAAAATAATCATTAAAGCTCTCAGCAATTTCCTGAGAATCACTTATAACTGAATTGTTACATTTAAACACAGAGGCATTTTTCTGAAATTTTCTTCTCTGGAGAATATCATTAATAGTTCTCCAAGTTTTATTTATATTTCCTTTAAATGTACGAAACTTTGAAAAGTAATAATTTCTTTTGGCACTACGAATTTGGTTTGTGTAAAGATTACGGAATTTGTTGTAGCAATCTTTTCTGAGTTCAGTAGGATTTTTAATGTATTTTTTATAAAGGTAATTTTTTCTTGAGCACATCTTATTTAGTTCTTTGGTAAACCATGGTTTATGATTTTTCTTAAAAATGATTTTTTTTGAGTGGAAAACAAGTACTATAGATCTCAGAAAAAACCTACATAAATTTCTTATACATCAGGTTTGGCTCCTCATGATAAACAGAAAGCAAACGGGTAAAATCGGTTGAAGAGAGATCTCTAAGAAAACAGTTGATATTCATATCATTAATTTGATGTTTGTATACAGCTGGTTGTTCTTCATGAATACCTTTAAAATCAAAGACTGCAAAAATAGGTAAATGATCAGATATTTCAGAGGTCAATATACCAGGAAAAATATTGTAAACACTGTTTGTAAATATGTTATCTATCAAGGTTGCTGTGGAATCTGTTATTCTTGTTGGCTTTGTAATCAGAGGAGCAAAACAAAATGAATAAAAAAGTTCCACCAACTCATTACACAGGTTTTGCATATCTAGTTTCATCAAGTCAAAATTAAAATCTCCAAGAAATATACATTCCTTTTCTCTCTGTACACTTTGCACAAGATGTTCCTAATGATATCAATGAAATTGGCCTGTGATTGATCCGGAGGTCTATAAAAACACCAACAATAACATTTTTACCTGGCTTAAAAACTTCTATAAAAAGACTCTCACAAAGAGGGTTAAAAACCGAAATGTCATTACGTACAATGTACCTTATGTCATGCTTTATTGCAAATGCAACTCCTCCTCCTCTCCTGTCGTTACGGGATTTACTCTCCACATTATAGCCTTCAATATAAAACTCCTTTCTTATCTTAGTATCTAACCACGTTTCACTAAATGCTACAAGACCAAAAGAGTGTTTCAGGTTTGAGAGTACAGATGTTATGTCATCATAATGTTTTGGCAAGCTACGGCAGTTTATATGTAACAATGAAAAAGCATTGCTTTTGGTTAAATGTTCATTCAAAAATTCTTCAGGAGTCATATACTTTGAGCCATTCTCTACTTCTTCCAGCAAAATACTATTATCATCCATGGCAAAAGGAGGAATACATATAATTAAAACATAGTTGAAAGTTCTCTAAGGAAAAGATAGTAGTAAAAAAAACAGCATGCATATTTGATTACAGGTAATAATAGTACTGAAACAAACACAGCTTAATGAATACTTCTCAAATGCAGAATTCAAATAACAGTCGGAAGAATCAACTTCTTTAGGTTCAAATTTATATTCTAAAATAAATGAAAAAGAATATATACACAAAATGGATTGTTGGTTAACAAAATCTGAAGAACAAAACGGGGGAAAAAAATTAAATAATGAGTTGAGTAATTGAAATGCACACATTGATTGATTGTTGCCAGGAAATATCTAAAATGTACGAGTTACATGTACATGCATAATAGAAGAGAAAAAAAAATCACTTCTTCAGACGGGCAAGATCTGCTTCTGATGAGATGATAATTGAGATTAACTTTCCACCCGTCGCTTTGACTTGAGCAAAGATCCTGCCATCACTGGTCCATGTGTTCTCCAAAGAAGGAATTAATCTCACAGATTTATGTACTTGTTGATAGAGAGCTTGATTTCTCACAGTGAGATCTTCTTGGATTGATATTTTAGTTCCTTTTAACTTCCTACGTGATGCTATGACCTGCTTCCTCACTCGATAGCTACAAAACTTAACTATCAAAGCACGATGCTTGTCCGAAGCCATCTTACCTACGCGATGGCATCTTTCGATGTCGGCTATGGAGATGTCGATGTTGAGATGCTTCCTGAAGATATCGTTGATGACAAGTTGATCTGGATCTTCGCCACGATGTTCGGGTATGCCAAAGATCCTCACACAGTTGCGGCGAGAGTACTGCTCTAAATCGTTGTTGTTTCGCTTCAGTATATCAAGCTGTTCCTGCTTTGATTCAACCAAATTGTGAAGCTTCTTAACATCCGTACTCAGTCTCTTCCATATTAACTTTCAAGTCATGAATTGACCCTCGATTCTCCTCACTGTAGTCCATTAGTCGTTGATACGTTGGTTGCATCCACAACTGTTTTGACCATGGATTTGATAATTTGCTGAATTTTGTCTAAAAAAGTGGAGTTTGCTAGTAGATCATCCATGACCTCAGCTACAAGAGACGCTGCAGCCCGTTCATTCTCACCCTGGCCCTGGCCCTGGCAAGTCTGCGAGTCCGAAGTACTCTTCTCTTGGATTTCACTCTGACGCTGATGCACCCCTTTTTACAACCATGATGAGAGTGCGGATATATATAAGATATGATAGTCTAGTAGTAGTAAGGATAAAGGCAATAATAATAGAAATGTTAGAAACAGACAGTAAAATGGTCTGATCTCGCGGAGCAAATTAACAATAGTCAATAGAAACAACGAGCACCCACAAAAGTCTACACATGGGACTGCTTATAAAAGTAGACAATCAAGTTAGGCCGTATAAGCTTCAAAATCACATATGTTCGTACCTGTTGTTGATTGAAAGATCTAGGAGTTCCTGGCAGGCAAGTTAAAACACTATTTACATGGTATTACACAGCCAGAGTAATAAAAGAAGTAAAAATGAAAGATCTTGGAGAGAATCGAGTCGTCGTGCGTATGGTATCGTATCGTTTTTGACAACATTGACAACATATTATCGTGGAAAACACACATCGATAATCTCTCCCAACTTGTTTCACGAAATATTGGTGTTATAAACAAATTTAGACTTCAAATCCCTTATAAAATACTATGATGTCTTTACTCAACCCTAATACTGCCGTACTTACATTATGGAATTCTTGCTTGGGGTAATTCAAATACCACATATATCAGTATAATACTTCTTTAACAAAAACGTGTACTCGGAATGATAAATAATCTACTGTTCACATACTGACCCTTTAATTTTGAAAGACAAACGTTTAAAAGTTAAAGATTTATATCTTTGAAATTTTGTTAATTTGCTATGTTTTGTTAATGTATTGTTTTTCATGTGAAATAAAAGAAACTAAACTTAAAACTGAAGGCTAACTTGTTGACTAACACGTGGTTCGACTCCCCCCATACATGATTGAGGCCCCCCGCTGGCCGGGCCGGTCAGTGATGAGAATCTCATTCATTTAATGACCACCGTGTGCTTACTCTACTCAGATGGAAAACGAGGTTACTCCGAGTGTATAGAGTGGCAGAGAGCTAGCGATGATCTCAAGGATGAAGACCTGGATCTTAGCGACCTCGATTATAATTTGGGACATCCAATTGGCTGTGCTGCCTTTGTTTTCAGGTAGGCAAATACGTGCCAAAAGGGGTTATACCCGTCGCATACGAGGCGTCATTCCCATATACAGTCATTACCTGCCAATTATGTGAAGGGAATTATTCTTTGTCAATCTAAAGCCATGTGTACATTACTCGTCCTGACTACAATATCACCTTCTCATGGTGTGCCATAGACCGCGCCAGTTGCTAACGCAGTCCTATGTCACACAAATAGTGCTTCGTGTGCATGCAGCTAGTATGAAACAGTGCTGCGCAGTCGTGCCGATAAACTTTCTAGTTGAAGTTTTTAGACTGACTCCAAATCGACCGACAACCACATCTGGCTAATATGGTTACCCGGTAGGAAGAAGTTCGTCGAATGCTTTAGTATCTCGCGGTGGCTCAGCTATAGCCGGGGTTATAGTGTGCTACCTTGTATTAAGCGCAATATTGTATATTCATTGAGCTGCGCTACTATATAAATGAACACTTAAAAACAGATTATTTTTGAGGTAATGTAATTTCAGTTTTCGGTCTATTGTTTTGTCTTATTTCAGTATGATGTCGGTAATGGCGGTGTAACTCGGGTATAATAAGAGAGACAATGCTAAGAAGAGGATTTAAAGATAAAGTTGAGTTCTAGTCATGCGACTGCATTGTGAAAGAAACAGTGTGGAATCGATCAGCAAAGGTTGATCAATTAGCATATAAGTATTGGTGTGTACTGCAAGGTTCTGGAATCATCAAAATGATAAGAAATTTGGCCCAGTCTTGGTAAAGTTACAAGCACTGTACACAGAAAGATGTATATGGGACTACACAAACATGTGGCCTAAAAATCCGTCCCGATTTTTATGCTGTTATATGTCATATTTAGAATATTAAGGCATTTGAAGAGCCATGCTTTTCAGGGAACATTTTGTATCTGATGTTCTTCCACATTTGCATAATAACAATGATAACGCTCACAAATTATCTTTCACCTCTTCCCAGAACTCAACCTTCTCTTTAATACAAAATAGAATGATACAGTATCACTGCCATATTGTATTATGCTGGCGTGTCAAGTCCAACTCTAATAACAAACATTATCCGTCCTTCTCCTTTACCCTACCCCTTTACCAATTTCCTTCTTCTCTCTTTTGATACCTTCCACAGCGCCCGGCATGACATAGATACTAATACTAATGGACTAGCTGAGGTCATTGACTTCCTACATAGCCATCACGGTAAGATTGTATCCTCCATATTTGTAGTTATTATTCATTCCATTATCCACACATTTGCCCAAGTTTTGTTCGAGACCCTGTCCAAACTGACATTTTGTGTGTGTGGGTGCGTGTGAAATAATACTGAGAGAAAATGTAAGAGTTCATTCTTAAATGTATTGGACGATTACCTCTTCAAACAGGCAAGCTTAATCATCTCCAGAGATTTTAACATTCGTGTCGGTACAACGTCATCAGATGTCAGAGGGCTCATTGATCTTCTTAATGCATATGGCCTTGAGCAACACATCCAACAGTCTGTCATATATACGCGGTCATACACTGGACCGCTAATCTCACTGAAAGAGAGACTGACACCACAGTGCTGTCCGACATCAACGTCATCGATGGTATTTCGGACCACTCATCCATTGCCTGTAACATGCCCACAGTAAGCCCGCAAACTTCACGAAAGATTGCGGTGTCACGTAACACCCAGTCAATACAGCCAAGCCGCTTTGTTGAGGATTTGGGTGAAGCTTCGTTGATGGAGAAGGGCACAATGAGCAACGCGGACCTTACTGTCAGCAACTTCTCAACTCTGATGGTTACCCTAAATTTGCATCTTCCTGTCCAAGAACGTTCAGTGACTGTTCGTCCAAACAATCAGACCATCACCAGTGACTCGTCAAACGGTGCAGTGTTAGAATCAGTGATGCCATGTTTCAAGCAAGGCATCTTGCCTACGGTGTCCCCCAGGATCGGTAGAATCTTCAGCCTGTGAGTAGCATCATCAAGGCATACAACATCATATACCGCTGTTACACAGATGACATACAGCTGTATGTGTCGTTTCTGCCAACCTGTGCTGCAATGTCATCGGCTGCAAAGCAAATGGAGACGTGCATCAAGGACATCAACAGATGGATGGACGCGTCTGGTCTGAAACTCAATCATCAGAAGTCAGTGTTAATCACCTTGGGCTCAAGGCAAATACTGAACAAAGTTGCCACAAAGGACTTTGGCATCCATGTAGGAATTAACAACATCTACCCATCTTCCAAAACTCGCAATCTTGGCGTTATCTTCGACACCAGCATGTACTTCAATGATCATGTTTCTCATATATGAAGGTCTATACGATACCAACTTCGCAACCTTAGCTTTGTCCGCAAGCACCTGACCCGAAATGCAACTGAACAACTAGTCCACGCCCTTATCTCTTCTCGTCTTCCCAACAACAGCTAGCTAAACGTCAACGCCTTCAGAACTCTGCAGCTAGAATGGTAACCCTCACCAAGAAAGCCTGTCCAAAACACCTGTTCTTCAGTCTCTTCACTGGTTACCTATCGAAAAGCGAATCACCTTCAAATCTCTGTTGCTGGTCTACCACGCAGTCCATAACTCCTCACCAATCTATCTACAAAACTCGATCCAGGCATATCAACCCTCTCGCAGATTTAGATCATCAGACTCTTTGCTTATTCAAGTTCCCCGATCCCACTCTTGGGGGACCACAGCTTTTCCCAAGCAGGCTCATTTCTCTTGAACAATCTTCCACTTCTTCTTCGCCAAGCTTCCTCCGCTAGTTCTTTCAAAAAAATACTCAACACATATCTGTTCACTTTGTAATTCTGTTTCATTGAACTGAAAGTAGCTTCTTACCCTGTTTGTAAAACTTAAAGTCAGCCTTAAGTTAATCATATTGTAATTCTTACTAGATGTTTCCTTAGCTAGGTTACCTACGCTAATCACACTGTGATTTCAATCATTTTATTTGAAATTTGTTCTGTATTTTAGGCTTATTTTTTCCTTGTTGCTTAAACTATTATAGTTATATTCATAATTTTGTATTGTATATGCTTTAGGTTCAATATGTTAATGTTGTATAGATATATCGTACCTTCCCTTGTATTCTTATTTGCATTTGCATATATAGCGCCATGAGCGTCATACCTGACGGACCTGGTGCGCTTTATAAGAAGCCACCATTATTATTCATTATTATTATAGTGTACGACGACCAAGACTTTCTTTTAGAAATCAACCTAAGGCAATTTCATTAGTCTTGTGTGCTACCTATTTAAATGTGCAAACATGACATCGTCATGACATAATCCTAGTATGATCCCTGTCTGTAATGCGATAGGTAATTGAAATCGCCCTTGATTTGATTTCTTGAAAGTCTCTATGATTGTGTTGACCATTGTAGAGAAGAATTTAAACAAATGATTTGGTTAACACCCTACAAGCGTATTACGTGAAGCCGATGTACGCTCCCTCACTCAATTGCATGCCCATGACAAAATGTTACATCTTGCGAAATCTGGATGAGCCACTAGTTCCTGCTCCCAACCACCTTAAAAATGATGAAATAGCCTTTTCAAAGCATTTCATTAAAAAAAGAAAGAATATTGACTGAATACTTCTTTTGCATACCGATCAAGTTCCAATACAAACGGAGTATAAGCAGGGGATCAGGGCATGACAAACGAAACCGATACCAGTATCATTTTCATGAGACCATATTTAATCCATTTTGTTAAAGGTAATACAAAGTTTTGGTATGGGGTCATGAATTTGGTTCAAATTAACATATTGGAAGCATATGCGAGTTTACAATATTCAATGATCGTTGTCGCGGTTGAAATCGAGTCTAAAGTGATGAAATTGTAAATACTAAACTCTTTATGTTGTAAAGCTCCCTCTCAAGACTGATATTACTTAAGCTTTAAAACAATGTTTCTTCACTACAATCGACCGATTTGCTATTCTCGTTTGAAAATTATATATCAGAACTGCATATTCTGAGATTTTCATGGTCGCAGCTACCATGGAATGGCCTTAGGCGCTATCTATAATATTTAAAATTTACTGGGAGCACCGGTAAATCTTTGATTAGTCAATTTCTCGAAAGCAGAAGTGTTTTAGGGGCTAAATTTTTGTAGTGCTTATAATTCATCCACAGGGGCATCCAAATATATCAACATTTTAAAGAATTACTATCCACCCAACTTTCAAAATTTCCCAAAACTTTGCATTACCTTTAAGTATGTGATATTATCTAGGACGTGTTCACATTTTAATATTTGTTCTCTGATGTATAGATCCACTCTCATAAATTCTCTCCAATGTCCTGTCTCTTTGGCAAACTAGGACGCTACCCGGTGGCTATCATAACTCATGTTGATACCGCAGATAAGAACCATGTGGAGGATCTCAAGACTGTCCTGCGGGTCTCTGGGGTAAGCAACATTTTCGAAGTGGCAAACCTGACCACAGAGAATTTTATTTTGGAGGAGCCCTACCAGCACAGTCTGCTCTCTCTGGAGCGGTGCATGACGGAAGGAGATTCGACTCTCATCTCCAGGCATTACCAGCGCAAGGAGCAACAGCGCAAGAAGGAGATTGAGAGGAGGCGGGAAGAGAAGAGACGTAAGCAAGAGGTGCGGACAGTAGACGAATGTCGACAAATGGCTGAGAAGGAGCGCATTGAGAGAGAGAATCAGATGATAAGAGAGTTGAAGGAGCGATTGAGCGGGAACGGGAACAGGTTGAGAAGCTGGAGAGAGAAAGGCGGAAGCAAGAGAAGGATCGACGCTATCAAGAAGCCATTAAAAGGGTAGAGGCCAAAAAGCAGGCGGAGGACCGCCGAATCATGGAAGCTAATAACAAAGACGACGGTGGTTGTAAAAAAATGTAATGTAAGCTGCTGTCATGTAAAGAATAATACATGAATCTAATGCCCGTTGTTATAGAGACGTTATTAGCCTGACGTAGAACTGCGTCAACGATTGGCGCAGTCTATGCCACGCCGTGTGAGGGATACATCGTAACAAATCATTGCAAATTGAATAAGTAATGCACCCACTGTGGAAAACAATAACTGGATTCACATCCTTGATTAGGGCAAGCAATAACGCGATCAAACGATGCGACGCCTCGTGTATAATCGACATATTACATTTCAACGTATACACAACCATTCTCCAATTATCTGACTTGTCCATACCAGAAGATCTATAATTCTATATTTGTTAAAGGTATACAATTGTTCTGGTTTTCAACCGGATCAGTCATTTGAATCAATACAACATATTGTAGTTATTGTTATGATGAATTCATTTCTTGCACCCATTCCGATAGCCCTAGCGAGTGCTGCAGGAATAACCGGTTGAATCTCGATGCAAAGAAGACTGAGTATATGGCCTTGAATCAAGATGGGGAAACACCGACATGTTTTCTCCACAGATGGCACCCAACTTGAAACAAGGTGCGACCAGGTTGACTGCAATTGCTCCAAGTCTCATGTAAAAATGGGCTGCAGATAAACACATTGTCTATAAATAGTTGTTATATGTCTTGATTATACTTCTTACACATGTATTTGATATCAATATTTAACACGATGATTATTCTCCAAGGATTGTTCTGTTTTTACTGTTTATCATTTTTTAAAAATAAAACTGTTGATTGTCTATTAGACTTGTATCTCATATAATCATATCTTATAGTGAATGTATCCTTACATGTTTTCAAATGTATTTCGTAAATTGAGAGCAATTCAGCCATTGGCTACCATTCACAAGTTATCACAATAAATAAATAGTTTTTACTTAAATAAATTGATAAATGAATAAGTATTATATTATCTGTATGTACCGTCAAAGTAAAATATCGAGCTTCTTGGCGAACTTTTGTCTAAATTTGTTTAGTATATGTATTTCACATTACTCATTTGCTATGATGAGAGCCATTTAAAAAAAGTTTATACACATGAATACATAATATCATAATGAAATGATAAAACTTTGTATAAATGATGAATGTAAATGTTCATTCAGATCTATAATAAACACTGTTGTTTGTGTAATAAGTTGTAACACCCTGTCTGCATTATTTGGAAGAAAAAGGAAATGGAACAGTATTGAGAATTAGGTGTTTCCATAATGAGCAGGATGATGATGATGAAGATGATAAAGATGATAATAATGATTATGGTGATGATAATGATTATGATAATAATGATGATGATGATGGTAATGATGATGATGATGGTGATGATGATGATGATGATAATAATGATAATGATGATAATAATAATAATAATAATAATAATAATGATAATAACAATTATAATGACAATAATTCTAATAATAATATAATGATAATAATGATGATGATGATAATGATGATGATGGTGATATTGATGATGATGATGATAATAATGATAATGATAATAATAATAATAATAATAATAATAATAATGATGATAATAATAATAACAATTATAATGACAATAATTCTAATAATAATATAATGATGATGATAATGATGAAGTGCATCTATTTACAGGATTATCAAATATACTAATGAACTAATAGAGGAACAACAAATATATATATACATGCACTGATAATATGCGCGTCATACAAGTAGACTTTTCTTTATGTAAATGTTATCTCTGTCTCTTTAGTCCCTGTCTGTCTGTGTCTCTCTGTCTCGGCCTCTCTCGCCCTCCATACCTCTCTCTCTCTCTCTCTCTATATATATATATCCCTGTCTCTTTCTATATCTCTCTCCTTATCTCTCTGTCTCTCTTTTCTAATGCTGTCCACTTCTCTATTCTCTCCCACTTAGCTTTCCAAATTTTCGTTCCATCCACGTATACAAACCAACAGCCCAAAAGTTCATTGCCTAACTCCCTTCTCCGAATACTTTATTATCTTTAAAACTAAATGATTATTCCCTTGCAAGAAAAACACAGTGGGTGCATCTTGAAAGTTATCTTCTAAAATGTATTTAACATGAACTCATCGTAACACATGGTTAATACAGTATACTTTACACATATGTAAAAAGGTGTATGCAATATATAAATATATACAAACATATTTACTATAGTTATAGATACTTAACTATAATAGTTAAGCTAAGTGGTATCTTTGTAAACACACGGAATATGCCTTCAACTTGAGGTATTTTCGATGAAGTCGTAGTAGACGGTATAAAGATGATAACAAGAAAATCAAGCAAATATCCATACAAATCCTGCCAGCCAAAAACCCTTCATAAGAATAGTAACTTCATATTTTTGCAGAGTTATCACAAGTTCTTAGACTTACATAAAACAAATGTCTCATGTATGTTAAAGAGAACTTCCATACCATAGATGTGATCTGTAAGTACGTGTAAAAATATTCTACAAAAGTGCGATAAAAGCGTATTCTCCTCTGCTCATAAACACAGGAAAACGCAATTACATTTAAAGCAATGTTTCTCTTCTCTTTTATCATTCGCAGCCTTTAACACGAAGTTTAAGTGACCAAAATATGATTTATTGAAAACAAGGACGTGCAACTGTGACAATCTTGCTGCTGACGAGAAGTTGTGGTTCCCCCTTGGAATATCTCTCTAAAATGTTCTCAAAATAAATTGTTGACATGTTGAATATGCATAAAAATGTTAAAAATGTACAGTGTGCTCTGTGAATGCGGCTACATCAAATCAAAGATCATCTCAATTTGAGAGCCAAGCATATTGTCTTTCTCTCACGAGTCTTGAAACTGAGCATGTACGAAATTCAACAATGGGGGGCAGTATTACAAAATTCGATCGATAGCTGATTCCTCCATCGGTACGCTTTAACATAGTAACGTCAGGCTAATAACAAATTTGCCCAATTCATTATTTGACCAATTTAATATATTTTGTTTACAAAATCTTCTTTAAACAAAAGATGAAAACCACGTATTATTTAAGGCTTTTCGTCAATTTTAAATCTTAAACTGTGTTTATTAATCAAAACATTTACTACCTAAACAATTGAAACAAAAACGACGCAATTTCTTTTCTGTTTTTTTTCCAGAACTATTACAATTATTTTATTCAATTGTTTCATCAATGTGGCGATAAGTAGAGCTTTTCTTAAAAGAAGTCCATTATTAGATGCTGCTTGTAAGTATCGGCTTGCATGGTGATGTAGATATACAGTAGTCTTGCGGTTGCACCATGTGAGAGAGGGGGAGGATTGAGGAGTCCTGAAAAGGACTCTCGGTATTCCACTCCTGACGACGGATAGTCAACCTGTTCGAAACGTCGAGCCACTCCTACCATCCATCCTCTCCAACCGGCGCTATAGTTCTCCTTAGAACTATAAGCTAAGAAAGATAACCAACAGTCTTTTTCAAGACTACACCAACAGTCCTTTTCAGGACTACACACCCTCAAGAAAGAATACCGAGAGTCCTTTTCAGGACTCCTCAATCCTCCCCTCTCTCACATGGTGCAACCGCAAGACTACTGTATAAGTCCATTATTGTCTGCTTGTTGATGGCATCGCCTAAGATTTAACAAAAGTTCACATAAGCGTTGTTTAGTTTGTACCATCTTTTATGATTTATATTCATTGTTTCTTAACAAACGAAACCACAGCATGCATGCGAGATAGGAAAAATAGCATGAATGGCTGTGTTAGCGTGGTATCACACTAAGTATAACAGAATGGCTATTTCGGCTCGGTACCTTGCAAAAACGATAGGTCCATTAGTCCATTCCATATGTCCATACAAATACTCAATGCGCACTCTAAAAATGGAAGTGTTAAGTCAGCATTCAATTAAACAAAGATGAAGGATTTAATTCTTTAAACTGTTGGATGCAACCACAATGGTGATGGATCCAGCAGTATTAATGATGAGATGCAACATTTTGAATGGTTGTCACTTCTTTAAACAGTGATTGGACAATAAGACTTTAGTTCGTGGAGATCATAATGAACCTGAATATCATCTACAACGACTTGATCACATACTGTGGTATTCGTGTTGGGATGCGATGACCATGCTGACATTGAGAAGCTCACCGAGACGAGAGATCGTTCTTATGTCATTTGGAGCTGCGACGAAACCCGGAGAGGCGCCCTCTCCGCCAAAGTCCAACATGAAACGAGATTGGTCCAATGGGCGTGCAGGCTGTCGTGGAGCCGCGTTGTCGGATGTGTGTCTGGAGGGGATACCGTGGTGAAAGGGGATGGGGGAGGAGTCCACTGGCCGTTTGAATCGGTGCATAAGGCTGTTGGTTGGTAGTCTGGGGTGGGTTCTGTAGGGCATGGGTTCGATCAGAAGAAGAGAATCGTTACAGTTGTTATGCATAGTGAGAGCCGTGAAGGATGCTACCTGTGGCACGTAAACAGGAAAGCCAGGAAATTAATAACTGATAGTGCAAGACTTAACATTTCTACAAAGGCCAACATTACAAAAATATTTTAGTTCATAATGAAAACTGAGGGACAATGAATAATGAATCGTTATGTTTTGGTTACTGTACTACATATAAATCATATTTCGGAAGGGTGAAATGAGTGACACCTATTCCTCACCTTGTCAACAACTTGTCCAATGTCAAGCCTTTCACCAACTTGAAGGTTTACAAACAGTGTGATAGGTAAATGGGGGGGGGTATGTTTCTCACTCCCACATTCCTCTGATGCCCACCCATCATGTAATTATCATCTCAATTTCTTTCACAGTGCTCTGTAACTTGTGGCGATGGTATCCAACAACGGATAGTGGAGTGTGTTGATAGAATCACCGGCCGAAGGACACCAGGATGCTTCCAAGAAAATAAATCCGTTTCATTGCAGTCTTGTAACTTGGGCATCTGTCCTCGAGGTATTCAGGATATTACTGTAATTGTGACTGTTATAATCATATAATTACTCCAATCATTACCAACCAAATTGTAAGCAAGATAAGAGAAAACGGAGAAACGCCGTTCTCATTGACGGCGCACTCGTCTAGCATCGTCAGTGACCTTCATTCAACCACTCAACAACAAACTAGCTGACGTTGCAGCTTTCTCCTCTATACTGCTCCCAAACTCTGGAACAGGCTCCCTCCTCAACTGAAATAATCACTAACAGTAGAACAATTCAAACAGAGTTTGAAGAAATATCTAATTTGAAACTGTATGCATTCATTGAACTGACGCTGTCACTGCTTGGTAACTTGTAAATAATTTTATTCGAACGCTGACCCAGGGATGGCATTTCTTGGCGCTTTGTATCCAGTGATAAAAAGACGAGATATAAATCCCAACTAGTATTATTATTGTCGGATCTTGTTAATTAAATGTAGCTGAAAAAGAACTTCTGTGCATACAGACATTTGCGAGTGTTATGCACTTTATAAGAATCTATTATCATAATTACTGCTATTAATTAAGCCATCTAAAAGTTAAACTGGAAAAGTTATATGCAAATGATATTGGTCTTGATGACGACTTTGTTTTGTCGATGTTTTTGATAACGAATCTACATGTAAACTCTGTCACATCAAACATGTGGATATAACAATTTTGATATATACTTTTTTATTTTCTGTTGACAGTTTGCAGGAACACTCTCAGCACCACCATGTGTTTAATGATCGTCCAATCAGGATGCTGCTCTCAAACACACTTTCGTGAAAGATGCTGCAGAACCTGCGTAGAAGTCAGATAGCGTTTCCTTTTGCGCATGTAATCAGTTGAACTTTGGACAGTACTGTATGTTATATGTCTCCTTCCGCTCAACCTTAATCGTGATAAAAGCGTTAATATAAAAATGGCGGCTGAGGAATTCGATGGAGTGTGTAAATGAGTAACAGATCCAAGACCTTTTGCGAAACATTATTTTCAGATTTGTAACTGTTTTTCTATGTTTAAACCTTAACCGTTCGAACCTTAATACTTTAAAAATATTATACTGTTGTTGAGAATTGTTATATATTATACTGTTGTTGAGAATTGCGTATTTAATTTGAACTACAATGCGGCATGTACTGATTTATTGTGACTAGTGACAAGGTTTCCGCGAGATACCCCCACACCCCCAAATCACACACACACACACGCACACGCAAACACACCCATACACACACACACACACACGCACATCCACCCACACACACGCACACACACACACACACTCACACACAGACAATCTGTTGGATGATAGAAAATCATAATCCATACTAATATACTGTATTATATTGTATGGTCGCATGTTGTCCGTATTGTTTCAGGAGGCATTCGATTGGGATTTATAGACTTTTGCTTCTTTAGATTTTGCCTCCTCAGTGATTCTTGAGTATAATGTACACGTGAAGATTAGTCATATATGATTGAATTTAAGATTATCTACTATTTCAAAAACCTTAAACTTTATGTTTGTTATTTTGTATAAACAAAATAAATCGTCTATGCTTTTCTTATTGAATGAAAAAAGTGGATTATGTTAACCAAACCATTAGGAACGTCGATCATGATCGTAAACTAGAATTCATTTGTGACACCCACACTCACACGCACATCCACCCTCTTACATGTACATAAGTACATGTATAAAAATGTAATTATAAATCTTACATAACTTCATTCTTTAGTCTTTCCAACTTTTTAATTGCTGGGGTAAATGACGCATTTTTAGAATACATCATTTTAGACTTAAAGGGCAAAACCCAATCTTTGTAATAATTTTATTTGTACGAAATCAGGAAAATAGGAGAAACAAAAGGGCGTAAGTTTGAAATCGGACAAACAATAAAAAGTTATTAATGTTTGAAATATGAGATCACTAAATCTTAGCGAATCTGAAATTGGCAATTTGGTCAGTGGGTTGTGGCATAGCTATGGATAACTCCCCAGTTTGTCATGTACACAAATATTATTCATTTTTGTTTTCTCCTTGTGCCCTCTCTCTTGGGGCACTACTCAAAACATATTATGGATATCACATTGTTAAAGGTCCTCCGAAAAGAAAAGATCCTCGTTCCTCGTTATTCATGCATTTTGAAGAAGGAAAATAGCATTTTAGTCATTTTGTGTATTGAATCAAGTGAGAAAGTTGTCCGGCACTGCGTCACAGTGACATTTCCGATTCAGCCAATTCGAAGTACCCATACGTATAGTGATTACTACTTTTAAAAAATTCATTACTTTCTTACTATTTGTCCGATTTCATTCAATACTTCACCAGTCTACCTCTCTGATTTTCTGATTGCTTTAAGTGTAGGTGGTCTATTGTTTGGATTATCATTTAACAATGGAAGGTTATTTAGACTTAAAGCAGTCCAACCCCGGATGACAAGTGGATTCAAAGTAACATCCTGTTCTGTACCGACACATGAAATATCAAACACCAGCACTCTCATTCTCTTTCGCTGTTCTCACGAGAATTCAGCAGTCGTCTCGATTACATGTCCCTTAGAAACAAAATATTAACATGATTAATCTCAGGTCTCTGTCAACTTGAGGAACTCTACCGATATCTTTGAAATGATGCAGGTTTGTAGAATAAATCAAAGTTCACAAGGAGAGTGAAAAACATTGAAATGTATTTATTGATACGAAAAACACATAACGGTGATGAAAATAAAGCTTAAATGGGCAGGGCGTCCGTGACCTAACTTCACCATGTTTACAGCGCCGAACGTAACGAAAGACACCGCACCCATTATCGTACACAATGTTAACTTATGTTGGTTATTACTACTACTATGTTATACATCCATCCTTTTGGCTATTACTAACTGCAAATACCAGAGCAGAGCATTAATCTATCCACACTAAAAGAAAAAATGTAAACAACCAAACAAACAAACAAAGGAGTTAAAGAAATCAATACTAAAGAAGTCATGAAAGTAATTGATATGTTCAAGTTTTCGCAGAAGTTATGAATATTACAATTTGAAAGTGTTGCCTATATATATATAAATCGAACAAACCAACAAACAAAAAGTAACTTGATTTATTAAATGAAAAATTACATACGTTCTGTAAATATCCCAAATAGAATATGTACAAAATTGCTGAGTACCGTAGTATCTCATACATTAAAAAAAAAAAAAAAAAAAATCACATTTCTAACTTTCGAATAAAGCCTGTACAAGCTACACGGTTTTTAGTGGAATTTGTCATTTTGCTTTAAAGAATTTTATAGAACGCGATCGCAAAGACTCTCACGAAATCAACTCATAGGCATTTTCAAATACCTAATAATGACTATAGAAATCATGTCCGGATTATGTATGTCACACTCATGCTCCCACATTTCGCTAAGTGACCCAAAAGACTATTGAAATTGCCTTATGTTGATTTCTCGGAAGTCTGTTATAGTCAATCACCATCTATATTAAACGACGTAAAGTTACATCAGTGTGGAGTACTCATATCGTCTTCATCATATATACGACAGTCAAGATGAAAAATCTAGTGATTACACTGCCGTTTAATGGTGCAGACAGGCAGGAAGGTGTGGTTAGACGTCCAATTTCAGTAAGAGGTTAGGAGAGAGAGAGAGAGAGAATGAGGAAAAAAAAGGGGGCGGGTGTCATTCTCATGGATACAGGAGTAATGAATTTTGGAGATGAAAGAAGAGTCAGAGTTATTGTTAAAGATTATAGGCCATTCAAGTCTTTTGACAAGGCCTCTTGTATTTATAAGATCATAATAGACTGAACAGAGCCATCTATATAATATTTATACAAAGTTTTGCAGACGCGGTTATAGTTGGACATAGTATGCCGGGTGTTGCTTTGTTGGGCAAATAACAAATCAGTTGGCCAAACTCTGTATATGGGCCTGATGATGGCCCTGACTTCTTTATTAATATTGCGCCCTTTCTTGTTGACTATTGAGGTTGGAAAGCTAGAAACCGTAAGTTTCTAGTTTATACACAGGTCAGGGTGTTATTAAGCGTTTTTTGGGCAATCGTGGGGGAGAGAATGACATAATAAATAAGGATAACACTACATATATGAAATACATACATGCATACATATATTTATACAAAGGAGAATTCATGCTATTTTCATGCTAATTTCCAACTGTTTATTGATCACGAACACAAATTAATCTCTCTCTTATATTTTGACGTTGTTATTGTTCACTCTTGATAAAGTCAGCCTGTTCCTTTAATACCTAAAGAAGGAAGGAGACTTCCAAAAATTTGTGTTTATTCTAAAAGAGTTAGCTCACATGGAATATATTTACATCACTTGTATATATATATATATATATACATATATATAATTGATTCTGCTTTGACACATGTCATGTAGAGATCAATAAAGTTATTTACCAAAAATCTTTGTGGTATTTAATGAAACAAAAATCATGCATGACGGAATCCATAACTAGTGCAGATAATATTGTATTATATACGTTGCTGCCTGGTTAAACAGAATAAACTTTCCTCTGGTCTACAACTGCCATCAACATGATCAAGGCTCCATGATCATGCCATTCTCTTGCTAGTCTTCTATTGCCAGACTCAATGACTCTTGAAAGGTATATGTTAATCTATTCCACCCCCCCCCCTGTTTGTCATGTAAGCTGTTTCCATAAAGACGATGTTACATTGCATTATAAAATACTGCAATGGGAACCCCTAAAGTGGGCAACTGTGTGGAATCTTTCGTAGTATCTGTCGCCGCTATAGTTAAGCCAGGAAACCAGTTGACGTTTCGTATTTTCTTCAAAGCAAGATGGTCTGCAAGGTTCCCTGCTATAACGGAAAACAGGAACTTTGTACGTCTTTGAAAACCGGGTGATATCTGCAATCAATACAACGGGAAGAAACTTGAAGAAACCTTGAATGTGCCGTATCGGGCAAGGATATTTTGATATCATTTTTATTCACATTTTTAATTACAGATATCTACATAAAATAGTTGAACTGGATGACGGTATAATATGTAAAATCCAGCTTGGTAGTGCGGTAGGAAGGATGTGAATAACAATGAATGCGATTATTACGGTTTTTTCTAGACATCTCCAGTTCATATTTTGTGTCATTGGTGCGCACAGCACATTATGTAATATTCTATTGTATGGTAAGTGTTGTTTTGTTTTGTGTCCCCCATCTTCTTCTTCTTTTCACACTACTTCTTCTTCTTCTTTTATTTCTGGACCCCATGGAATACCAGCTGCACTATGCAAGTGCAGCTGAAAAAGGGCTATCCAGCCGTCTGTTTTCTCTGTCTTTTTGTTCATCTCGTTGTACATTTTTTCGTTCTTAAAGTGAAGGTTCATTGAAATTTGGGAAAAAGGCAAATCACACCTCTACAAATTGCTGAGAACATTAACAAAATGAATAAAGTCCTTTTTAAGCCCTCAATATTGTGAGGAATAAATTAAATGCAATGTTGATACCCTTTCCAAAACCCACTCACAAAGTGAAATGACGGCGTTATTTACGTGCGATAAAATGACGTCACACTATGAACAACCTACAATCACACATTCGGGACAATGTTGGATACCCATTGCAATTTTTAGATATGGGTTAACGTTGTTTGTATATTTACCGCCAGTGGTGATATTTCCTTTATTTTAGGCACTTTGAATGAGATACACTGAATAAATAATACTTTCTACAAATGTGTATTCGATTTTTATGTTTTACCGTCACATTTGAGCATACAAATTGGGAAAATAATCACATATTCTGAGGGCAGCTCAGCGTGTATGTGTCGGATCTGGGAGTGCCTAGGACATTTTGCATGCTGACCTAACGATTTTTCTGGAGCAAAATAGGCGACAAATTTACATATAATTGTCCAGATATTCATTACGAAAATGTCTGATTAGGCCGATTAGTTTAGATTTTTGAAAGATAAATGGGGAAAGTGGAAGTCGAGAGAAGACTTAGATCAGTCCGGTTCGCGATTCACAGCTAGCTCAAGTGCCGGGCCGGCTGGCTGTGATATGCTGGCAAGCAAGCTGCGCTGGATGCAGGCAGGTTGTACGTACGTACGCGTAGATACTGCACAGACAGGCCTACGCTATATAGGGTATACCTGAACGTGAACGTTAAGTAATCGACGTATTTGGGAGTTCTAAAATTGATTAGACTTAGAGCTAAGATTAAGAACCAAAGGTACTGTCTTCTTCTATCTCCTCAAAACTCAAATCAAGTATGTTTTCGTCCATATCGATATTTCCAGGGTGACTTTGATGAAGGTAAACAACGTTGGGTATGAATGCATGGGTACGGTACTCAATAGTCAATGTGAATTGCATGCAAACTGCATCGCGCACCGTCGCCAATCATTTCAGCTGATCGGCCCATTGTACTCATTGTTCATTTTGCTACGTCACTCAAAAATCAGCTGACTTACGATGTTTTCGGGGTCTCGAGTGTGGTGATATTTCGTCAAGTTTAATCAACTTTTATAATTTTCGCACGAATTTACAAGTTACACAAATGTGATAGTTTTACTCAGTGTAATATTCCGATTGCAATGATACAAAATTCAGTCAATTTAAAAATCAATGAACCTTCACTTTAATGTTGTTGTTGCTTTTGTTTTTGTTTTCAATTCAATGCCATGTGATTTTTTTTCCTTATGTAAACTGTAACGTATTTATAAGTTTATAAATTCTGTAATTTTCTTCGTACTTTCTTTTTATTGTATATTATTTTTATTTGACGGAAATAAAAACAAACTCGCGAAGGGGTCTGACAAGGAAAAAGTCTAGAATAGTACTCAAGATCAGTTATTTTGGCTTACACATTAAGGATTTCAGTAAACACAGTTTAATTGGAGAGGAGGTGTACACCTCAATTCTTCGTGAGCAGTATATACCTTATAGAAAGTCAGGCATCTTGTTTTTGTTTATCGTGTTCTACCATCACAACAGTGGACGGGTAGCATTAAAAAGCAAACTTAAACTCAGACCGATTATGACAGTTTTTGCTTTTAATCGAATAATTGACGTAATGTTGGTGCGAAGGGGTTATCGACAAAATATTCACCTATATAGTAAATGAAAAAAAAAGAAATGTGTAATACAGAAGCTGTAGTTGATTCAGCAGCTACCTAGAAAAATTGAACAATAAAGTTAACTCACCTGAGGCACGTACATGGTCTGACTGAGTATTCGCCGGAGCGGGCATCAACAGGGCTAAACGGCGTACCACTGAAAGAGTAGTTAGATTGAGATAAGTGATAATCAGACCCCGTGCTACAAGTTTATCCAATGAATACAATTGTAATAGCCTATTGGAAGTTGATTTTTTTAATAGAAGATCCTTCGAAAAAACAGATCTAAACAAATATGTGAAAGTTTCAGAATTTGTTTATAAACAAATAAGAGCTTGTTTTTAACTATGGATGTTATTATAATAATATATCTTAATAAATACTAGTGAGATTCTATACAACATGTATGTAGCGACTCAATTAACATAGAGGTGCGATCATCATGTCATTATTAACAGATTGAGAGCTCACTGGAACGTGCAAATTTAAAGAGTTCTCTTACATTTTAACTTTAGAGAAACAGATTTGCGAAAGTTTGTAATGAATCGGAAAAATATTAAGGAAGTTATGAATATGAGATCACTAAATCTATGTGAATCACAAAGTACCAAATTGGTCAATGGATCAGTCATGTCAATGTGGATTGTGATGTATTCTCCCGTGTAGTAAAAGATAATTTATTCCTGTTTTCTCCTAAGCCTTCTTCCTTGGGGCACTACTCAAAATATACACTTTTGCCCATGAATTTCTTGAAATGTTTGTGACAATATGGGTTATTCTTGATGTATACAATTTATGTCTTCGCAGACCTTTCTCGATCAGTCTCTATAACTCTTCAGATTGATCAGTAAATTTCTGAGAATATATAAATTTTATCTATCAAGAATATACTATATTGCCACCACCATTTCATGTAAAGAGGTAAGAACAATTTTGTCAACTTTATTGGCAACATTGTATTATGGAAAGCTTATCATTATGTCCTCCAAAAACAAAGGATCCATCCAAATTTTGTAGAATTTACATTTTTAAAATCATTTTGTTCGTAAACTCGGAAGACTTTTGTCAGGCATTACATCACGGTGACATTACCGACTTTGACATCAGTTTTGAAATTCCCATATGTAATGGGATTAGCCTACAAATATTAAAAAAAAAACAGATAACTTTTCTATTGCTTGTCCGATTTCGCTCATACTTCAATGCTGTATTATAAAAAATAAAAATTGGGAATATTTTTAATATTTTTCATACGTACATATCAAATGGGAGGGTTTTCGTGTATTATATTACACTTGATGAGCGCATAATCAAATCGGAATTGCCCATATAAACTTTCAACCATCAGATTCTTAACTTTCTTGTTCCTTGTCCGATTTATTTCAATCTTCATGTATAGGTTTCTTTTCCTCAAATTCCCCTACTACTTATGCCCACTCCCTAAGAAGGGTCATTCCCTTGTAACACCTACACATATTATCTTCTTTGCATTTCTGGTAAATATCATAGACGTTTAATCCAGCTTCCTGTGATGATCCCACGTCCACAACAATTGTTTTAAGCAAGGGCCAGCGGCGAGCCAGGGCATGTTTGTCTTTCATCAACATAATTGTCTTTTCGGGAAGTTCTTGTTGTAGCTCATCCTTCAATTGTTCGGGTTGATGTGCTGAAGAAAGATTGACCAAGGCTATGAAGGAGGTTGTGTCGATCTCTTTGTCTTGGGTGGCTATTCTACTAGGTGATGTGTCGACTTTCGGTGAGGCCTGTGAGACTTGTGCGGTGTCGAAAAACATGCGCCAAGTTGTGGCGTACTAGAAGCTATGTTTTGAAGGTTACCATCTCCCGTACTGGTGGATGATGTGCTTGTCATTGAAGTCTGGCTTTTAGTAGGTTGCGTCGGAGCAACTTCTGAACGGAGACCAACCCCCGGAGGGTCAACAGGCAAACCACTATCACACGAAATTTCCGAGACATTTATCGAGCGGCCAACCTCTGTCTGGGACATGGAACAGGTGTCAGTAGAACTCACAGAAGATGAAGCCATAATTTGCTCTCCTTTGTTAACACTACCAGAAACATATATGCTTTGTGGATTAACATCACTCCCGATATTATCTATTTTATCCGCAAAGGGCGTTGTGGTCAGGGTGGAATGTGCCTCATCTTCAGCGATGGGTTGGGCATGATCTGGTACCTTTCCGAGGAATTCAGTGAGTCGTGAGAGGTCTTGATCTTCCATTTCAGCTAGATTGTTGCATTGGATGACGCATTTAGAGCACTGGAAGGTGGTTGGCTGAGACTTCTTGAAGACCATCATCAGTGCCATCTTGGTGTTAGAATTGAAGCTCGTAATGGAGTGAACAGCAACTGCAACACGGTCAGGTCCTGTCAAAATATATGTTAATTCTATGAATAATGCTAAACTCATATTCTAGCCATAGATACATGAATACATGCATATAAAAATGACGTCATGATCGCCGGACGGATCACAGAAAATAGAGATAGTAATTTGTGGTGACTTTAAACATAACGGTTAACATAAAGCTTATCTTCCTGACATATAAATTTTCCTCGTCTGTTCAATTCATCAAATAAACTGAAAAAAGAAGAAAGAGCGAATTGAAAACGGTATGGTTATAGAATTATTATATTTTATTATGAAAATACCCCGCAAAGTAAAGAGATCCTTGTCAATGGGTGAAGAGCGCCCTCTTTCTTCCACTGTTTGTGGAGATTCAGTCTCAATCCGCGCGCTGTAAGGAGAAATCCCCAGGTGAACAAATAGATGCTGTTCACGTACGTACGAGATCATGGATAAGGCGCCTATAGCGGGCGGAACGTGCCATTTTCATGACAACTATACAACTATACCCAATCAGAACGCAGAAAACTGTACGACTATACGGCTATGTATCCATCGAACGCATGTATAGTTTCCAGCGAGCGGGCCGAAGTGCCATAATTCTGTCACAACTATACGACTATACAACTATACGATTATACGACTATACAGCCATCGAATGGACGTATAGTTTTAACCAATCAGAACGCAGGAAACTGTACGTGTTTACACAATTGTATAGTTGTAAACACGTACAGTTAGTTGTTGCGGTACTACTGAAGTAATACCGCAGTACTTCTACTGAACAGTACTCGTACTATAGCCCTAGTAAAAATGGGCTCTGGAAAAATATTTTTTGTGCTTATTTTACTATTTATTTCCTATTTTCATGTGAATGTACCCTGTAACACTATTTTTGTTTATCAAAATAGTTTTAAAATAGCATATGAACGCCTTTTCCCCCTTCTATTTCCTAGGTATTGGTGGTTTGATAACTATTTTCTACCTATTTCTTGCTATTTTCCCCTAGGCTTTTCGACTTAGATTTCGTCCTATTTTTTAAAACTATGTTTCTGTGCTGTTTTAGTACGTTTCTGCACTTAGATTTTTCTCACCCATTTTCTTTCTATTTTTTAAAACTATTTTCTGGACCTACATTTTCTCACCATTTTCTTCCTATTTTTTACTTTGTTTCTAGACTTGTTTTTTACTCACCCATTTTCTTGCTATTTTTTTATTTATTTTTCTGGACTTCTGAACTAGTTTTTAATTTTTCATTATTTCTTGGCTATTGACCTTTATCTTATTAATACTTCTTAAGAATTCATTATTTTTTGCTAGTTTCCTTAAATTCTTACTTCTTGGCTATTTTCCACTGTATTTGATAAATATACTTTAACAAAATAATTTACCAACATTTGTTTGGCACTATTATCAAAAACAAGTGATTTATGAAAAGTATGAATGTACAAATAGTGAACGAAAATAAAAAGAAGAAGAAAAAAAGTGAAAGGCGTAAATATTCTCAAAAAGAATGAAACGCCGATAGCACCAAAGAACAACAACAGCATATAACAACTACTTTTAATTCATTTGTCATTCTTTTGGCTCTTTTCCAGTTCCTTTATAATTAATTTATGTACCGTTATTTTTGTTAATTACTTTTTTACTTCCGTCATTTCGTGGCTATATTTCTGGCATCTTTAATATTTATTTTTGTTCTCTTACCATTTTCATATATGTGTAATTTCTTTCAGTTTCTTTAATTCTTCTACATGATATTGATAGGTGTTTTGTTTGCGGGGAGGGGGTGATCAGTCATTTACTGCATGTTTATTTCTGCATCTTTAATATACTTATCTTCATAATAGGCATATGAGCTAGCACAATTACGTCGTGTTTGCTGTATTTTTTGGACTTCTTGACAGCATTAAATGAAAGGTTGAGTTCTTGGAGGGGTCAGAAAGTTTGCAAAAGGTGACAATAAAGAAAACATGATAAATTACACTCTTTAGAGACCCCTTCAAAACAATTCAACCTAAAACTGTTCAAAACCCAGTTTTTAGCCAGGAAATAATGTTTCGATGGTTGCATACCATCATCACGTCGTTTTTTTAAAGAACATTAAGTAGTAATTAAAAGAAATTCCAAAAATCAATATTAATATTTGTCTTTTAGTGTAAATACAAATGGGTTCAAAGATGATTCGAACAAAGTAATGGCCCTCCTCAGAACTCAACTCTCCCTTTAAGGGAGCATAGTTTTATTGAATGAACATTTAATTAAGAATTAAGAATTTTTTATTTTTTATCTATCTGTCTATTCTAATTTGAATATTTCAAGTAAAAAAGTATCTAATTAGCAAAAGAATTTGCTAACTACTCCATTGTTTTAATGACCTTGAACTGATCCTATAAGATGGAAGTGTAAAATTTCCCCCCAAAATAAACACAATTATTTTGTTTGTCTAATTCTCCTCAACATTTATATAATAACGAATGACAGCTATAGAACTAAGCTGTATTACTCAATGTGTGTTTGCTGCCATCTAGTGGTAGAGAGCGGAAACTTTATTTTCAAATTCAAACACCAGCAAATACGTTATACAACACCAAGCTCAACAGCGCATTTCAATCATTACTTTGCCATTTCGCCAGATTTGTCTTCCTTTAAAACCCACAGTATGGGGGATTAGGGTTAGATTGACACCAGGAAAAAAGAATTTTAAGAGTATTCCAGAGCAAGAATTTAACAAAATGAGGAACGATCGAAGCAGAATTTACCAGGCCAAGTTTAATAGTACATAGCTCAGTTCAGACAGTAGTCCCACACATCCACTCATGTGTGGGGAATAAGTCGGTCTGCAGAAAACGATCAACTTTGCTTTGCACTGGACTGCTAGCTGCTGGAGCTACTTTAAAGATCATCATTTTATCCAGGAGGTGAGTAATAAAATTACTCATGATTGAATACAAAATTGTGTTTGATTTCTGTCCAAATTAGGAAATTTGGTTAAGTAAATCTTACTTTTGTAAATTTGGTTCATGACAAAATCCACTCCAGCAAAGCATAGAGTCAATTAATGCGTATTGACCTCTAGCGTTGTATATATGTGTCTATCAAAGATTCCATTTTTTGAACTTTTAAACCGGTAAAATACTCTACTAATACAACATAACGTGGACTATCAAATCATTAGGTTGAATCATATACCATTATGGTACATGATTCTGTTAGTAAAGTGGAAAGAAATGTCAAAAAACTTACTTTTAAAGCCCCTTTTCTCTCCCTTTTCCAGAGTCTTCGCACATACGTGAGCTCATCGACAACGGTGCGGTCGCAATGTGCTATTTTTCTATGGCGCGCCATTTGCCCAATAATTCAGATGAACACTATTTATCGCCGATAAACACTGTTTATCGCTATAAACAGTGTTTATCGCTATAAACAGTGTTTATCGGCGATAAACAGTGTTCATCTGAAATATTGGGAAATGGCGCGCCATAGCGTGCGTGTACGTATATTTACGTATGAGGGCCACTTATTTTAACACGAACGTAACATTAGAAAATGGAGGTACAGAGTCGAGAACGATGGATCCATTCGGTAGAAGTTTTGCTAAATTACAGGAAACTCAAATAAAATTTCATCAACGGAACCGGTAATTTTATTTGTTTGTTATTGGTTATCAATATTAAGTGGTTTATATGTATGATAAAAAGTTTCGTACGGTAGCTGCAGCGTAGATTCACTAGATTATATTATATGTACAGTACTGCATCTATGACCGTAGGTCTACATATATTCACCTATTTCTGCGTACCTAAGGCTTTTCATTGGAAGTGAAAAAAAAACAAACATGAATCTAAATCTAAACAGTAGGGGCGCTGGTCCGAGAATAAGGATCTTTCGCATAAATGAGGATATCCTCGTAAACGCGGACAATCGCGTCCTAAAAAATAAGGATCGTCCCCAATTTCGCGGACGATCCTTTATTAACGATCCGCGCGTTGGCGATGCGAAAAACGGATTCCGCGATGATGCTTTATGACGCATTTCTCATTGACGCAGTATATGGAAACGTTTGCTTGGATTTGTCTCCTAAAAGAAGTTGACAACAACACACATCGTTGAGTGCAGGGGACACGGGCACAGAACTGTAAAACACGTAGAGCGCTCATCCCAGTTCACAATGCACAGATCGACGTGTGGCCGTTGAACGTGCTGGGAGATACGCTCAAGTGCACATATGTTTTTTTTTCTCCGACAAAAGTACAGACAAATTGCATGTTGTCTTTTTATATTATACTTTTGAAATGTTATCCGAGTGACTACCGGGCACCCCAATGCTGGAAGTAAACGCACATTTTAGAAAACTTCACCTTTTCATGGAAAAATGCTTATTTGTTCTATGCACGCAAGTCAGAATGAGCGGATGATGCAACGTTTCCATATGAGAGACTTTCACGTTATGAACGATAAATCCTCGGGAAGACGGACTACCCGTAAAAGTAGACGGTGTACTGGGCGAGCCTTGGGTTATTTTATTACGCTGAATAATCGCGCGCGGATCGGGAACCTAGCTACACCCGCAGAGCGCCGAAGATATATTTTAGGACGCAATTTGTCCGCGTTTATGAGGATATCCTCGTTAATGCGGAAGATCCTCATTCTCGGACCAGCGCCCCTACTGCTAATTAGACTTCCATAGTTAGAGAATAGGATTAATTACTAAGGCTGTGTACTGTGAGGACTAGATTCCGCCACATGCGCGTGCTGACCGCATGGTAGCGACATGTGAACGCATGTGGCAATTGCATCTCCATTCATACACCGGATTTGCACCTATTTTTAATGAATTGCAATTCTTTACAGGTAAAAAATTCAAAATCCAATAAATCATCCTAAATGTAAGATTTTCTTGCAGAGATTTTAATAGAAATTGAATGGCAAAGTTAAAGTTGATTATTAGAAGTTAGAGAATCATATAAATGTGTATGTGTGTTGCGATTTTTTTCCCCATCACAATCGCGCATTCAACTGGGTGTGCATACATGCACATGTAAGTGCATATGCATCATGCATGTAGTGATCGGTCCAGTGATCATAGTTGGAAAGTAGCTCATCAGTCATCATAATTTATACATACATGTAGTAAGTATATAGGCCTAGTCAGTCGGGCATCTCATGTCATGAATTTGTGAAGGATGCAAATAGTTGTAGTTTTTAGATGACTTTCATTTGCCAGGTTCAACTCATAATTTTCATAAGAGAACATCTCCTGAAATCTGAGATTACCGATTCTCATCGTAGAAGGACACTGTGAATTAAGGATTATCAATATATAAAAGACCGTTCTGTGTAAGTTTTGAAACAGTAGTATTTCACATTAAGTTTTATTTTGCAAAAACAATTACGTATTCGACCACAACAAGAAACCCATTTAGAAAATGGCGACAGCGAAAACATCGTACGCCAAGACTGTCGGCGTGGCTAGCGAGGCGTGCAAGCCAGTGTTTATGAAACACCGGGACATTCCAATGGCTACAGACAGCATTCTCCAGACTCAAGAGCTATGCAAGGCTCTTGCCAAGAGCATTCCCCCACCCAATTAATGGGAATCCAGAAGATGGGAGGATTGTGGCGCATATACATAGACAACAAACAAGCTAGGATTTCTTTGATTAGCAATGGGTTGAGTGTGCGGAATACGTGTGTTGCGATATATGACACAAACCCGTACCTAGAGGCGCGCTCCCGGGGGGCAGGGGGGGGGGCACAGTGCCCACCACTTTTTCAAGTACCCCAAAAGTGCCCCTTTTTACATAGGAAAAGTGCCCCTTTAAATTTTTAAGAAGTGCCCCTTTTTACATAAAAAGTGGCCCTTTACTTTGACAAGTGCCCCTATTAATTTTTTAAGTGCCCCTTCCTCTTTCCACCTCTGATAAGTGCCCCTTTATTTTGACACGTACCCCTTTTCCTTCGACAAATTCCCATTTTCCTTTGCAATAAGGGTCCACTTTCCATTCTCATAAGTGCTCTTTTTAATCTCTAGTAAGTGCCCCTTTTCAGGCACGAGAAGCGCCCCTTTTCACTTTTAATAAGCGCCCCCTTCACCTCTGATAATCGCCCTATTCAAATCTGAGAGGTGCCCCTTTTACTTTGACAAGTGCCCCTTTTCCTTTGTAAGAAATGCCCCTTCCCCTTTTAATAACTACCCACTTTTAACTCGGATAAGCGCATATTATATGTTCACATGTGCCCCTTTCCTTTCCAATAAGTGCCCCTTTTCCTTATGATAAGTGCCCCCATTTAAAAAAGAGCCCCTTCCCATTCTCATAAATGCCCCTTTTCACCTATGAAAATAGTCCCTTTTCATTCTCATACGTGCCCCTTTTCCTTTCTTATAAGGAACATATCCCTTTTAAAAAATATAAATGCCCCTATCAAAATATGATGGGTGCCTCTTTTCCGTCGACAAATGCCCATTTCCCATTCTCATAAGTGCCTTTTTCATCCCTGGTGAGTGCCCCTTTTTTAGGTGTAAGAACTTCCTAGTAATAAGTGCCCCAATTTACCTCTGATAATTACCCGTTGTAATTTGACGCGTGCTCCTTTTCTTTTCTAATAAGTGTCATCCCTTTCGATAAGACTAGTGTCCCCTTTTCCTCTCATCATTAAACGTGCCCCTAATTTTAAGCGACTAAGAGCAATATCCCTAAAGCTCGCTCGCTACGCTCGCTCGCATTTATAGATGTTATAATTATGTTACTTATCAAAGGTCTTTTCAGTCTTCTGTTATGAGAATGTGCTTATAACCCCATCAGGATTGGGATTTTCCTCTTTAAGATGTCATTTTTCGCACTGCGTCTTCACACATCTTAAATTTTTTCCTCGCTCGCTTTGCTCGCTCGCAAATGAATTTTCAGACCATCACACCCAACTGCAAGGTATGATGCTAAAGCAATATCTTATACGATGTATATATAAAGAGAAACAAATATTAAAATCATCCCTGATAATGTAATCACAATATAGGGGTATATACCAATGTCTAAAAAAATGTAAATTTTCGCTTAGAGATTTCCCTTTGTAGGTTCCCTTTTTTCCAGAAAGTGCCCTTTTTGTTGGTGCCCCCCACTTTGGAATTCGCTTCGCCGCCTCTGCCCGTACCACTCGGCCAGCGAAGGTGGCATGCTCCGGTTGACTGTTCGGGACATTCCGCTTTCAGTACACAACTCAGTGGTAGTGAATGAGCTAGAAAAACACAATTACAAAGTGCAGGCGCGGATCCAGGATTTCTTAGGGGGCCCAAATGTGAAATTATGCGAGTCAAATATTGGTACGTAATGGTGACCAGCAGTGGCGTAATGAGCAAAACGTTTTTGTTGGGGGAGGGGGAGAAAAAATCCGCATCACCCCACTCTCACATGCAGGCCCCGCTGTGGGTGGGTGGGGGGAGGCTAAAGTATTTACGATCAGGCAGAGCGTATATAGCGTAAATTGGCGTGGGGTCTCCCGGAAGCTCAGGGGTTTTAGGCGTTTAATTACGGTCAGATGAGCATATTTTGATACCTTATTTGTGACACTGGAAGGTCACTAAGTGGCGTGGGGTCCAGGGGGCGGAGCCCCCGGAAGCTCAGGGGTTTTAGGCAATACATTACGGTCAGATAAGCATCCAGAGGCCCGCCTTAGGGCAATTGGTTTGGTCCAGGGGGCAGAGCCTCCGAAGCTCAGGGGTTTTAGGCGTTTAATTACGGTCAGATGAGCACATGTACCGGTGTGTTGGCTCAGTCAGTAGAGCATCCGCCTCACAACCGGGAGGTCGTGGGTTCGAACCCCGGCCGCGTTATACCAAAAGACGTTAAAGATGGGAGTCGCTGCTACCTTGTTTGGCGTTCAACAATAAGGGATAGAGCAATGTCGATCTAGTGCTGCTCAGTGGCTGCCGGGCTCACGATCAATTGGGCACAAAGAATTTCCATTTTCGGTTTAATAAAATTATTATTATTATTATTATATTTGATACCTTATTTGTGACACTGGAAAGTCACTAATTGGAGTGGGGTCCAGGGGGCGGAGCCCCCGGAAGCTCAGGGGTTTTAGGCAATACATTACGGTCAGATAAGCATCCAGAGGCCCGCCTTAGGGCAATTGGTTTGGTCCAGGGGGCAGAGCCTCCGAAGCTCAGGGGTTCGTTTAATTACGGTCAGATGAGCATATTTTGATACCTTATTTGTGACATTGGCAGGACACTAATTGGCGTGAGGTCCAGGGGGCGGAGCCCCCGGAAGCTCAGGGGTTTAAGCATTAAATAACGGTCAGATGAGAATCCAGGGGCCCGCCTTAGGGTCCTTGGTTGGGTCCAGGGGGCAGAGCCCTGGATGCTCAGGGGTTTTAGGCATTTGATAACGGTCAGATGAGCATATTTTGATACATGTATCTTCATGACCTAGTCTCCCTTCGATCTTCCTCTTCTGCCAGATCCCTCCGTTCATCTTCCTCCATGCAATTAATTCACGGTCCACGTACAAAAACACGTTATGGTGACCGTGCCTTTTCATCGATTGCCCCCACCCTCTGGAACAAACTCCCACCCCATTCAAAACCCTTCTCAAAATCCACCTTTTTAATCAGTACTGTTATAGTATACTGGAGGCGCACACAAGTAGTTAATTCCATTCAACTGAATTGTTTTGTATTATATTGTATATTATGTATTGTATTGTATTAGTAATATTTTATTTTATTTTGTTGCTTTTATTAAGCTATTGAACATGTTAAATAATTATACTGAGTTAGACAATACCACCTGAGCGCTTAGAAACACCTGTATTAAGCGCCCTATAAATGTAATTATTATTAACAGCAGGAGAAAGATGCAATATGTTCTAATTGCCTTAGAAAAGGCCATCACCGTTCCTTGTGTAATCAGGCAGTAGTGTGTCGGCTATGTGGTGATACGGGGCACCTCCAAAGAGATTGCCCAAAGGAAATGTCTGATTCTGGTGTAAGATCAGTAGCAACAAACGAGGCGGAAAGCGCAATGATCATCAAGGTATGTTCCAATTGCCTTAGGAAAGGCCACCATCGCACATCATGCACGCTGACAGTAGTGTGTCGGCTATGTAATGAAGCGGGGCACCTCCAAAGGGATTGCCCAAAGTCAAAGGAAATGCCAGATATCGGTGTAAGTTCAGCAGCGACAAATGAGCCAGAGAGCCCAAGCAGCACATCGATCAAAGTCCGAGAAGATGGTGTTGTTGTTTTGTTGTTGTTGTAGTGGCAATCAGTCAAGAGCTGACTATAATCACCAACGCCTCTCTTTTTACTATTAATTTCCTTTTCTTTTTTTTAAATGTGGATAACATGTGGTATAAAAATTATAGGCTTCTCTTTTTTTTCTTCTCCTTTTTCCAATTCTATCTTTTTTTTTAAATGAAAAGAAAAAACAAGATTAAAAAAAAAAACAACAAAATAATGTAGATTTTTGTATCCTGAATTGGTGATGGTGTTGTAAACATGCAGCAACAGAAAATAACACAATTCATACAGAAAGAACGAGAGAAATCTTCAGTTCAGATAGAGGAAGTTAGAGATGATGAATCTAGTGAAGGGAATCTGGTGGTGATGGTGACTGTAGCGAAGAAACAGATATATCCATAGCATCACCAGAAACGCCGAAAACAGGAAACCAGAAAAAGTGTGAAAAAGAGAAAACAGAAACCATCCAAGAAAGCAAAAACAGAATTGATTTCGTTCAGTCAGGACCGTCGAACTCCAAGACCTACATTGAATGAAACTCATTAACAACCATCTTATTTTTAATGGCGTCTACGTGTCATCTTTTAAGTATAAATTCCAGAGGGCTGCGTAACAAAGACAAACGCAACCAAACCTTTAGGTGGTTCAAGCACCAAAAAGGTGACGTTCTTTTTGTTCAAGAGACTTATTGGTCTAAAGACCTCGAAAATGTTATCAGAAGTGAATGGAGTGGTAAACTTTTCTTTTCTCATGGTACAAGGGCCAGAGGAGTTGCAGTTTTGTTCAAAGATAAGTTTGATGCACAAGTGAAACATAGAATGACTGATAAAGAAGGTCGAATTTTATTAATTTTAGGTTATTACAGAGATCTTCATCTTTGTTTTGTAAATGTATATGCACCTACAGAAAAAAGGCGCAAAGATTTATTTTGTAAGAAAATGCTCAGTTATACAGAAGAAATGAAAGAGAGGGACAAAGAATTGCATGTGATGATAGGAGGTTATATGAACTGTATTATGGACCGTAACATAGATAAACAAGGTTCAAGTCATGCGTATTATAGAAAACCTGTTGCTTTTAAAAACATCTTACAGAAACTAAATTTAAATGTGTGGAGAAAATATCACAAAAATGTTAAACAATTTACATGGAGAAATGTAACTTTAAAAATAGCTTCAAGGTTAGACCATTGGTTTATTGGTAAAGAAACTGTATTACTAGTAGTGTCATCAGACATACGTCCAATGTTTAGAAGTGATCATGTTGCAATTTCTTTGATAATAAGAACAACGAAAGACCGCAAAGGGCCAGGCTACTGGAAGCACAATGTCTCTATTCTTAAAGTTGAGTCGTACAAAGAGGGAATAAGAAAAAACTATTAGTGAATGTGAAGAAGATAAAGAGATAGACTTTGTTACAAAATGGGAAATGATAAAGATAGAATGTAGAGAACTCTCTCAGAAGTTTGCAATTAGAAAATCAAAGAAAGCTGTGAAGTCAGCTGTATTAGAGGAAAATTAAAAGTGTTAGATACGAAACTGATAGATGGTAACTTAACAATTTTAAATGAGTATGTGTCAGTAAGAAGGCAGCTCGAAAAGCAATATAAAACAGAATGCAAAGGTGCTGGTTTAAGAAGTAGAGTAAGATGGATGGAGGACGGTGAGAGAAATACAAGATATTTTCTGTCATTAAAAAAGCGAATTGGAGAGAGAAGAATATTAACTCAATTAAAGAAAAAAGACAGTAACAAGAAGCTGATAACAAATCAGCAGGAAATCATCTGTGAAGTGAAAAGGTTTTATGAAAATTTATACAAGAAGGAAGGAATATGTTCTGACAAGATAAAAGAATATTTGTCTTTTGTAGAGTGTCCAAAACTCAATGAAGATGAAATTAAACTAGACATGTAATACTTGTATATAACAAGTATAGGTGGGCTGTTCCAAGTGCATGCCACACATGTTTAGTGACATACATGTACTAAGTAGTTAAGATAACATTGGCATGATTTGACCTTATTTTTTGAAATAATCCTCTTATTCAGGTCTATTAGTGTGCCAAATTTCAAGTCTATACAATGCATGGTTTTAGAGAAACCATGTACAGTATATTTGACCTTTGACCCTCATATCTAAATATCAAAATGAAATATGCATTTTCTCAATTTTGTTTTTTAATAAGAAATCATATCTCCGACTCATACTCTATCCAACTATGAATAAAAAAATAATACACGACAAGGACTCAGATTAACCATAGGGTTGTACTCAAACGATTGACATTCTTCTCCCATAGATATAAGACGCAAAATTAGGCATTTTATTACATTGTTTGTGATCGTATATGATATGTTATAATAGTCGAAGATCATAAAATCAAATTTAAAAAGATGGCAATTTTTGTTTGTTTGTTGACCCACCAGGAATCGAACGTGGGTTGCCGGAATGGGAGGCAAGTGCTATGACCACTATACCAAAATAATCCACATAGACATTACACGTGAACGGAAAATGGAATTCTCAAATCCCACTTTGCAAGTGAAATATGAGCATGATCCCGGCATCTGATCGAAAAATAAAGGGCATACTTGTGATAGCTTATTGTCTCAGCTACAACATACTCGAAGCTCAGCGAAAACGAAACTAAAACGACGGAGATATTGCTCGCGAAAGACGGGAATGTAGAATCCAGTTTTGAAAAAAGTCATGTCCCATAGAGAATACACGCAAAATGTAAAAATTGACATGCCTCCTTTAATCGCAAAATACGCCATGATTCCTTTGTCAAAATGAAAAATCGTGAATACTACATTCGTAGAAAATTGTCTCAGCTAGAACATATCAAAATTTGGAAGAAAATCGATCAATATTTACAGAGATACAATCAATTTTCCAAAAATATGCTGACGTCATAATATGCAAATTGAAATTTTGAGTTCGGAGGCCATTATGATGACGTCATGAGTTAATTGAGGATCAAATGAGACATGAAATCATATCTCCGACTCATAATCTATCCAAATATGATTTTTTTTTTGGGAGTTCCCATCCATTCTGAAGAGTTACAATGAATTTTGTATAGGCATGTTTTTGCCCATATATGCTATGTATTACAAGAGCTCGCGCGCACGGACATGTTTCTTGAACGGAGGCTCATTACGTTATTAATGGTATCAAATTGTTCAGAAGAAAATGAGGAATATCATGCCAAAAAAAAAAAAAGAGTAGGAATTATTTTGCGTTCGGCCGTCAAGAACGAAAACGCGCGCGCATTCGTGTGTGCGCGTTTTTTTGCGAAATGCTTAAAATGGTCTGAAACGTATCCAAAATGAATTTGAGACGTACGCATGCGCCCGCGGTTTTTGACCTGAAATTGACCGGACGGATATTGACCTTGATCATGATAAATATGAATGAGAAATGACTTTCCGTTATGAAGATATGATCATGAGTTGAAAGTACCAAAAAAAAAAAAAATGGCGCCTGGATGACGTCATGAAGACT
This sequence comes from Mesocentrotus franciscanus, assembly GCA_037976565.1. NCBI lineage: Eukaryota > Metazoa > Echinodermata > Echinoidea > Camarodonta > Strongylocentrotidae > Mesocentrotus > Mesocentrotus franciscanus. The sequence goes on from CP137675.1 coordinate 31,124,590, forward strand.
TGATGACCTTGAAAATGTTCCTGTCACGTCTTATGACAATGACCTATGACTGTGCCAAAATTAAAAGAAATTGACCGTACCGATCTTGAGTTATCCTGCACACAGAAAAGTGCGGAGAAGAAATAAAAACTAGAAATTTAATTCGTCATGAGGACGATTTAGGTGGTCTGTCTTCAATTCTTATGATCATGCTCATCTTCAATTCAATGATCCAATATAATGATGTTAATGTAAAATGATGCCCAGAGGCGGGAAAGGGAGAGGGTGAGAGAGTGAACAATGAGAGGCAGAGACAGAGGGAGGCAGAGCAAGAGAGGGAGACAGAGATAGGGAGAGAGTGAAAGAGTAGAGAGAGAGAGAGAGATGCAAAGACAGGGCAAGAGACGGATAGAGGGCAGACCAAGAGAGGGGAAGGGAAACAGAGCAAGAGAAAGAGATGCAATGGAGAACGATGCATTTAATATTTCCAGCATAAATAGAATTGAATATTTACTATACTATAGAGAAAGAGAGAAGTTATAGACATGTAAACAATTCTATGTCCGTGGGAGAGACGTAAACATTGCATATACCTGGGCTGAATAACTGGAAAGTATAAACGTCTGGGAAGGAGACTAACATCATAAAAATGGGATGATTTGATATATTCCAACAGACTTAGGAGATTAACCCTATAGGTTTAATACACGACAAGGAATCAGATTTCCCATAGGGTTGTACTCAAACGATTGACATTCTTCTCCCATAGATATAACACGCAAAATTAGGCATTTTATTACATTGTTTGTGATTGTATATGATATGTTATAATAGTCGAAGAAGATCATAAAATCAAATTTAAAACGACGGCAAAAAAAAAAAAAAAATGACCCACCAGGAATCGAACTTGGGTCGCCGGAATGGGAGGCAAGTGCTATGACCACTATACCAAAATAATCCACATAGACATTACACGTGAACGGAAAATGGAATTCTCAAATCCCACTTTGCAAGTGAAATATGAGCATGATCCCGGCATCTGATCGAAAAATAAAGGGCACATTGTGATAGCTTATTGTCTCAGCTACAACATACTCGAAGCTCAGCAAAACAAAATAAAACGACGGAGATATTGCTCGCGAAAGACGGGAATGTAGAATCCAGTTTTGAAAAAGTCATGTCCCATAGAGAATACACGCAAAATGTGAAAAATTGACATGCCTCCTTTAATCGCAAAAATACGCCATGATGCCTTTGTCAAAATGAAAATCGTGGCAATGCATTTGTAGAGAATTGTCTCAGATAGAACATATCAAAATTTGGAAGAAAATCGATCAATATTTACAGAGATACAATCAATTTTCCATAAATATGCTAACGTCATAATATGCAAATTGAAATTTTGAGTTCCAAGGCCATTATGATGACGTCATGATTAATTAAAGGTCAAATGAGACATGAAATCATATTTCCGACTCATAATCTATCCAAATATGAAAAAAATTAGGGGTCCCATCCATTCTGAAGAGTTATAATGGATTTTGTATAGGCATGTTTTTGCCCATATGTGCTATGTATTACAAGAGCTCGCGCGCACGGACATGTTTCTTGAACGGACGCTCATTCCGTTATTAAGGGTCATAAAAAGATAAACATGGTATCAAATTGTTCGGAAAAAAATGTGGAATATCGTGAAAGTAAAAAAATGGCGATTCTATGTTGCGTACGGCCATGACGAACGAAAACGCGCGCGCGCAAAATTCCAAAATGCTTAAAATGGGCTGAAACGTACTCTAATTTGATTAAAAAATGATTTTAAAGTGAAGGTTCATTGATTTTGAAATTGACTGAATTTTGTATCATTGCAATCGGAATATTACACTGAGTAAAACTATCACATTTGTGTAACTTTTAAATTCGTGCGAAAATTATAAAAGTTGATTAAACTTGACGAAATATCACCACACTCGAGACCCCGAAAACATCGTAAGTCAGCTGATTTTTGAGTGACGTAGCAAAATGAACAATGAGTACAATGGGCCGATCAGCTGAAATGATTGGCGACGGTGCGCGATGCAGTTTGCGTGCAATTCACATTGACTATTGAGTACCGTACCCATGCATTCATACCCAACGTTGTTTACCTTCATCAAAGTCACCCTGGAAATATCGATATGGACGAAAACATACTTGATTTGAGTTTTGAGGAGATAGAAGAAGAAGTACCTTTGGTTCTTAATCTTAGCTCTAAGTCTAATCAATTTTAGAACTCCCAAATACGTCGATTACTTAACGTTCACGTTCAGGTATACCCTATATAGCGTAGGCCTGTCTGTGCAGTATCTACGCGTACGTACGTACAACCTGCCTGCATCCAGCGCAGCTTGCTTGCCAGCATATCACAGCCAGCCGGCCCGGCACTTGAGCTAGCTGTGAATCGCGAACCGGACTGATCAAAGTCTTCTCTCGACTTCCACTTTCCCCATTTATCTATCAAAAATCTAAACTAATCGGCCTAATCAGACATTTTCGTAATGAATATCTGGACAATTATATGTAAATTTGTCGCCTATTTTGCTCCAGAATAGTCGTTAGGTCAGCATGCAAAATGTCCTAGGCACTCCCAGATCCGACACATACACGCTGAGCTGCCCTCAGAATATGTGATTATTTCCCCAATTTTTATGCTCAAATGTGACGGTAAAACATAAAAATCGAATACACATTTGTAGAAAGTATTATTTATTCAGTGTATCTCATTCAAAGTGCCTAAAATAAAGGAAATATCACCACTGGCGGTAAATATACAAACAACGTTAACCCATATCTAAAAATTGCAATGGGTATCCAACATTGTCCCGAATGTGTGATTGTAGGTTGTTCATAGTGTGACGTCATTTTATCGCATGTAAATAACGCCGTCATTTCACTTTGTGAGTGGGTTTTGGAAAGGGTATCAACATTGCATTTAATTTATTCCTCACAATATTGAGGGCTTAAAAAGGACTTTATTCATTTTGTTAATGTTCTCAGCAATTTGTAGAGACTGGTGTGATTTGCCTTTTTTCCAAATTTCAATGAACCTTCACTTTAAGCATTTTGAAATTTTGCGCGCGTACTGACGTACGCGTACGCGCGCGTTTTTTTGACCTGAACTTGACCGGACGGATATTGACCTTGATCATGATAAATATGAAAGTGACTTTCCGTTATGAAGATATGACAATAACTTGAAGGTACCAAAAAAAAAAAAAAATGGCTCCTGGATGACGTCATGAAGACCTGATGACCTTGAAAATGTTTCTGTCACGTCTTATGACAATGACCTATAACTGTGCCAAAATTGAAAGAAATTGACCGTACCGATCTTGAGTTATCCTGCACACAGAAAAGTGCGGAGAAGAAATAAAAACTAGAAATTTAATTCGTCATGAGGACGAATTAGGTGGTCTGTCTTCAATTCTTATGATCATGCTCATCTTCAATTCAATGATCCAATATAATGATGTTAATGTAAAATGATGCATTAAGATATGAATTGATGAATGAAGTACTGATGAACTGATAAATTGATAGATTGAACTGATGTGAAATGAACTGAATTGATGAGCTAAACTGATGAACTGACAAATGAACTGATGAATTACTGATAGATTGAACTGTGACCTGAACTGAAGTGATAACTTAACTGATGAACAAAGTATTGATAAATGATTATGATCAAAATCATGATCATAATGAAATTTAATGAAAATATAGATATAGAGAAGGAGAGAGGGAGACGGGTTATAGTCATGTAAAAATACATGAGCTGGACCGAGGGATGAAAGAGGAATCAGAATGCATACACTTGGAAGGAGATAGGATAGTATAAGGAAACATGGTAGGGGTGAAATAAGAATACAAAGGGCAAAATGAAGTGCTAGAGGAAATTAAAGAAAATTACAAGAGATATCGGAGGGAGAACAAGAACCAGAGGCGGGAAAGGGAGAGGGTGAGAGAGTATACAATGAGAGGCAGAGACAGAGGGAGGCAGAGCAAGAGAGGGAGACAGAGATAGGGAGAGTGAAGGAGTAGAGAGGAGATGCAAAGACAGAGCAAGAGAAGGATAGGGGCAGAACAAGAGAGGGGAAGGAAAACAGAGCAAGAGAGAGGAGAGAGAGAGCAAGAGAAAGAGATGCAATGGAGAACGATACATTTAATATTTCCAGCATAAATAGAGTTGAATATTTACTATATTATAGAGAAAGAGAGAAGTTATAGACATGTAAACAATTCTATGTCCGTGGGAGAGACGTAAACATTGCATATACCTGGGCTGAATAACTGGAAAGTATAAACGTCTGGGAAGGAGACTAACATCATAAAAATGCTATATTTTGTATACAACTTTCTTTATTCCATTGTGTTTTAAAGATACTATGTCCCTTTTGCAGCCAACATCAAATTCTGTAGAACTTTGCAGGAATTATGAATATGTCATGTATGTCCTATCTGTGAAATTTAAACGTTAGCAGTGTCCTAATATTCAAATTATGCAAGGAAACCCGTTTACTTGCTAGACTTCACTGTCAGACACTATTGAGTGACTGACTGGCTTTTTCATCTTTGGTAATAACATACATAAAATGAGCTGTAAAGGGTACATGAGCATTTGTCTTCATCAATAATCCACTTCTTGTAATGGCCAAAATTAAACTGATTGAATCTTTGCGCAGCATAAAACGTACGACCATTCGGTACAATGGTCTGAAAATCATACTATTACTTACTGGCTCCATAGCTCCTAAGTCGATTCGACAACTAATAGTCGTTATTTTCCCACTTAAAGACATTTTCAAGCCCCCTTTTTAGGGAAGTTCTAAATTAGTATTGTCTTTCAAATGCCGTTGGAATTTAACCTTTTCATTTTTTTTGGCCTGCAAATGGGACATAGTACCTTTAAATTCCCTGCTCCAAATTACGTTTTTTTCTACTGCTACGGTTTTTACATCTAAAATGATTATTTCACCAGGAACCTTAATAGGTTCCTCACATTGTACTTAATTCTATCATAATCTATCATACCTGTGGCTGTTTTCAATAAAGTTCATACAAAAACACAACTCGCTCTTGTGTATCCTTCCTTTCCCGCTGTTTTCCCCAGAACGTGCGCTACATTTATTTTCTCCAACATTCAAAGAAAGAGATATAAATGGACAGGAATATATAAGAGGAAAGGATAGGGAGAAAGCAGGGGGAAAAAAGAGTGGGTAAATACATGTAAATAGCTATACATTCCGTGTTGAACTTAGTCTTATAATCCCGTCTTTTGCCTGACGTAGGACTGTTTGAATCGGTGACTAAATGTGTTCTTTGACACTAAACGGCTCACACGATGAGTTTCTTGCATTAGTTGGGACGTTGTTGATTAATCCAGGATGAAGCAGACTATATTATTCAATTCAATAGGATTCATGGCTGCCGTGCAAACACAAAAGGCTCTTGATTACGATCATGAAAATGTTGCCGATGATGGTAAAATTATAATGTTCATGAATACGATGATGACGATGATGATGACCATGATTACCAAAGTAGTATAGCGCCCCCTTCATGTATTCGATAGATAATTGTTATAATGATTACTGTTAACTTACTAAACAAGCTCAAATTTCCGCCTGACTAGCTGCAGAGATATACATAGACTATAATCGTTGAACTGATATTTTGACGTACTACTGACACAACATTGACGTCATTAGAGCTGATTTTGACTAATAAGGACTATATAAACTAAACTTCAACTTGACTGACCGTGCCGTATTGGAAAGATAGATCTATAGCCGGCTAGCGTAATTTTTTTTTACACGCTAGCCTGGCCATTTCTGTGATAAATACCATGGAAGCGACTGATATTAGCCTACATGCGAGGTGCATTATACACATGTACATCATGCATGGCAATCATCAGATGAAGACCTAGATGGCCCTTGTAAATGAGACGGTCATCGCAGCCATCGGGCGATGGAATTCAAGAACTTAATTTAATTTAATTTAATTTAGGAACTTTACATTAATCTTGATCTAAGGAGACACGAACGAACGAACGACCAGCTATTATATCGAGCAACAAGTCCACCCCATACAGCTATATAGCTCTTTGGTCCACCCGCACACTAACTGCGTGCATGCCTATGTGTAGGCTTTCCCACCATGCAGCGCACTTTTACGAGTATTACGGCGAAAATGGCCAGGCTAGCGTGTAAAAAAAATATCCGCAGCCGGCTACCGTCTGAATAGCGTTCTGACGCACTGTGGACGTGACGTCCTACATATTCGTAGAGTCGACTATATAGGGCTTTTAATTATTTTAATTGGACTAAGTTTCGACTTGATTGACAATGCCGTTTTAGAGATATAAACATAACGGCGAAACAACGTTTTGACGCAACGTTGCCGTGATGTAATTCCCCGGTGTAATTCATATCTATTGGGCTTATAGGGGTACATGTATTAAGTACTTTAAAAGGACCTATTTTAACTTCATAGCGTCTGAATGACCTATTCAGATTATTTTATTGGTCCATATTATATTTAAAAAAACACAAACAATTGGCTTTCACAGGTATATAACAAAAATAATTATGCATAATAAATAACATCAGTAATCAATTATTACATAATACATCATATGCCTATGAACATAAATACTCGAATATAGATGTGAGGAAAGTAAGAGGGAATGTGGAGGAGAGATAGGGGAAACAAGATAAGAGAGGGGAAACGAGATAAGAGAGGGGATGGAGAGAGACAGGGGGCACATGACTAGACAGGCTACCAGAAATAGAGATAGAAATATCCTCATGAGTTGGAAAGAGGGATACAAGAGGAATCAGAATGCATGCACTTGGAAAGAGAGAGGATAATAAAGAAACATGGTAGGGGTGAAATAAGAATACAAAGGTCAAGGGGAAGAGCTAGCTAGAGAGAAGTAAGAAACATCCGAAGACATCGAGGGAGAACGAGAGCCAGAGGCGGGAAAGGGAGAGGGTGAGCGAGTAGAGGCAGAGACAGAGGGAGACAGAGCAAGAGAAGAAGAGGGAGGCAGAGCAAGAGACGGAGAGGGTAAACGAGTAGAGAGAGAGAGAGATGCAGAGACAGAGCAAGAGAAGGAGAGGGGGCAGAACAAGAGAGGGGAAGGGAAACAGAGCAAGAGAGGGAGAGAGAGAGATGCAATGGAGAACGATGCATTAAATATTTCCAGCATAATTAGAATTGAATATTTACATGTATATAGAAAAAGAGATAAGTTATATAGACGTGTAGACAATCCCATAATTATGTCTGTGGGAGAAACGTAAACATTGCATATACTTGGGCTGAATGACTGGAAAATATAAACGTCTGGGAAGGAGACTAACATCATAGAAATGGGACGATTTGATATTGTTTTAGACTTGGGAGATTAACCCTATAGGTTTAATCAACGACAAGGAATCAGATTTCCCATAGGGTAGTACGCAAACGATTGACATTCCTCTCCCATAGATAAAACACGCAAAATTAGGCATTTTATTACATTGTTTGTGATTTTTTTATGATAATATGTTATAATAGTCGGAGAAGATCATAAAATCAAATTTAAAACGACGGCCAAAAGAGAAAAGAAAAAAAACGACCCACCAGGAATCGAACGTGGGTCGCCGGAATGGGAGGCAAGTGCTATGACCACTATACCAAAATAATCCACATGGACATTACACGTAAACGGAAAATGGGATTCTCAAATCACACTTTATAGTTAAAATATCACCAGGATGCCAACTTCTGATTACAAAATAAATGTGACCTTTGGTGTAGAGGATTTTCTCATCTACAACATATCCGAATCTGGAAAAAAAATCATATGGAAATAATCGAGATATTGCTCAAACAAGACTGGAATGTAGAATCAAGATTTCAGAAAAAGCCACCTCCCATAGGCTTAACACGCAAATTAAGAAAATTCCGACACGTCAGCTTAAATGGCAATTTTCACTATGATGACGTCATCAAAACGAAAAATGGTGGGAACTGATCTTGTAGAGAATTGTCTTAGCTACAACATATCAAAATTTAGAAGAAAATCGATAAATATTTACAGAGATACAATCAATTTTCCAAAAATATGCTGACGTCATAATATGCATATTGAAATTTTGAGATCGGAGTCCATTATGATGATGTCTTGAGTTAATTGAGGGTCAAATGAGACATGAAATCGTATCTCCAACTCATAATCTATCCAAATATGAAAAAAATTGGGAGTTCCATTCATTCTGAAGAGTTACATTGAATTTTGTATAGGCATGTTTTTGCCCATATATGCTATGTATTACAAGAGCTCGCGCGCACGGACATGTTTCTTGAACGGACGCTCATTGTGTTATTACTGGTCAGAAAAAGGTGAACAAGGTATCAAAATGCTTGGAAAAATGTGCCAAATAAGATGACAGAAAAATTCGGCGATTCCATATCGCAATATGCAAGTACGCGTAAAACGAGCGCGCATGCGCGTGTGCGCGTTTTTGCGAAATGCTAAAATTGGCCTGAAACGTATCCAAAATGAGTTTGAGACGATTTACAGCATTTTGACATGTTGCGCGCGCTCCGACGCGCGGACGTACGCATGCGCGCGCGTTTTGACCTGTTATTGACCGGACGGATATTGACCTAGATCATGATAAATATGAATAAGAAACGACTTTTCGTTATGAAGATATGATCATGAGTAAATTTTCAGAAAATTTCACAAAATGGCGCCTAGATGACGTCATCAGTCAAGGTCAAGGTTGAAAACCTTATTTTGCTTTGTCCATATGCCAATACATATGTGTGCCAAATTTCAAGGCATTTGATTAAGTCATTTTCAAGTTAACGCGCGCGCCGACGCGCGGACGTACGCATGCGCGCGCGTTTTTGACCTGTATTTGACCGGACTGATATTGACCTAGATCATGATAAATATGAATAAGAAACGACTTTTCGTTATGAAGATATGATCATGAGTAAATTTTCAGAAAATTTCACAAAATGGCGCCTAGATGACGTCATCAGCCAAGGTCAAGGTTGAAAACCTTATTTTGCTTTGTCCATATGCCAATACATATGTGTGCCAAATTTCAAGGCATTTGGTTATTATAAAGCCATTTTCAAGTTATCGTGCTAACAAAAAAGTGGTTGGAAATAAGAAAAATAAAGAATAAAGAAAGGCAATTCTAACGAAAACATAAGGTGGTCTGTATTATATACAGCCCACCTGATAAATAAATAATAAAGGCAATTTTAACAAAAACATAAGGTGGTCTGTATTATATACAGCCCACCTGAAAATGCGAAGGCATAATGACAATAAGGGAATGTAAACAGATCGTGTTTAGTATGAACCAAAATAAGTCACCAGGTGTAGACGGCCTTCCGATAGAATTCTACAAAGAATTCTGGGAAGACATTGAGCAGATACTGGTCAATGCGCTAAATGAATCTTTTAATAATGGTCATTTTTCCCAATCACAAAAGAAAGGGGTTATAACTTTGATATTAAAAAAAGGTGATTCTGAAAATGATGAACTGGCGCCCAGTGACATTACTGTTGCGATTGTAAAATAGCAGCTGCAGTTCTAGCAAGCCGTTTGATGAAAATTATCCCGAAACTTGTGAATGAAAATCAAGTTGGGTATATCAAGAACAGACTAAGTGGCTTTAATGTAAGATTGCTACAAGATGTGATAGCTTACACGAAGTTGAACAATAATCAAGGTGCCATTATGATGGCAGATTTTAAGAAAGCGTTCGATGTGATAAATGTTGATTTTGTACAGCAGTCATTAAGTTTGTTTAATTTTGGACCCCAGTTTATCAAGTGGGTTTTAGTATTGTATAAGCATACTGTTAGCTCTGTTATTGTTAATGGTTTCCTAACAGACCAATTTAAAACTCAGAGAGGAATCCGACAAGGCTGCCCTCACTCGGCACTTCTTTTCATTCTTCCCGCTGAATTGCTAGCAATAAGGATACGTAATAATCCTGGTATAAGAGGTATAAGTGTAGGAAATAATACAAGTCGTTTTCATTTGAAATTATTGCAATATGCAGATGACACTGTCTTCTTTCTAAGTAATGAAAAAAAATTAATGTAGTTTTGAAGGAACTAAGAAAATTTGTTGAAGTCGCATAAAACGACACTGACATGGACTGGTAATGAAAATGAAAAATGGAATTTATTGAACCACATATTGTCATGGTCTGACGAGCCTGTAAAGTACCTTGGCATGCTGATTTCAAAAGATAAAGAAAAAGCCATACAGATCTTGTGGGATAGTAAAATGAGGAAAATGAAAAAACAACTAGATAATTGGAGAATAAGAAATCTGACAATATTTGGAAGAGTAGTTGTGGTGAAGACATCTATTAATGTTTGAAACTGTTCCAAAAATCTATGTAAAAAAATGAATAAATTATTTTTCAATTTTATTTGGCAGGGGAATAGATAAAAAAGTAAGGAGAATTGATATGTTCAAAAATTTTAAGGATGGGGGTGTAAGTATGATGGACGTTGAAACTAAGATTATGAGTTTCAGATTGCGTTTGCTAGGGCGAATTACTGATGAGTCAGACACACTGTGGAAAAGAATGGCTAATTTCTGGTTTGACCAGGTAGGTGGGCTCTCTTTAGTATTAAACTGTGATTTTGATGAAAGAATTTTACATTATAGTGTATCAAGATTGCCTATGTTTTATTGTGAAATCTTACTAGCATGGTATAAAGTAAAGGGGAATATAGTTAAAAATACCTCATCGGAAATCTTATGGTTTAATCAGAAAATTATTTTCAAAAAGTAATTGGTGTTCTTTAAGAACTGGTTTCAGAGTGGCATTTTGTAGGTAAACGACATTTTTTGAAACGGTACCTTTAGAAGTAGTTCTCAAATTGGGTATGAATTAAAACAGGGGAAATGCAATGCATTGTTTGACCTTGCAAAACTTCAAAAAGCGATTCCAAAACAGTTGCTTACTAAAGGAAATAACTCTCAATTGAAAAGAACAAATCTACAAATTCCAAGAATTCTTAGTAGAGGTAAAATAAAAAGGCTGTATGAGTTAACTAGTAAACAATACTATGACATGCTACGCCTAGATGGTTGGGTTGCTAGATGTCGTCTATTTTGGGAAAAGCTTTTAGATAAAGATATCAATTGGCCAAATTGTTTCAAAAGAAATTTAATGAACATTAATGATAGTAAGCTGAAAGGATTTCATTTTAAGATTTCGTATAACATTCTACCAGTGAGAAAGAATCTTTTGAAGTGGAATTTTGCACCTGATGATACGTGTATAACTTGTGAAGCAAGTGAAGACATTGTTTATGCGTTTATTTCATGTAAATGTAATGACTCCTTCAAATCATATTTATGCTGGTTAATAGAAAAGTGTTTGATACAGAAATAACAATTACAGCAGATCATATTATCAAAGTAGGTGAGGAAAACTACACAGATCATATAATTTCCATTGCATTTTGGTCAATATATAAAATGATACTATTACGCAACAAAAAGGGGTACGATCTTAGAAAACCTGGATTAAAGTATATCTTTATTTCAGAGTTTAGAAAAGAATTGAAATTGATCAGAATCGAAGAAATAAAAACAATCAATATATGATTTTTCTAATCGACTATCAGAGTACATTTGAAACAAATAAGTAATTGTCTATATTATGTTACACATGTACAATTCAAGTCTTATGTATGAACAAAAGAAAAGGAACAAAAAACATGTATGGTTTTATGAACTTATGTTTGTGATATATGTTGTAAAAGTTTGAAATCATGATGCAAGAATTAATAAAACGAGAGATGAAAAATATTTTTTTTTAAAATAATTTTCGCTAGATTCGATTTGAGAGCATAATAGAATACTACAACGTGCTAATTTTTTATTTATTTTTCAGGGTTTCTTCGGCTGCTGGAAAGTCATCAACGTGGACTGTGTGGTACTGGCACCCCTGTCTTCCAGTGTACATGTATGGGATCCCTATAATGGAAAGCTTTTCAAAATTATGCAAATTATGCCGACCAACAAACATTCAGCAAGTACATCCAGGTCGCCTCGCCCTGCCACAATCAACCCTGTCACCTTTGTTCGGCCAGAATGAATCTGAGAAATAAATCTTCAATACACAGCTTTTTACCAAGGTAATCTCAACGAACAAAAAATTAATTACCTCACAGCGTAATTAAAGATTTATATTCTATATCTGTGTGTGAATATATTTTTGTAACTTTGTTTCTCTACACTTTTTTCCATGACAGTTCATTGACACTTGCTGGTATAGTTGATGCCCGAAAACAAAACATTGGCAGCAGACCGTGCAAGTACGAAAACATAAAACTGGCTAATTGCAACTTGTGGATATCTTGAACTTTCAACTGTTTAGCTTTCACAAATAGAGGACCCGTGTGTGCTAAGGGAGCTGAACCAGTAATAATTCGTATTCCTTTTTTTTGTAAAATTATAATTCTATAAAGATGGGTTGAAGCACAATTACCCCAAATAATGTTACAGTATGTCAAATAAGGTATAATCATAGACCGATAAATAGCAATTAGAATATGGTGAGGTAAAACTTTCTTCAATCGATTTAAACGCCCCAATGATATTTTGCATGCTGTCTCAAAAATATGATTTTCCAACTTAATTTATCATCCCAAATAACCCCTAAGAAATTAGTAAAATGTACCAAAGGAATTTGGCAATTGTCAATGAATACATTTATATCAGTCATTTTTATATTTTTATTCTTGGGTTGGAAAAGCATACAACATGTTTTGGCAAGATTAATTTTCAGTTTGTTAGATGCAAACCAACCAGAAAACTTTTTGAGCTCAGTGTTCAGAGTGTTACATAGATATTCAACATTGTCTCCTGGTAAAAATAAGTTAGTATCATCGGCGTAAATAATTGCATGTAAAATTTGCTCACAAACTGAATATCATTTATGTATAGAATAAAAAGTAAAGGCCCTAACACAGACCCTTGTGGAACACCGATGTTTACATTCTTGGTAACGGAGGATTTGTTATTAATAGAAACATATTGCAATCTGTCATGTAAGTAACTCCTAAACCAATCTAAAGCTGTACCACGAACACCATAGTGTTTCATTTTTTGAATTAGTATTTGATGATCAACACAATCGAATGCCTTCGACAAATCCAAGAATAAACCTATAATACACTTATTATTTTCAAAAGCTTCAGATATATTATTTGTAAGTTCAAGAAAAGCCATATAAGATGAAAAACCTTTTCTAAATCAGAATTGCTTGGAATATAAAATATTATGTTTATGTAAGAAATTTAGCAAACGACTGTACATTAACTTTTTTATAACACGTGTGTTTATATCATCGTATTCTTGACTTTTACTGCTATCTATATTATGAACAATTTCTAAAATTTCAAAAGGTTTAATCGGATTAATGAACATAGTTTTAGAATTACCTTAACCAGGTAGAAAAGTAGAGAAATGTGTAGAAGTATCAGGTAAAGTACTCACAATATCAGATGCAACTGTACTAAAATATTCATCAAATGTATTAACTATTTCTTGACCGTCATAGATACATATTCCATTTTTTCAATATAATCGAATTGTACCTTTCCACGAACTGAAGAAAGTAATTCATTTATGATTTTCCAAGTTCCTTTAGTATTAATTCGAACATCCTCATTTTTTTTTACAGTAATAATTCCTTTTACATTTACGTATTGCACAGGTGACATTATTTCTTATTGAAAAATATACTGATTTCCGGTATATATTCTTCTTTTTGCACAGTTTTTGTAAGTTCGGAGCTAAACCAAGGCTTAAAAATAGATTTATTCTTACGTTGGGTATTTACAAATGGAAAACATTTAGTATAGTTGCCATTCAAGATACGCATAAAACAATCAAATTGACTGTCGACATCCGTATTATATGTATGCATATCATCCATTGATGCATATCCCAATTTATTTATATTAGCATTTCACAAAATTTGGCAATGTTATTATCATTGATGGCACGTTTTTTAACAGTTGTATATTCGTTGAAATCATCCGCAAACTTGATACATGAAAAGATAGATAGGTGACCACCGACATCGGTAACCATAATACCTGCATTCAAATTATTTTCAGGTCTATTTGAAAAAATATTGTCAATTAGAGTGGCCGATGTCCTTGAAAATCGTGTTGGTGTTAGGATGAAGGGTGTGAACGAGTATGTCATTAGTAAGTCTATAAATCTGTTGGTATTTGTTGAAACTGTAGCACATAATAAATCAATATTGTAATCTCCGATCAACAGACACTCTTTATTTTTCATTTGTTATTTGTATCAGTGGTGCCTCTCAAATATCCCCAAAAGCAGAGACAACTTGATTGGGCGGTCTGTACCCAATAGCGAGTATAATTTGTTTATATTTACTATATATTTCAATGAACAACATTTCAACAGTTTCATCAAAAACATCCAAATCAGTTCTTCTTTTAAATCTAATTGTATTTTTTTAATATATAAACCTACACCACCGCCACGTTTACATTGCCTTCCTTGACCAAGAAAGGCGTAACCGTCTAAGTTGAGAGATTCATTACCAATTACATTGTATAATGTGCTTTTCAAACAAAAGCTTATGGAAGAAGATTGTTTTCATTTTACAAATTATGTTTTTTTTGCAACTTGAATATAGAGGTATTATTATTATTAAATATAAACATGTTGAGTTATTTATCTCATCCGTTCACTTGCCGATGCAAAAGATTTTGCTAAAATGTATTCACTTAGTGTAATCTTTCAATGTGTGTTGAAACTGTGTTCAAGATAATATATATTTGCTGTAATTAGTTTGTAAGTAAGAGTAGTAAAATTTCACTTGCCTGGTTAAAATGTCATATTTAGTAAGTTTCCTCTTTACCATCGGATGACTTAGTTATGTCATATTCTGTTATATGTAACCTTGACCATTCAGGATTTTTGTATTTCCTAACTGAGGGTATCTTAAATGTACCTTCTGTGTAATTTTGAGCGTCAGAAATCATGTGTAAATATGATTTTTTTTTTAATCAAATGAAAATGATCATATTACAGCGTTTCAATAGACGCCGTTCTTTGAAGTGTCCCATTTTCTCCCTAACTTTAAATCTGCTTCAGCCATGTTTCAGATCTTGGGCGCTCGTTTTGAGAGGGTTTATTTAGTTGAAAAATTATGTGCCATTTTAAAGGTAATGACTTCTAGTTTAATGTCATGTAAATATCAGCACAATCATTTTTCCCGACCTATTGGTCGTTCCGTGGTGTAAGGTCACATGTGACATTGTCCAGTATTGTTTTGTAGCAAATGATTATAACATATTGATAGAAGAAGTACATGTATATTATCTGTTGCATTTTTTTTTGTAACTTGGACATTGAGGTTTAATTGCTATTAAGTTATTTAAATGTGATGCATGTTTTTGGGGGTTCACAATAATAGAAGGACATGTAGTTTCGTATGTTTTACTGTTATTTACTTGCCCTATCGAAGATTTTTTATGAACTGTGAATACAACAATCTGTCATTGTGTGTGAAGCTGGAACACATTTGTTCCAAGATGTTATTGCAGTTTTGAAAAGGATATTCGATATGTAAAAAAATCACTTGCCAGGTAAAAAGACATTTGTGGTTAACTTCCAATTTCCTTTTAGATTACATTGTTTTGTATGGTCGCGTAACACACAATTATCAAATCTTCAAGGAAAACGTTTGTTTTACTATTATAATTTATGTTTTTGTTGCAACTCAAATACAGATATTTTATAACTATACAGTTATTTTTCATGTAAAGCATGATAATATTATACAGTATTTCGTTTTTATCATGCAGGGAAAAAGTTTGTTTTCCTATTATAATTTATGTTTTTGTTGCAACTCCGATACATATATTTTATAACTTCACAGTTGTTTTTCATGTAAAGCAGGATATATCTGCCTTTGCCAAATATTGTATGTAATGTATTCATAGAGCAATCTGTCATTTTGTGTGAAGCTAAAACTTGTTAGTCATAGTAGTTTTAAAGTACAATATTAGAGTAGAGAAAAAAGTTAAATACCTAAACAAAACCTAAACATACCATGTACCTTAAAAATAAACTTCGTTATATGAATACTTTTCTTTAAAAATTCTTATTCTTGTTAAAAGGTTCATAAATTTGTGATTGTTCTTGTATCGTGTGAAAAGGGTGTGCACAGATTAATCAAAGCCAGCTATGCAGTTGAAAACGAAGTAATGTAGATAACTGTATTTATTTCTGATAATTTTGTTGCACACGACATGAAATGTGCTGATCAATTATATTCTTTCTGAACTGGCTTTGTTTTTTCTCCCTGCTGTACAGTGGGAAACAAGTACAACAAACTTCCATACAATTTGTATTAATGTACACAATTTATAAATGTTTACTCAGTTTGTTATGATTGACATCAATACAAGTAACTTTACTGCAGGTGTATATCCTGGACGTACAAGTACTGCAGTAATACCCTAGTACATTATACCGCAGTTGAACTGCTGTACAAATACTGCAGTAGTACTGCAAGTACCGATGTAGTACTGCAATACTAGTACCACAGTAGTACAAATACCGAAGTAGTACCGCAGTAGTACCGTAGTACAAATACTGCAGTAGTACTGCGGTACAAGTACCGCGGTTGTACTGCAGTAGTACCGCAGTGGTACCGCAGTGGTACTGTAGTACAAGTACTGCGGTAGTCCTGTAGTACAAGTACTGCGGTAGTACTGCAGTACAATTTCTGCGGTAGTACCGCAGTGATTCTGCGGTACAAGTACACTACCGTGGAAGTTCTGCGGTAAAAATACTGCAATACTTCTACGGTACAAGTACATCAGTAGTACCGCAGTAGTACCGCAGTACATATACTGCGAAAAGCGACCAATTTACCGGAGTAAATATACTATGGGTACAGGTGTACTATGAGTATTGCGGTACTAATGCGGTACTTTTACCGCAGTAGTACTGCATTAGTACCGCAGTACTTGTTTACAAGGAAGAGGGGGCACAAATCTATCTGCCCAACTAGAGTACCCACAAAGAGTAACGACAACTCATGATTTGAGCGTCATTTTGTTTCCACTGATGCGCAACACATTTGTTTACTATTCAGGTTTTGCGGGGCAGCTGTACATTCTTAATAGAAAGAATTCAAACGCCATTCTGTTTCCAACAAGGCGCAACAAAACGGACGCTTCATGTCGCAACTCTTTGTATATAGGGACTCTATGCCCATCCCCGCCGGCCTATGGGCGCATTAAACAGCATTGAATGGATTTCACGAACAATACATGGGTCAAAGGTTCCCCTTTGTTCCTCGCCCCCTCTCTCTCTTCCTCTCCCTATCAAACGTTCCTTTCACCCTATGGCTACGTTGCGTTCACATATGTACCGTAAGTGATTTGATAGATTTTGATCGAAATAATCGAAAGTAGATAACAAAAAATATTAAACTGGGAAACAAGAACAGCAAAATGATAGTGCTAATCAATTGAGGGGGCGCAAAATTTATCTTAAACTGAGGGGGCGCAAAATTCATATTTTATTGAGGCGGCGCAAATCGATCTGCCCAACTAGAGTACCTTTATACAAAGAGTAACGACAACGCATGATTTGAGCGCCATTTTGTTTCCACTGTTACGCAACATGTGTACTATTCAGATTTTACGGTCAGCGGTGATAGGTGATGGGAGAGTCAAATACAATGTAGCATAATAATAAATACAGTACAGACTATATAATGATGGGTCCAACTTGTTTTTCTCTCTCTCTCTCTCCTCTCTCTCTCTGTGTCTGTCTCTATGTCTGTCTGTCTCTCTCTGTCTGTCTATCTGTCAATGTCGTTTTCCACCATTTGCTTGTATATGCAGCATCATTCCTTCGTTGAGATAAATTATTACAACATATCCCTGATGATGTAAACATATAACTTATATTTATTATAGAAAATAGAGCACGAGCGGCTGATAATGTCGAAAATGAGAAGAATATTACTGAAGAAAAATTATAGAAAGTAAAAGTTTTGATTTTGAATGTAAAATCTCTGTTGCATCAAAATAAAATGATACGTTCATTATATATGCTATTGACGGAAATAATATACATTGGACATTATAATTTAGCACAAAAGGGTTATCTAGAAGAAGGTGGACAACATTATAAGAGAAACAATGAAACTTTCTCTTTTATTTAAAAATAAAATAGCATAAGTACCCTACAAAAACAGAAGAATTCGTGGAGAGGGAGACAAGAAAATATATTAAAAATACACAACAAGTAAATAAATTTAAAAAAAGATAGGATTCTATAGAGCGGAAGATGATAGGGGAAACGTAATAGTTTGTATTAAAGTATTGGCAAATTTTGACAAATATAGTTTGTTAGCATTGACAAATTATATACAAACAAAAAAGACACATAAATATTTGAAAGTATTTGAGACCTATATAGAATATGCGAAAAGAGTTATGTCTTAGGCCCACCTACCTTCCTTTCGAGCTTGAGATAAATTATTTACCATAACCTCGATATGGAGAAGAACAAATGGGAAGCGGTGACCCGTGTATTGTTCATGACATCCATTCAATACACTACTGTTTAATGCGCCCATATAGGCCGGCGGGGTTGGGCAAAGGCAACATTGAATGTCCGAGATGCCATCCTCTCTCTCTTTTCCTCGCTCTCGATCACTCCTATTGTTTCATTTCATATTGTTTATTTCTAAACACTAAATATAATATCCATCTTCCTTCGCTTGCATTTATCTTTAACAAGCAATATCATACTGTTGTTCTTGTTTTCCTGTTTAATACTTTTTTGTTATCTAATTCCGATTCTTTCGCTCAAAATCTATCACAATCACTTACATAATAAAGCGCATAATATGTGAACGCAACGTAGCCATAGCGTGAAAGGTGAGTTGAGTAGAGAGGGGAGGGGTCGAGGAACAAAGGGGGAAGCGCCTGACCCTTGTATTGTTCGTGGCATCCATTCAAACATTTGTTTAAAAATCTGTTTAATGCACCCATATAGGCCGGCGGGGTTGGGCAAAGGCAACATTGAATGTCCGAGATGCATCCCCTCTCTTTTCCTCCCTCTCGATCACTCCTATCGTTTCATTCCATATTGTTTATTTCTGGACTTTAAATATAATATCCATCTTCCTTCGTTAATAAATGTTACGTTATAGAAGATTGTCAATAGTTCGGTTATTTACCCACATGCTTTGTTTTTTAAATTCAAGTCGTTGCTAAGATTTAATTGTTGTATATACTTTAATTTCTAGCCTATGTTATGTTTCACTCAATCATTGAGTAATTAATGTAAATATGTATTGAAATTATGGAAATTAAAACCTCGCTTGAGGATAAGAGAAAAAATGAATGCTGCTGCTGCTGTTGTTGTTGTTATTGTTTGGTTTTTACAGCGCTGACATTCAAAAAGTTCATATTTTGCGCAGTTTATTTATAAATAATAATCTTTTCATGATTAGTCATAAACGTATGGCCTATACGTTTATGACTAATCATGAAAAGATTATTATAAGTGTTCCAGAAGTCAAATATTTTTAAAGATAACCACACAAAAATATTAAATTTTGGAAACGAAAACGTGACAAATGAAGCTACAACAAAACGAAACATATTTAAGAAAGAAAGGGCATGAATGTATAACTTGTGTAAATGTGTGATATATAAATTTTGTTGATAAGTATGTTCTCCCTTTGGGGGAAGGGAATCTGAATTCTGACCCTACACAGCAGGGGCCTCGGAGCGTTTTCGAAAGTGGGGAGGGGGGGGGGGCTAAGCATGCGAACAATCTATAAACCCCTTTTTGGAGATTTTATGAAACGTGTCTACACAAAAAAGTGGGAGGAGGGGGGCTGCAGCCCCCAGTCCCCCGGTTCGGCGGCCCCTGCATAGTGTGAGAGTTAAAAGCACAGGGCACACTGAGCCTCTTTTTTTTACATGATAGCAAGAGAGGGCGCTCAACTGGTATCAGTTAAAAGCAATATTACAAGATTGGCATGCATGTGGAGAGGACTAGGGGTTCCGGAGTTAGAGTCTGCTAATTTCTTACCCTTTTTCCGGATCAGAGGTATATTAACCGTCCGGTATCCGACCGTCCATGGCACTATCCGTTTTGAATGTGACGGTTTCGTTTTCCCGATTTTTTTTTTTTTTTTTAAATTTTTTTAAGTGTAAAAATTTCGGACAAATTTTACAATATAAATAATAGAATAAATATATCTTACAGTATTTTAATTTATTTATTCCGGAAAATTACGAGAAAAAAATTTAACTTATTGAAAATAAACATTTATAAAAACAGTAATGGAACGAGCCTGAGCTGCTATCTCTGTGTATTATAACATGTACATCGGTACATTCAATATGGCAGCCTTCATGAATCGCAACTTTAGACAACAGCACTCGGCAAATCTTTAAAAATAATCAGTTTATGTCAAATTGAAATCATGATTCTTGTAGAATTGCAAATAAAACACAAGTAAAGACGGAAATATGAATGTAAGTAATATTTTTCTTGACAAATAGTTACGTTTTTATGTAAAATTAGTGCCGGTCGAAAGCAGTGTTTTTCATCAGAAGTGGTGGGCGAAAGTCCCCCGCGCTGGTCGGGCCCGCGCCCGCCCAGTGCCGACCACTATTCCAACAATCAGCGGCGACCTTGGCAAAAGTGAGTAATTTTCGTTTAACCGAAAACCGTCCGGATTTGACTAGCGGTTAAACGGAATTGGAAATATCCGTGATGTTACAACACTACTCCATCCTATAACATTATCATGAGCAAGAGACAGGAAAAGAGTAGAGCGAACAAAGGACCCTATCTATTACGTGAAAGGAAAAATAGAAACCAAACTGTTTCAACAACCGACGCTACGTCGGGTAAACCTCCCGGTGAGACGAAAAGAGCAATTCGTCGGTCTACGCCTCTCTGTGAGCCCAACTGCACTCAGCCCAGTGCTTCGGTGAAAGACAATATGGCTCCCCAAGTGACGGACGTGGTAAGTCATTCTGAATTTGTCAAAATTACCGACAAAATTATTGAGAAGCTCGACTTACTTAAAGGTACTATGTCCCATTTGCAGGCCAAAAATGAAAAGGTTAAATTCCAACGGCATTTGAAAGACAATACTAATTTAGAACTTCCCTAAAAAAAATGGGGCTTGAAAATGTCTTTAAGTGGGAAAATAACGACTATTAGTTGTCGAATCGACTTAAGAGCTATAGAGCCAGTAAGTAATAGTCTGATTTTCAGACCATTGTACCGAATGGTCGTACGTTTTATGCTGCGCAAAGATTCAATCAGTTTAATTTTGGCCATTACAAGAAGTGGGTTATTGATGTAGACAAATGCTCATGTACCCTTTACAGCTCATTTTATGTATGTTATTACCAAAGATGAAAAAGCCAGTCAGTCACTCAATAGTGTCTGACAGTGAAGTCTAGCAAGTAAACGGGTTTCCTTGCATAATTGGAATATCAGGACTCTGCTAACGTTTAAATTTCACAGATAGGACATACATGACATATTCATAATTCCTGCAAAGTTCTACAGAATTTGATGTTGGCTGCAAAAGGGACATAGTATCTTTAATGCCAATGCTATAACAATCCACAAAGAAATTGCTGAAATACGCGCTAACGTGGCTGATTTGCAGGCAGCAGTAGCTGATTCTTCAGCAAGGCTCACCAATTTTGAAAATGATGCTCTGCCTAAATTTCGAAAGAAGAAAAAAAACTTGGAATCGGATCTTAAACAAATGATAATGGCTCTTGAGCATTATGATCGTATAATGAACTTACTCTTACATGGAATTGAGAAAAAGAAAGCTGAGAAAGTAGTGAAAGTTGTGAGAAACGCAATTGAAGAACTAGAGGTAATTTGTCATGCTGACAAATTAAGGTGATATGCTTCTGATATTTTGAATTGAAGAATTTTAACCATGTTGCCGACATCCGCTACAAAATTGGAGGCTACGTTGCGATAGCCCATAGTCACAGCTACAACATACTACATTTTGGGAGAAAATGGCGCAATAACAACCCAGATACAGCTCAAAGATCATTGCCATGCAGATTCATGTTTTGAAAAAAGTGACCTCCTATAGACATAACACGCAAATATGACAAATTATGCATTGTCGCCTTTAATCGAATATTTCACTATAATGACGTCATCCAAATAAAAAAATAAATGTCATTTATCTCGTAGAGCATTATGTCAGCTACAACATATATATATCTGGGAGAAAATCGATCACCGGTAAGCGAGATAACCTCAATTGAACGAAGGACATTATGACGTCATCAATTAACATTTTGACACACGCGCACGTGCGCGTCGTGACGTGCACGGCAACGTGGATTGTTAGTATGTACGACAATGGCAAGAAGTTTATGTGTGCTGAATTTGGTTAAATTATGATAAATGGTTATGAAGATATGAATGATGAAGTGAAATCACAACATGGCGCCAAGATGACGTCATGGTTGGGTGATCAGACTGAAAAGGTTACTGTATCCATTCCTGACCATGTTAAAGATACTGTGAAAATTTGAAGATGATTGGTGATTCCGTTTTTGAGATATCTTGAACACAAAATTCATACAGAAAGAAATACAAAAGAGATTTGTACAGACGTGGTTACGTGCTATTTATAGACGATGACGTCATCCCATTGGCAGAAAATTAGTCTCTGAGTTCTTTCAAATGACATTTTCAATTGAAAATTTGACCATGTTCCCGACATGTGATCAAAAAATGGAGACCACATTACCGATAGCCCAGAGTCTCAGCTACAACATACTAAAATTTGGGAGAAAACTGTGAAATAACAACCGAGATACTGGTCAAAACACATTGTCATGCAGATTCATGTTTTGACAAAAGTGACCTCCCATAGACATAACACGCAAATATGACAAATTATGCATTGTCGCCTTTAATCGAATATTTCACTATGATGACGTCATCCAAATGAAAAATAAATGTCATATTTCTCATAGAGAATTATCTCAGCTACAACATATCAAAATCTGAGAGGAAATCGATCACCGATAAGCGAGATAATCTCAATTAAACAAAGACAAAAATGACGTCATCAACAAAATACATTTTTCTTTTAGTTTAGATGCCAATATCATGACTTTGTTTCACTTTGTACGAGTCAGGGTGGTATGAAATCATATCTCCAACTCATGCTCTTTCCAACCATGATATAAAAATTGGGGGTCGATGGACTATCTGAAGAGCTATTTCGATTTTTCAAAATGGCATGTTTTTGATCAAATTTGCATTATATTGCCCATTGCAGCACGCGCCGATTTTGAACATTGACGCGCGCTCACGGCCTTATGAAAGGTCAAGAGTGACTGAAATTAATGGAAATTGTCAATTACGGTAAGAGGAATCCAAATCAAATCATTTTGAACGTTGACCTTTTTCGCGCGCTCTGAGCGCGCACAACTTACGCGCGGACACGTACGGACGGAAAATTTTGAAATGCTCTAAATGACCTGGTTCGTACTCAAAATTGTTCATGAGTGATTTTCAGCATTTTTTAATTTTTGACGCGCGCGCACGTACGCGTCGTGACACGCACAAGGACATGGATTGTCAATGTATTGACCAATGACCTGAAGTTAATGTGTATTGAATTTGGGCAATTTATGATGAATGGTTATGAACATATGAATGATAACGTAAAAACACAAAATGGCGCCTGGATGACGTCATGGTTGACTGATCACACTAAAAAGAGGAGGTGCACGATTCCTGATGATGCCAAAGATACTGTTAATATCTGAAGATGATAGTGATACAATTTTTTGAGATAATTGATGGCAAAATTCGGTTGGAGAAAGAAATAAATAAGATTCGTACAAACACAATAGGTGATATGCTACTATGTCATGCTTTGGGAGGTTGTCATGCTTTGGGAGATTGTCTTTACGAATTGTTACACATGGGACGGATATCAACTGATGCTTCCTTTGCCAAATGGCGTTTGAAAATAAGCTCTTCGAGATTTATACCACAAAGTTCATAAACGAAGGGAAATCACTGATTCACTGTGCTTTTCCAACATTCCAGGTATTAAGGTCTGTCCTGCCGAGATACTGATAAGGATTGTCTTGTCTTGATTGGCATTATCTTGTTTGGCTTTAATTTATGTAAAAGACATTGTTTGATTAAGATCGTCATGCGCAGGAAGACGCCCTTTTTACTAGTCTTTATTATTATCATGTTGAGGGAGATTCTACCGATATACATAATGCATTTGCTAGAAGAACTTTGGTAAACAAATAATGACAACATAGTGTCACAATGCTTATCTATAGCTGTATATTTTGTGGAAACTAGTCAGTAAGGGTGGAATTTTCTTGAATGGATAGTTATGAGCTACCCATTAAAATGTTATCTGTTTTAACGACAAGAATATGTTTTTTATATCACTAATCTCAAGTGAAATTTCGGTTTAAAAAAGAAAGAGTGTATAATATAGAACATGTAACATATCAATTTAGGACATCATGATGTTCTGATTCCTAGATTCCTAGATTCCTAGATCCTAATGTAAGGTGGTATTTTGCAAATTGACCTGCCAATAATAGTGTTTCTTTCTTATTTTGGTATTTGATTCTCTTTAACCTGATTTAATGAGGAATCTACATAACAATCAGAATGAGGGAGGACCTGTTTGTTTGTTTTTTCATTTTGAAATTAGGTCCTTACTGCTCAATCGATGATTATGGGCCTATACATATTCAAGTTATATTCATCAAAGAGGTTATATACTTACAAATGTTAACTCATGTGACACTAGGCATATATATAATGTATCGGTGAGACGTTTCATCAGAATCCTTAATATGGGATATCAAGGACGTAGTGATATTTCGATAAAATTTTCAATCACTGTACATCAGGAAGTTAATTTTTTGTGTGAGTAAGGATATTGTCATAACGAGGTTTGATTATAAATATATATATATATATATATGATTTTTTTTTCTTTCTTCTTTTTGTGCAATTAGATGGGTGCCTATTGAAAGCCTTAAACCACCATATCTTATTATTTTATAGCGAAATCGTTCTTTAACGTTTGAAACAATTGTATTTGTTTATATAAAATCTTTCTATTTGTCATGTTCGCGCAGATAAAATATTTATTTAAGCCTGAATAAAATCTATTAGAGCTTGAATAGAGAGAGAATATGTATAAATAACTAATGGTATGGACCTTATAGAGTAGGGGGATGGAATACAGCAAGTTAACAAAAAAGTTACTTAAAATAGTCCGGAAAGGGGGTTTAGCTTCTTGCGGCGGGCCTTCAGTTCCCTTCGGTGCGCTATGCTGCGTCCGCTCCTTTGTGTGTTTTTGTTTAGTCTTTTCCTTGTGTGTGTTGTGATGTTTTGTGTTTGTGTTTGTGTTGTGTCTTTTATGTTAAGGTGAAATGTGGAAAAATGCTATCATTGGTATACTTGTTGATATTTAAAGCACTATCAGAAACCCAATATATTAATCTAAGGACATATGAGGTATTGATCGTATATATATTAGGTGATGTAATAATGCATGATGGATAGGAAGAACGATCTGTTGAATATAGTTTCCTTGAATGTTAAGGGACTTAGAGACGTTACCAAAAGGAACGCTATAGTAAAGTGGGGTAAACCAGAGAGGAGATTTTTTTTTCAGGAAAATTGTAGTACAAACGATGTGGAGGATCGATGGGAGAGGGAATGGAGTGGAGAGTGCTTTTTTAGTCACAGAAGTTACCATAGTCGAGGAGTTTGTATTCTGATTTCACAAAAATTGAAGTTGAAGGTATTGAGAAGTGAGTGTGATTCAGACGGGAGGTACATAATATTGGAAGTTGATGTACAAAACAAAAGATATATTATTTGTAATGTATATTTTCCAGTTCGAGATAAACAGCAGGAACAAATAGATTTGTAAAATGATTTAAGTGTTCGCTTAAATGAATTCAATTTAAACAAATCCCTTATAATAGTTGGTGGCGATTTTAATATGATTCGAAATTTTGCATTGGATGTTTCAAGTAAAGGGAGTATTAGAGGTCACAAGTTTAATTTAGAATTCGAGGATTTCCTTGGAAGGTTTGATATGTTCGATATATGGAGGAAAAGAAACCTAGATAAGATTCAATTTACTTACAGACAAAATAACCCTTTAATTCAAAGTAGGTTAGACTATTAGATAGTTTCAAACGAACTGGAGAAACAAATTGCTGAGTGCAACATTATACCCTCCATAGCTCCTGATCACTCTGCCATTCATCTAGGTTTGCTTTTGGGTGATTAAGTTTTTAGAATATAGGTCCATCTTACTGGAAGTTCAATAATAGTCTGTGTTTAGATGTAGAATATCTTCAATATTTGAGAGCAGAATTTAAATCTGTCGTAGATCAGGGGAAGAAATATATTACAGATGCCAGAGTCCTGTGGGATTTCGCTAAAATGAAAATTCGTGAAAAAAACAAAGAAATATTCCAAACTTAAAGGCACAAGAAACGAAGGAAAAATGAAGAGAAATACAGAGTCATATTCAGAAGCTCGAACATTCATTGGTTATTTCTTCAGATAATGATACTTTACAAAATTTAGAGTCTAAGAGAAATGAACTCAAAGTATTATATTATCAGAAAGTATTACAGTAGGCTTGCGGGTGCACCATGTGAGAGAGAGAGAGATTGAGGAGTTCTGAAAAGAACTCTCGGTAATCTTTCTTGAGGGTGTGTAGTCCTGAAAAGGACTGTTGGTGTAGTCTTGAAAAAGACTGTTGGTTATCTTTTTTTCTTAGCTTATAGTTCTAAGGAGAACTATAGCGCTTGGAGAGTTTTTTTTTTTGGAGAGATTTTTTTTCAAGACTACACCAACAGTCCTTTTCAGGACTACACACCCTCAAGAAAGATTACCGAGAGTTCTTTTCAGAACTCCTCAATCCTCTCTCTCTCTCTCACACATGGTGCACCCGCAAGCCTACTGTATTTCTACATCACCATGCAAGCCGATACTTACAAGCAGTATCAGAAAGTAGTAGGGTTAAAAGTTAGATCGCGTGCAAAATGGTTTGAAGAAAGTGAAATCAATGAAAATTATTTTAAACAATTTTTGGCATCCAATCAGAAAAAAAACATTTATAGACAAATTACAATTAGATGATAGGAATGAATAAACAACCAATCCAAAACAAATTTTAAAAGAAATTAAACATTTTTATCATAACTTATACTCAGAACATGAAAAAATGGGTAGGACAGATAATCTCTTTTTCAATATGTCTCACTTAAATATAAGTGAAGCTAGTAAGAAATCGTGTGATGAGAAAATTACATTTGGTGAATGTACTTCAATGTTAAATACAATGTCTTCAAACAAATCGCCTGGGAATGACGGTTTGTCAGTGGAATTCTATCGCATCTTTTGGCCTGATATAGGGAACCTTGTTTTAGACTCCTCCAATACCTCCTTTGAGAAAGGTGAACTGTCTACCACACAGAGACAGGGTGTAATAACGGTAATAAAAAAGAAGATAAAAACCATTTATATATTTGCAATTACAGACCAATTACCCTTCTTAATGTTGACTATAAACTTTTGTCTAAAGTGGTGGCTGAAAAAATAAAGAATGTATTAGAAGAGGTGATACATGTAGATCAAGTGGGATCTTTGCCTGGTAGGAATATAAGAGAAGCTGTGAGAATTATTGACGATGTCATATTTTACACACAGGTATACAATGTACAGGTTTTTTTTAGTTACAGTTGATTTTGAGAAAGCTTTCGACACCGTCTCACACTCATATATGAACTTCTTAATGAAAAAATACGGTTTTGGCCCATATTTTTGTAGATGGATAGAAGTATTGTATAATAATGCAGTTAGCTGTGTCATGAATGGGGGCTTTTCCACAGGCTATTTTGAAATACGCAGGGGAGTAAGACAACTGAGGAGATCCTTTGTCTCCATATTTATCCTTGTTAATCATAGAAACATTAGCAGTGGTTAATATTCGGAATGAACAAAATTTTAAAGGTATTTTAAAAGGCAGTATAGAGACGAAGATAGTAATGTATGCAGACGATCGTTCAATTGTTTTGAAAGATACAGAAGATATGAAAATCTTAGAAAAAATGAAGGATTTCTTCTTTCAGGTTTCTGGATTAAAAATTAATTGGGACAAAACACAGATTATGTTTAGGTCCCCATCTGTTTAATGTATATACCTTACCACTTCATGAGATAATCAGTAAACATAATATAAGCTATCATATGTTTGCAGACGATCTACAATTATATTTTTTCATATCTTCCTATTCAGGAGCAGGTAGAAAAACGTATTGAATAGAACAGCGTATCAAATATAAAATTCTACTACTCACCTACCGCTCACTAAATGGATTTGTCCCTGAATATATTTCCTCTCTTCTCAATATCTCTTCAAGTTCTCGTGCAGGTCTTCGTTCCTCCATTTCAACAAAGTTAATTGAATTAAGAACAAAGAGTAGTTGGGGTGACAGAGCTTTTATAGCTGCTGCACCCCGGTTATGGAACTCCCTACCCCATTCAATCAAAATTTGTTCCAAAAAAACTTGAAAACCTATCTAATGTCTGAATTCCTTAGTGAAGATGTAGTGTATTTCACAATCTGATGCAATTAATGTTGTTTAATTATATTTAATTATGTTTTTATTATTTTCGTTCTCTGTAACTTCTCATGTACTTTCATATGTTTAATATATTTACATGTACCTTGTTAGGCGCCTTGAGCATCCCTTGGGGTGCATATATGCGCATTATAAATGTTGTTGTTATTATTATTATTATTATGAAGCTGGGGTCTTCTACTCACAGTAATGAAAATTTGACCGGTATTACATTGGGTAAGATGGTTTCTCTGGTAAAGGTGCTTGGAATATACTTCTCTTTGGATATTAATGTTAAAGAAGAAATTAATTACACTTTCATGTTCCAGTAATTTTCCATTACGCGACTTATTTATATTCATTGATTCGGACCACGTGCGTTCATCCCTCCAGTCGCGCATCGTGTTTCCACCCCGCGTATTTTCAGGTGGGCTGTATATAATACAGACCACCTTATGTTTTCGTTAGAATATCTTTCTTATTTCCAAGCACTTTTTTGTTAGCACGATAACTTGAAAATGGCTCAATCAAATGCCTTGAAATTTGGCACACAGATGTATAGGCATATGGACAAAGCAAAATAAGGTTTTCAACCTTGACCATGACTAATGACGTCATCTAGGCGCCATTTTGTGAAAATCAACTCATGATCATATCTTCATAACGGAAAGTCATTTCTCATTCATATTTATCATGATCAAGGTAAATATCCGTCCAGTCAATTTCAGGTCAAAATACGCGCGCGTACGCCATTCTTAGCATTAGCATTTCTTTAAAAATCGCGCACACGCGCATGTTTTCGTTCGTCACGACCGAACGCAAAATAATTCCTCCTAGATTTTTTTTTGACACGATATTCCTCATTTTTTTGCGAACAATTTGATACCATGTTTATCTCTTTATGACCATTAATAAGGGAATGAGCGTCCATTCAAGTTAAATGTCCGTGCGCGCAAGCTCTTGTGATACATAGCATATATGGGCAAAAACATGCCTATACAAAACCATTATAGCTCATTTGGATGCACCGGAACCCTCAATTTTTTTCCGTATTTGGATAGAGTATGGGTCGGAGATATGATTTCATGTCTCATTTGGCCATCAAGTACATCGGGACGTCGTCATAACGGCCTTGAAACTCAAAATACGAATTTGCATATTATGACGTCAGCATATTTTTGGAAAAATTGACTGTATCTCTGTAAATATTGATCATTTTTCTCCCAAATGTTGATATGTTGTAGTTGAGGCAATTTTCTACAAGATCAGTACACACTAATTTTCATTTTAATGACGTCATCATAGTCAAAAAATCAATTAAAAGCCACATGTCAGAATTTCTTTATTTGCGTGTTATGTCTATGGAAGGTGAATTTTGTTCACATCATGTATCTACATGACATTAATCTTTGAGCACTATTTAGCTTATTTGTGCTCTATGTTCTCCCAAATGATGGTATGTTATAGCTGAGACTATGGGCTATAGAAAATTTTCAATTGAATATTGTAATTGCGACCATGCCAAAACGAGTCATCAAAATTGAACCATACTTGAAACACTTGAATTCAAGGTCCTGGATCAGTATAACATGTCATCAAAATCCGAAGGCGCACCATGAAGCGCACGTACGCGCGCGTCAAAATAAAAAATGCTCAAAATCACTTTTTAATCAATTAAGAGTGAGTTTTAGGCCATTTTGAGTATTTTAAAATTTTGCGCGCGCGCGGTTTCGTGCGTAACGCCATTACACAACATATAATCGCCATTTTTTTTTCTTTCATGATATTACCCATTTTTTCCGAGCAATTTGATACCATGGTTATCTCTTTATGATTATTAATAACGGAATGAACGTCCGTTCAAGATAAATGTCCGTGCGCGCGAGCTTTTGTATCACCTAGCATATATGCTGTAGCATCACCAGAAGCATGCAATTCTATTATGAACGTGTGCTAAGCTGGGAAATTACATACCATTGTCTATTCTAGAATATTAGTTTAGTCTGACACGTCTGACATAGCAACTTATATGTTGCTATTGTTTGTGGTATTGTAACAGGTGGTCAACTTTGGCAAAGTTACATGCCACTTTCTCAAGTTAGCTCATTAATGACTGACAGATGATGTCACAAGGGGAATGAGATCTGGAGGATTTTGGGGTGGAGCTTAGCAAGTTTGAAAAAAAAAATTTCAAAAAATATTTAAAAATCTATGAAACAAATTCAGAAGTTTAGATATCAAAATATGAGATGTATGCAGGACTGCACATCAACAGGAATACACTTGTATTTCGATGTCATGGGCCCTTTAAGTATAGGTTGATCCATTAAAGTCTGATATTCTTCCAAAAAGTAGTTAGAGTTACAATTGGGTGGTCTATAAAATACACCGATTATTATTCCTTTTTTTCCTGGAGTTAATATTTCGATGAATAGGGATTTGGTCGTTGGTGTCATAATATTAATTCCGAGAGTATTTAAATTTATACCTTTTGGAGATATACATGGCTACTCCTCCCCCTCTGGATTGTCTATTGTTCGTAATTAGGGTGAAACCAGGCATTGTTAGGAGTGGACATGGGTTTTCTGTTAACCAGGTTTCAGAGAGACATACGACAGAAACATTGTTACTAATTTTATCAAGTAACCTATGAAGTTTTCAAAATTTCTGTTCAGGCTTCTGAAGTTAAAGTGCATGATAAAGATTCTATTTTTTTAAGTGTTCATTTCATCGACAAATTGATTTTCGGTATACTATTGATCTGTTATGTTCGGTAAATTATCATTTTCATCAAAATTGTATTCTAAACCGGGTTGGTTTCTATTGAAAAATGCAGCTATACTGTGATCATAATTGTGTTTGTGTATGTCAGGGGCATTGGTATCATATTGCACAGTTGTAGTATAAGTGAATGGAATTCGATGACGTTTACATCATTAACCCTAATAAGGCCGGGGGGCATTATGCCCCCCCCCTCGGATGACGCCCCGCCGCTTCATGACTTTATTCTTTCGAGTCTTGCGCATCTTTTAAAACAAATTTTTGAAAATCGGACCTACCGTTACAAAGTCACGTGACCTTTTGTCTTTACATGTCGGCCCGAAAATCGCTCATTTTCATGATTTGTGTACAAAACATATGGAAATATCATTTTTCCTAAAAAGAGATAAAACATTGGTTATTTGATCTTGTTTAAAGTTTAGGTGTTTGTTTTGGGGGTCAAAATAGTTGAATTATAGTTAGAAATGAAATAAAACAACAAAAACAATAAAATACATAAGTTTAAAAAACAATGAAATACATGAGAGATTATCAGAACAAGAGATAACATAAGGTATAACCTGGCTCTTCCAAAAAAAAATTCGTATTATTATTCCAAATGGTCTAACAAATATATGTAGTGGAAAAGAAAGCTTAAATATGAAGAATATATGATTTATGGGTAAAAATATGATTTTTTTGTAAAAACCTTATTTGCATAATTTACCATAAATATGCAAATGAGTAATTTTTTCAAAAAATAGAAATTACTATAGTATTCTATACACTTCACTTGACATGCATGCAAATTTTCGCGGCGATCGGCCGTTTTACGGCCGAGATCTTAGGGGGCATCATGCCCCCTCCGGCCGTATTAAGAACTCAAATAGCCCGGCCTTATTAGGGTTAAAAGGAAATATGTTTTGGTGGAGTGTACTATTCATGAGCATCATGAGGACATAACTGAATGTTTTGTTGGTCCGATGCAGTGCTAAGTAATGCCTAGGTCACATTTGCCACGGCGGCCGTGCGGTCTAAAATATCTACGGATAATAGCAATTATAGGGCCGCCGCAGCATTCCCACGGTCACATACGGTAGCGGTCACATATGATAGGGTAGCCGCACGGCGTATTTTGAATTTGTGGAGACAGAAAACCTGCGGCTGCCGTACGGCCTGTGAAGTGATGACGCACGGCCGCCTTAGGGCGTCCCTGCGGCGGCCGAAATTTTTTGACAAATACCAAGGCGCCCACAGAGGGACCATACGGCGACCGTGCGGCTGGCCTGACGCTACCGCTACATACCTGCTCCACTCACGGCGCAGACATCCACGGGGGCAGTAAGGATGGCGCGCGGCGAGCTTACGGGAGACGAACGTGGGCCTTGTACGTGGGCCATACCGCAAGGCCACGGTACGGGCCTCGTAGGGCCGCCTTAAGGCTGCCATAGGGCGGCCGTGGAATTCCTGCGGCCGCCGCAATTTTTGGGGTTCTGCAAAAGTCGATTGTAATTCATAAGACCCTAGGGCAGCCGCACGGCAAATGCAAGGCCACCGTACCCCCCGACGTATGGCCGCCGTGGAACCGCTCTACGGCATAGCTACGGCGTGTCTAATCGCTACGACGAACCTAGAAATGAAAACAGTTATAACTCCGCGTTATAATCCCACAGCGACCCGTACGGCCTGTAAAGATAGGGGTACGCCCTAGGGTGACCCTGAGGCCACCGCAGACGCCGCAAGTATCTCTCGCGTACGGCCGCCGTATCCTAGCCGTAGAGCAAATGTGACCTAGGCATCAGTGACGGTGCACGGCGACAGCCCATAGCATACGTTCCCCGATGGTAAGAGAGAAAGGGTTGAAGAAAGAACGGAAGAAAGAACGGAAGAAAGCAGTGAGTGACGGAGAAATAGGCCAGTTCACAAACGAAATACACATAATTAAGATTAGGAGAATTTTTTTTTTTCATGGAGAGGGGAGTTAACTGATACGGGAAATCTAAGGCTCAGGTGAATTCATAATACGCATTTACAATATAGTGTGTGCCAATAACATGTTTTTTTAATTTTTTTACATTTTTTGTTGTTGCTTTGTTAAATATTCGCACCAGCCGTGTGGTTGTTGAACATTAGTAAAATTCGTCATATTCGGGGTCAATAAGATAATAATAGCACAGGCCGTTTTCGTAACGCATTCTAGTGTGATACAAAGATATTTTTGTCAGGTGCCTAGGGACAATCTAAGGCTCAGGTGAATTTATAATACGCATTTACAATATAGTGTGTGCCAATAACATGTTTTTTAATTTTTTTTACATTTTTTGTTGTTGCTTTGTTAAATATGCGCACCAGCCGTGTGGTTGTTGAACATTATTAAAATTCGTCATATTCGGGGTCAATAAGAGAATAATAGCACAGGCCGTTTTCGTAACGCATTCTAGTCTGATACAAAGATATTGTTGTCAGGTGCCTAGGGACAACTACTATAAAGCTCGCCCGTTACAAGCAAATGCACCTCAATAGCCAACAAACCACAATGCCAATCACCCCCCATTAATATTCAAGGGTTCGTAGTAGGTTATCATTATTTCGTTACCTGGCAACAGTCAAGGGAGAAGCATGCATAACTAAATAAATTCAAGGGTGCAGGCATGCATGCATTAGCCGCTGCCAGATAGTGCAACCTTTGGTATTCGTTTTGTTAGCCCGACTGAGAATAGGCGGCTGCATGCATTCCGCCACCCATCAATGGTTAGTATAATGGTTAGTCACTAGGCGAACTGGGAGAAGCATGCATAAAATATGGATGTCGTATAAATAGACCATTGTATGCAAGGCTGATGAACAAGACAGAGTGATGAGAAGCGCTAAAAGGTACTTAGTGCGTGAAAATACTAAAGGGCTATAAGTACGATCATGGTTACATGCATCGTGATATTGAAGGGGGACCTGGTGAACACTCTCATCAATAATGACATAAGAAAACACTTACAGAGATCTGTCAACAGCATCACTATCGATGGTTATGAGTGTTGATAGATTCAACATTTCGGGGGTGTAGGGAATGTGTGGGGATTAAGGTTATGCCTACTATTAAAATTCAAACATTAGGACCAAGCGCTTTGAATTTGTATGAAAATGCATACATAATGTGCGCCATTTTATATAATGAACTGGTGACATGATGGTAGTATGCTGTATTATTTGTTACCATGCTTAGGGTATTGTTTTTAGATGTACATGCATTTGTGCAAAATTCGACAAGAATGTAAATCATATTAGTGAATCATTTCCTTGGGTTTACATCTATATATTTTTGTTTATGTTTTCTTTCAGAGATTGTATTGCTCCTGTAGCTAAGCTCATATTCTTTTAGACTAACATGAGAGGAAAAAAATGGTTATAGGCATGAATATACATCTTTAAGAGACCCATGGTAATACCTGCATAATAATATCACAGGTTCGAAAATACCATAATTCACACTTGCACAAGTGCAACAAGGGCAGGAACGTAGGTTGATGTTCTATTTGTAGGCTCCGTTAATGATTCAAAAGTTGTGTTCAAGCGGTTATGAGATGTCACTAGGCTTACTTCATAAGTTTTAAAGATTTGTGTTCATATAATAATTATGTGAAGAAGGCTTTAGACAGATAAGTTAATCATTTTTTTAGGTTTTTATTTACATCAGTTCTTCCTTTCATGCATCCATTTACATTATACTTGTGTTGCTCCTATGCAAGTATATACAGTTAGATGTCGTGTAACGACAAGGTATGATATACAAGGTAAGGTAATAACATATAGAAATAGCTTTGCGAGGCATTTATACGTCTTAGAGAAATCTATCCACATTTAACACTATTTGAGAAAATTCAATTAGTTAAAGTTTTTGCAATCTCTAAATTACTATATGTGTCTTCTATAATGTCAGTACCACCAAGGGTTTTCAAGGAAGTTGAGACGATATGCTTTAACTTTATATGGAATGGCCATGATAAGATAAAAAGGAATATTTTATATTTAAACTACGATACTGGGGGATTGAAAATGTTGAATTTCAAGTAGTAGTACATGATTTATACACAGCGTGTAGTGTGGATTAAGAGACTTCTTTGTGGCAATAATGACATGAAATGGAAACAATTTTTCGAATATATATTCGGAACGGTAGGAGGAAGGTTAATATTTCTTTGCAATTATAATTCCAAAACAATCAATATCAGGGCACCCAATCTCTACTTCAAATGGACTTTTTGAAAATCTGGAATTATTTAAAAGAGAAGGAATATAATGTCATAGAAACAAATAACGAAATTCTAATTATCTTAAACCATAAATTTGTTTACCAGCGCTATATAAATTTTAGATATTAAACAATACTTTTATTGAAGGTAGGATAATTCCTTTTAATGCAAAGTTATTTCATGTAAACATTTTTCAAGTTAAAAATTTGATTGACGCAGAAGGTAAATATAAGAGCAGGGGACTATTTCAAAAGGAAAGGTCTTAATGTAGACGAATTGTTTTTTCTTAATGATCTATACACCAAGTTGCCAGCTGCCTGGAAGATTAAGAGAATATGCAGAGGGAGAGATGATACTCTGAATGACACTATTGATCTTTCCAATATTAACTTTAACATTAACAATATAGTAATAATGACTGCTATGGGAGGCATAGTTGTTTTTATTGCTCAAGGGGAGGTTACATCGTGCTATCACCCCGAGGCGTGCCGAGGGGTGATAGCACGATGTAACCTCCCCGAGAGCCAAAAAAACCACTATGCCTCGAATATTAAAGCAGTCATTATAACTTTTATCTACTGAAAACAGGGTCATAGAATACAAGGTCAATCATGGTAATCAAATCTGTGTTGATAAACTTGCACTGTTGCAATTGCAGGTACTGAGATTGTACGCATTATAAGCCTAATACGTGCATAGCGCGATCATGCCAAATTGGTCAAACTAATAAATTAGAAATCAAGATTCAAACCTTCATTGCTTGTGATCCTGAAGGTGATACTCAAAAAATGAGGTGTCATATGAAAGAGCAGGTTTATCTCTATATTTCCAAAGGGGCGTCATCTCGTCATTACATGTAGATCTAGGCCTAGCTACAATCGAGATCGGCGGTCGTCTGCGCTGTACTGTATAGCAACCAAATTAATCGCGGCACAAAAAATGTATGGAATGCCGCGCGCGCTCCGCACAAACTAAGTAAGCCAATGGGGATCGCAGGATGATGAGGATGAGGGTAGAAGCTTTTAACTATTCCCTGTGGGCTCTAGCTATTCCCTGTGAGTGGGTGTGAGTAGGGCATGGCTTGAAATCACGACTCCAACTTCGACCAATCAGATGGCTAGATTTCTAAAGTGAGGTATATAAAACAGTTTATTCTTTTGAGTCTGTGTCTTCCAAAATTCTCTATATCATTTTTATTGCTACTATACAAGATTCATTTGCTTTTAGACATCCAGAGGTAATAGCTTTAAATCTAGATAAGTCGGCAATTACAACATGTTTCTCAATGCCCGGATTTTCCACTCTAGATTGGAAGTTAAGAGAATTTTAGTACAAACTGTTACATAGCATCGTATTTTGTAATGATAAACTGAATCATTTTGGATTTATACAATCAAATTTATGTTCCTTTTGTAGAAAAGATGTAGAAACCTATTATCATATCTTCTATAAATGTACTGAAGTGTCCAGGATATGGAATGAGGTGGGAAACAAATTAAAAATGTTTCAGTTTCTTAATATGCAATAGATTGATGTGTTACTTGGTTTCAGAGAAAATATGAAAGATAATCTTCATATTAATAGCGGGAGGTTTTGGGGCCTTTCGACGCCGTAAACTTTTTTTTTCCGCCGCTCCTCGGAACGCGCCCTTTGGGGGAACGTGTACCTGAGGTGCCGTAGCTGTGCCTCGCCGGGTTCGTATTTCGCGAAAGCCTGCCGTTTGGCTGCAAAATATGATTTTCCATACCAAGCGCCATTGACAAATACAACCTGGATGGCTTACAACCTGCTACGCCCACTGCCCGCCTGTATACAAACCGTCTAACATCGCCCCAAGTGCTCGCAAATACCACCCATCCATACCAGTGATCCATAAACTAAGCTAGCGCTAGCCCCCCCCCCCCAATAAAATTAAACCATGACTTATTTTCAATTCCATACAAGTGATTTATAAAATAATGTTCGTGATATCACATGATTTTCAACAAAATGCGCGTTTCTCCATTTCTGTTGCAAACTGACACATTCCCAAATAGCCAGGAAGAGCATATGTTTTTTATAGTCACCAATGGGCCTTAGTGGCCACTAACAGTAACACTAGTAGATAACCGTATATCCAGTTTAGCGAAAAGTCTGGATACCCGTATGTCCGGCCTAGAGAAGAGCTTAGAGAAGATCGCGGCAGCTCTAGGCGGTACGCGGGTAATGCGCAGTCGCCTCCCCTTAGGGATTGTTTTGGATGTAGCGAGGAGGGTCATTTCCGGAGGGAAAGGCCCTTGCCTCCCCCTAGCAAACCTAAAAGAGAGAGGGAAGAAAAGGGAAAGGGAAGGGAAAGGGAAGGGGGAGGGAAAGGTAAGGAAAGAAAGAGAGAAAAAAGATAGGTAGGGGAGATCAGTTCCGATTTTCCCCGCCAACAAGGTGTAGATCGGGGGCACTGGCGTACTGATGGGGGCAATTAGTGTCCTGCCAGTGTCACAATAAAATTCAAACATTTTTCATTTCTAATTCGATACCGGTGATTTACAAATGTTGCTGAAATGACATAATTTTCCGAGATTTTTCCTCACTTTTTAATAAATTATACTTTTGTATGCGTTTGTTGGAAAATTACGAATTCCTAAATTTACAGTCAGGCAAGAAATATGATTATTTAGAGGCCTACAAGGCGGGGCCTGCAGAACGACGGGTCCTCGAGCTCCGCCGCCACTTTTTTGGAAAAAGTATAATAAAGGGACATAGAAAGAAAGAGAAGAGAGAAAGAAAGAAAGAATAGTGACCTGCCAGTGTCACAAAATAATGAGGTATCAAAATATGCTCATCTGACCGTGTTTAAATGCCTAAAATCCCTGAGCTTCCGGGGGCTCTGTCCCCTGGATTCCACCTAGGGCCCTAAAGCGGGCCCCTGGATGCTCATCTAACGGTAATTTAATGCCTAAAACCCCCGAGTTTCTGGGGGCTCCGCAACTGAACCTGCCAGTGTCACGAATAGGTTATCAAAATATGCTCATCTGACCGTAATTAAGTGCCTAAAACCCCTGAGCTTCCAGGGGCTCTGACTGTTATTCAATGCCTAAAACCCTTGAGCTTCCGGGGGCTCCGCCCCCTGGACCCACGCCAATTAGTGACCTGCCAGTGTCACAAATAAGGTATCAAAATATGCTCATTTGACTGTAATAAAATTCCTAAAACCCCTGAACTTCCGGTAGCTCTGCCCTCTCGACCCAACCAGGGGCCCTAAGGCGGGTCCCTGGATACTTATTTGACCGTAATTTATTGCGTAAAACCCCATATGGAAACGTTTGCTTGGATTTGTCTCATAAAAGAAGTTGACCACAACACACAGCGTTGAGTGCAGGGGTCACGGGCACAGAACTGTAAAATACTTAGAGCGCTCATCCCAATTCACAATGCACAGATCGACGTGTGGCCGTTGAACGTGATGGGAGATACGCTCAAGTGCACACGCCGCCATTTTGCTTAGTCCTCGATCTTTTCAGCTCACAAATTTCAAGAATTCCAGTCTGGCCTGTCGTTGAGAAAAAGCGGCGAACACAAAAGAGGACTAACAAAGATGGCGGATATCACCTTATCACGTACGAGCGCTGGCCACATTTTTCGAACCACTATGAGCCTTCTACGTATATTTACAGTTCTGTGGTCACGGGCCACTGGCTTCTTCGGGAATGTAGTTCCATTATGTAAATGAGTAAATTCCGACAAAAATATACATCCAATCAAAACAAATTTAATACCAGAAGAAAGCTAACGATCAGTATATTCATTAGCCGCTCGCCCCAAAGCCGCTTGACCACAGTGGAAAGAGTGAGAGCTTGCGAGAGCGGCCAAAGTGTGATTAAAGATACTATGTCCCTTTTGCAGCCAACATCAAATTCTGTAGAACTTTGCAGGAATTATGAATATGTCATGCATGTCCTATCTGTGAAATTTAAACGTTAGCAGTGTCCTAATATTCAAATTATGCAAGGAAACCCGTTTACTTGCTAGACTTCACTGTCAGACACTATTGAGTGACTGACTGGCTTTTTTCATCTTTGGTGATAATATACATAAAATGAGCTGTAAAGGGTACATGAGCATTTAGACATCAATAACCCACTTCTTGTAATGGCCAAAATTAAACTGATTGAATCTTTGCGCAGCATAAAACGTACGACCATTCGGTACAATGGTCTGAAACATCAGACTATTACTTACTGGCTCTATAGCTCCTAAGTCGATTCGACAACTAATAGTCGTTATTTTCCCACTTAAAGACATTTTCAAGCCCCCCTTTTTTTAGGGAAGTTCTAAATTAGTATTGTTTTTCAAATGCCGTTGAAATTTAACCTTTTCATTTTTTGGGCCTGCAAATGGGACATAGTACCTTTAAAACTCGCTTTTTGCTCTTCTTCAACGCAAAAAGAGACGACATTGTGCTGGATAAAAATGTTTTTTTCCGACAAAAGTACAGAAAAATTGCATATTGTCTTTTTATATTATACTTTTTGAAATGTTACCCGAGTGACTCCCGGGCGCCCCAATGCTGGAAAGAAACGCACATTTTAGAAAACTTCACTTTTTCATGGAAAAATGCTTATTTGGTCTATGCACGCAAGTCAGATTGAGCGGATGATACAACGTTTCCATATGCTGAGCTTCCGGGGCTCTGCCCCCTGGACCCAACCAATGGCCCTAAGTCAGGCCCCTGGATACTCATCTAACAGTAATTTATTGCCTAAAACCCCTGAGCTTCCGGGGGCTCCGCCCCCTCGACCCCACCAGGGGCCTAAGGCGAGCCCCTGAATGCTCAATGACCGTTATAAAATGCATCAATTCCCTGAGTTTCAGGGGGCTCAGCCCCCTGGATCCCACGCCAATTTGTGTTCTGCCAATGTCACAAATAAAATATCAAAATATGCTCATCTGACCGTGATTAAACGCCTAAAACCCCCGAGCCTCCAGGGTCTCTGCCCCCTGCATCCAACCAATGGCCCTTAGGCGGGCCCCCCGATACTCATTTGACCGTAATTTATTAACTAAAACCCCTGTGCTTCCGGAGGCTACGCACCCTGGACCCCACGCCAATCAGTGACCTGCCAGTGTCACAAATAGGTTATCAAAATATGCTCATCTGACCGTGATTAAATGCCTAAAACCCTTGAGCTTCCAGGGGCTCTGCCCTCTGGACCCCACCTAGGGCCCTAAAACGGGCTCCTAGATGCTCATCTGACGGTAATTTAATGCCTAAAACCCCTGAACGTCCGGTGGCTCTGCCCTCTCGACCCCACCAGGGACCCTAAGGCGGGCCCCTGGATACTCATTTGACAGTAATTTATTGCGTAAAACCCCTGAGCTTCCGGGGCTCTGCCCCCTGGACCCCTCCAATGGCCCTTAGTCAGGCCCTGGATACTCATCTGACAGTAATTTATTGCCTAAAACCCCTGAGCTTCCGGGGCTCCGCCCCCTCGACCCCAACAGGTGGCCTAAGGCGGGCCCCTGAATGCTCGATGCCCGTTCTAAAATGCATCAATTCCCTGAGTTTCAGGGGGCTCAGCCCCCTGGACCCCACGCCAATTTGTGTCCTGCCAATGTCACAAATAAAATATCAAAATATGCTCATCTGACCGTGATTAAACGCCTAAAACCCTTGAGCTTTCAGGGGCTCTGCCCTCTGGACCCCACCTAGGACCCTAAAACGGGCCCCTAGATGCTCATCTGACGGTAATTTAATGCCTAAAACCCCTGAACGTCCGGTGGCTCTGCCCTCTCGCCCAACCAGGGACCCTAAGGCGGGCTCCTGGATACTCATTTGACCGTAATGTATTGCGTAAAACCCCTGTGCTTCCGGGGCTCTGCCCCCTGGACCCCTCCAATGACCCTAAGTTAGGCCCTGGATACTCTACTGACAGTAATTTAGTGCCTAAAACCCCTGAGCTTCCGGAGGCTCCGCCCCCTGGACCCCTCGCCAATTAGTAACCTGCCAGTGTCACAAATAGGGTATAAAAATATGCTCATCTGAACGTAATTAATGCCTAGAACCCCTGAGCTTCCGGGGGCTCCGCCCCCTCGACCCCACAGGTGGGGGGGGGGGCCTAAGGAGGGCCCCTGAATGTTCAATGACTGTTATAAAATGCATCAATTCCCTGAGTTTCAGGGGGCTCAGCCCTCTGGACCCCACGCCAATTAGTGTCCTGCCAATGTCACAAATAAAATATCAAAATATGCTCATCTGACTGTAATTAAACGCCTTAAATCCCCGAGCCTCCAGGGGCTCTGCCCCCTGGACCCAACCAATTGCCCTAAGGCGGGCCCCCGATACTCATTTGACCGTAATCTTTTGCCTAAAACCCATGAGCTTCCGTGGGGCTACGCACCCTGGACCCCACGCCAATTAGTGTCCTGCCAGTGTCACAAATAGGTTATCAAAATATGCTCATCTGACCGTGATTAAATGCCTAAAACCTCAGAGCTTCCAGGGGCTCTGCCCCTTGACCACTGCCTCGGCTTTGACCCCACGCCAATTTACACTACGCTCTACCTGATCGTAAAAACTTTAGCCTCCCCCCACTCACTTTGAAAAACGTTCAGCGGGGTGATGCGGATTTTTTTGTCTGCCACCCCCGCCCCCAAACTTTTTTGCTCATTACGCCACTGACTCTCCACCCAGGTGTTAAATGGGTACCCGGTAGGATGCGAAAGTTAATGTGGATAGATGAGCAAGTGCGCGCTTGTAAGAATGACGCCTGGCTGGAATGCTCCCCAGGGAGTGGTTAATGTGCATACATGGTGTACGGGCAAGCCTGAATCCGATGACCGGGGTAATAATTCTGTAACGCGCTTAGAGACATTATCGATGTATTAAGCGCTATATAAAGCGGAATATTATTATTATTATTATAAGCGCTGCCATTAAATTGAATCGCTCTTGCTTGTCAGTAAACCGTCTTTCCATAGCAAAACATTGTTTTTAATGCATATTCTTTATGGGATGTATACAAAAATACCACACACACACACCCACAATTTCATCGCATGAGACCTCATACCAAAGAGATAACACAACATTACAACGCTCCTGTGTCCAAGAACGGAACAAGAAAAGGTGTAGTGGTCATCACTCTGCCTCTGGCGCCTCGGGTTCGAACCCAGTTACGTCTATCTGATAATCCTGTAAATTCAAGATCGTCTCAGATCTTGACAGCTGTAAGCCCAGCTGACTATCCATTAAAACACCCCACCTCTCTCACCCAAATTCCCCCTGCCAAACGAAAACCCAAATACACGCACTCACGCACCCCCATTCCCCACCCACAAAGGAAACATGGCGGTGGGGAAATTTCCGTTTCTGTAGACATTTCGAGTTCTTTCTGTGGTTGATAATGACATTTTGTTTTCCATAGTCTAAGCTGACGCATTGAACTCTGCGATATAACTTTATGTCACTATTTACAACAGCCCATGTAAACTACAGTGAAATATATATCTGAACTTTAAACACTCAGAATGACTCACCATAAATCCTCTTGAGTTTGGGTAGGAGCTTGCTGTACTTGGCGTCTGCTACGTCAGTGATGGAGTTACGACCTTGTGAAATTGAATGCAACAGAACGACGCCATCGTAGGTCCCTCCAGGCTGGAATGACTGTAAGTCTTGTTGAGTGAGTTTCACAAAGACGCATCTGATATCATCATTCTCGCGCTCGATTTGTTCAATTAACTGATCTGTAGTGTTTTCCGTCGACACGGAGAGAAAAGCGATGACAATTTTGTTCCCGCTCGCCATGATGATCTTCTGCCCGTCGTTGGTTGCAAAGCTTGACCCGCAGTTCAATAAGAAGTCAGTGCGGATAGCTTGCTAGCTGAAACATTTTTTACGTCGTAATAAGATCAACATCAAAATGTTGATCGAGGGTAACTTGCAAGTTTGTAATACGATGTTGGAGCAGTAAAAACCCACTGCCTTGTCATTGTTCACAAATTCGGTCACGTCTGTATGGGCGTTGCTTAGCTCAAGTATTGAGCATGCGCAGTAATTTTTCTGCAAGGGCCAGCCCATTTGCAGGCCAAAAAAAAAAATGAAAAGGTTAATTCCTACGGCATTTGAAAGATAATACT
The DNA here is from genome assembly GCA_037976565.1 of Mesocentrotus franciscanus. NCBI lineage: Eukaryota > Metazoa > Echinodermata > Echinoidea > Camarodonta > Strongylocentrotidae > Mesocentrotus > Mesocentrotus franciscanus. Next base: position 31,168,507 of record CP137675.1, read on the forward strand.
AAATTATAAATTCCCTCAGAACAAAAGGGCTTAAAAATGTCTTTATGTGGAAAAATAACGACCATTAGTTGTCGAATCGAATTTAGCGAGCACGCTCGCTAAATTCGATTCGACAACTGCATATCTTGCATGGCGACAAAATCTTTTGGATATTAAGGTGTTTTCTAGTTATGATTACACAATGTAGTTGGGAAAAACCCACTTGATTATTATTGTTTCGCAATGCTCTTATTTGGCTGGAAGGTCCTTTAGCTCACGCATGCGCAGTCATTTACCTGCATAAGCCACACCTCCATAAAGCAGTATTCTCCTCATACGACATACCAGGGGCGGCGATTTCTTTTCATGACCGGGGGGGCGAAATTCGAGGGAGCAGTGTCGTAATGACCAAAAACGTTTGGGGGCAGAAAAAAAATCCGCATCACCACCATTCTTACATGTTACATGAAGGCCCCGCGGAACGTTTTTCAAAGTGGAAGGGGGGCTAAGGTATAAACGATCAGGTAGACCAAAGCAAGTGGAGCGTAAATTGGCGTGGGGTCCAGGGGCAAAGCCCCGGCGGGGGTCAAGGGACGAAGCCCCCGGAAGCTCAGGGGTTTTAGGCATTTAATTACGTTCAGATGAGCGTATTTTGATACATTATTTGTGTCACTGGCATGCAGGTCACTAATTGGAGTGGGGTCTGGGGCGGATCCCCTAGAAGCTCGGGGGTTTTAAGCATTAAATTACGATCAGATGAGCAACCAGGGGCTACCTTAGGGCCCCTGGTGGGGTCCAGGGGGCGGAGCCCCCGGAAGCTAATGGGTTTTAGTCATTTAATTACCGTCAGATGAGCAACCAGGGGCACGCGTTAAGGCCATTGGTGGGGTCCAGGGGGCAGAGCCCCCGGAAGCTCAGGGGTTTTAGGCATTTAATTACGGTCAGATGAGCAACCAGGGGCACGCTTTAGGGCTCTTGGTGGGCACTTAAGTTTTATACAATATCTACATGTACATTTTGAAGGATATTATGCGAGGGAGCGTATCTCCCGAGTGAGAAGATTTTTGCATTTTTATTTGTCTAAACGCTGGGCCCTCCAGAGCCTTAAAGTGTGTTGCAGCCAATATTTGCTATACATATTTTTTTGGCACTTTTTCAATTTTTCAGGGGGGGGGGACGATCCCCCCTACAAAAATCGAGGGGGGACGTGTCCCCCCGTCCCCCCGGGATCGCCGCCCCTGCCGGACATACGACGTCACCACACATTTTTGTGAACGTTGTGTATCTCTACTTCCGAAAGCGAGTCTACCCTTATTCTTGGCTATTCTATATCTCTATCTCACGGCTAAGCAAATATCTTTCAAATAAAAAGGCAAAAAAACTACCACCACCACAAACAACAACAGGTAGTTCACAAGTTTATCATCTGAAACGCTTTGTTCATTTTTGCGAAATCAGGAGTAACTTGGCAAAGCATGGCTGCAGATAACATTTAGGATAAACTACCATTCACATATTTCTGCTTTTAATTTGTTGATAACTCCTGTAGAGATATACAATCAACAGGAAAATGGCGACAATCTCCCAAAGTGACCTGCTGGAGGAAATACGAGAGATTCGTGCTATCGTCCAAGATTATAAACCAGGTAAAAACGTCACCCTTCCCGACAAGATTTGCTTTTCCGAATACCTCTTCATTTGATTGTTTGGAAGAACTGGGTGCGGCAAAAAAAGTTCTCTGATAAATTCCCTAAAGTTGGCAACTCAGGGACGTTTGAGAAACTCGCAATGGATTGATCGTATAACAGTTATAATAAAACGAAATCGAATGTACAAATTCAAAACATAATCAAATAGTGACTGGGAAACCAAAGCCTGGCGTATCCTTAACCCCCCAACCCCACCCCCAAAAGAATAACATGTTTACATTTACAACAGAAGATGCAATGGCAGTTGATATATATTGAAGTCCCCCCCCCCATTGTCATTTAAAGTAGTTTCTTTCTGTCTGGGAACAGGCTAAGGTTTCCACTTGTTGAGCGGAATGCCCAGGCCACTTTATCACATTATATTATCTGCATCACAATGCCTATTATGACCGACTCACTGAGTGAGAGATATGTATTCTTTTGTTTGGTTGGTTAGCTCTATTTATATGTATTTTCCTATGGTTTCGTTTTTTGGGACCACATGATCCAACTGACTTGCGTCAGGTACCTGTTCAATGTCACATGAAACGGTGAAACGTTGAAATACAGATTCACGCAGCCAATGTTGGTATATATTGAGTTTTAGTATTAGTGAAATTGGCCTATCAAAAGCGACCAAGTTAGGAGTTTATGGTCCCCAAATGAACACAGTTTCTTATTCCCTGCACAGTTAAAGTAACTCAGTAACATTGTTGAAGGTTGATGAAAAAACTGTGTAATTTTTGTATGAAATGTTACTTGTTATATTCCTTCTACTGTACTAACCCTCTAGCATGCACAAAATCCTGAACAATTCTCAAACCACAAAGATATGTATGGTTTCTTTGAAAGGCTATACCCTCTAACAGTTAATTCTCCCAACCATTTTTGAATTTTCCCAACCGTTTTTCCAAATAAGACAGGCTTTTAAAAATGTGTCAACACTTAATGTCTGGATGGTATATAGTGCCAATTTATTGCTTTGTGACGATTTACATTCACGTAAAATTAAATTAAATTGTAATAATATTGTTGGGAGAATTAAGGAAACGATCAGATCAGTTTTCCTAAAGGTTTGTCGGATTCTACTTGTATACAGTTTTACTATCCAGCCATGTTTGCATCAAACAAAACGGAGAAATAGGCCTAAATTAAGGCATGCATGGAGTTTTAACTCCCTCATTTTTCATTGTAATTTGACTATTTAAAATCTGTTCCGCTAAAATGCTAAAATGACCAACACAGCAAATTGTTTCAATCAAGGTATTTTTTCTTTCTTTAAAAAATAAAAATTACGAAAAAAAAAAGGAGAATGTGTGGGTGGGTGCGTCTGAAATTTATACGGAAATTTGTTGTTTGCTGTTCCAAACACACCAAGCAAACAATCAGCGAATCCAGACGTCCTTTTGACATTCTTTTCAAGATGGAAGTTCCTGCAAGACTCATTATTATATATTAGACCCCGTTCTCATTCACTTCGTTGGAGCGGTCTAACTAAGACCCGTTCCTCAGGAGCGGTTCTTAGGTGAGTGAGAACGGTCAAAGTGGTCCAGGAAGTGGACTTCTGGACCGCTCCAGAAGACCACCTCGGGAGGTGGTCTTGAGGAACGGGTCTTATTAAGAGCGGTTTGGAGCGCTCTAACGTGCGAGTGTGAACGGAAGCGTACTTTGAACGGAAGTGAGCTAGTGACGTTCCACGCGAAACATGTAGTACGGTACATACGCTTAGTATGCCGCGCGCGAAAAAAATTACCCGCTGACCTGAGCTGCCATAGCAACAAGACCACTTTGACTCGTGGAGCGGTTTGAGCCATAAAGAACTGCTCGGAGTGTGAACCCTCGCAAACCGTTCCTCAAGACCCGTTCCTCTGGAGCGGTCTAACTAAGACCACTTTCAAAGTGAGTGAGAACGGGGTCTTAGTCTGCCAATGACATTGTGGGCAATTACTTTCTTGACTTGTAGTGTGAATCAACTTAAGATTGTGCTTAAAGTAGATCATTGGTATGGATGACTTATTGGTCTGCTTGACCATGTTGACTTGCAAGATGGATTGTTTTAATATTCTTTAAAATTACTTAGCCATGATTTAAATATGTCATTATTACATCATGTAGGAAGGAGACTCTCTATGTAAAAGAGAAGGTTGAGTTCTGGGAAGAGGTGAACTATTTGTGAGCGTTATCATTGTTATTATGCAAGTGTGCAAAAAACATCAGATAATAAATGCTCCCTGAAAAGCATGGCTCTTCAAATGCCTTAAAGGTACTATGTCCCATTTGCAGGCCAAAAAAATGAAAAGGTTAAATTCCAACGGCATTTGAAAGACAATACTAATTTAGAACTTCCCTAAAAAAAGGGGGGCTTGAAAATGTCTTTAAGTGGGAAAATAACGACTATTAGTTGTCGAATCGACTTAGGAGCTATAGAGCCAGTAAGTAATAGTCTGATTTTCAGACCATTGTACCGAATGGTCGTACGTTTTATGCTGCAAAGATTCAATCAGTTTAATTTTGGCCATTACAAGAAGTGGGTTATTGATGTAGACAAATGCTCATGTACCCTTTACAGCTCATTTTATGTATGTTATTACCAAAGATGAAAAAGCCAGTCAGTCACTCAATAGTGTCTGACAGTGAAGTCTAGCAAGTAAACAGGTTTCCTTGCATAATTTGAATATTAGGACACTGCTAACGTTTAAATTTCACAGATAGGACATACATGACATATTCATAATTCCTGCAAAGTTCTACAGAATTTGATGTTGGCTGCAAAAGGGACATAGTATCTTTAATATTCTAAATATGGCATGTAACAGCATAGAGATCGGGACGGATTTTTATGCCACATGTTCGTGTAGTCCCATATATGTATATTTCTGTGTACAGTGCTTGTAACGTTACCAAGACTTGGCCAAATTTCTTATCATTTTAATGATTCCAGAACCTTGCAATACACACCAATACTTATATGCTAGATGATCAACCTTTTCTGATCAATTTCACACCATTTCTTTCACAATGCAATCGCATGACCAGGGGGGCGTTTCATGAAACTATTAGTCGGTGGTTTTCACCGACTAATATCATTTTCACCGACAATTTTATTGTCACCGACTATTTTCCAGGCCTCTGATTGGTCAAATTTAGTCGGCGCCGACAGTTGTCGGTGGACAAATGTTGATGAAATGCCCCCCAGAAGTCAACTTTATCTTTAAGTTGAAGACAAAATCATCACCCAAATTTGACGATTCTGCAAGTAACCTTGCTCGCATCCTAACGAATTTTCTTTTCTTAATTAAAAACACTATGTTATGGAACTGATTGTGTTTGTAGTGTGTTTGTACTGCGTTCGTTGTTCTTTTTTAGTTAAAATTATGTAAAAGATATGGGTTTACTCATGGACCCTGGATTTTTTAACACAAAAGAAAGATCCCCTTTAGCAATACCATGATATACGGATTGGCACACTCTTTGTATCACGCCACAGTATCGTAGGTAAATAAGATATTTCATATGTCTGGGCTTGTAACAAGGGTACAAGAAAAAGAAGAAAAAAAAATCGAAATGAACATTCTGAAAGGAAACGTACCTTGATTAAAATCATTGTAATGATGTTCACGCCGGTAGGTTTTACATTTAAAAAAAAACATAATTTTATGATCATGGAGAGTAACCTGAAGAGCGTGGGTGCTTTGAAACTCAAAAACATGTTTGTTGAATAGATTCTTTAGAGTAAAACTACAATGGAAAACTATTTGAAATGTAAGCATGTCCAAATTTGGGCATTACTTCGTTCCGCTTTGATACAAACCTTCCTCGCTACAATAATATACTAGAAAACTCAGACAGACATATAACTGAAGTGTAAAATGGAAACAATATTTTGGCTTCTGTTTATGACACATTACCTGATATTCAGATACATCATCCTTAACAAAATTTCAGATATATATATTATATATATCATGAAGTAATTTAGGAAATAAGTGAAAACCCTTAAACGTAAATGCCGAACTACATTTATGCATTTAGCTATGGTATGCTATACTTGAACCTAAAAGGGCTTAAAAAGCCGGAATTTTACAGTAACCTTTTTTTTTTAGGGGCAGCGTTCTACATTAGTAAAAGAATATCAGAACTAGACAAAGTATACCTAGGCATATACATCATTCAATGTTAAATAACACACGGGTCCGTATATCAATACTTTAATTGTTGACACTTAAAATTGCCACATTGGATTCATTCGTCCCCGGTACAGAATATTACAGATATATGTACTGAATCAATTTTTATAAAATGTATTAAGGCTCTTGCATACTCTAAAATAAGATACAAACCACATTCAAGCTATTGTAACATATTCATACCCTAACCTAAAGGCCAATTTTGTGCTGCTTAGCCGACGATGTTACGAATTTGGTATAGGTTGGTGTAGAAAACATCACATTTTTGTTCAAGTCTGCGTACCCGGGGCATTCATGGAGCAGTGATTGAAATAATTCAAGAAAAACTTATATGGATGTTATGACGCTCCTCTACTCTACTACTCTATCAGGTTTGCTTTTTGTTCATAAGCTATGCTTTTACGTTTTTAACGCAAATAACGCCTGCCGGCGAAGATCGCAAGGTCTATTTGATTTTAGAAATCTCTTCATTCACACTTAGGACTTTTTTGGTCATGAACTAAATTGTTCATTACACTACAGTATACATGATGTGAAATACACAACATCGGGAATATTGACTTTATATGGATTTCATAACTTTTATTCTAAATTCTGTCAAAACATGTTCTTCGACTTTATCATTCCACAAGTTTTCTTCTTCGAATGACAAGAGAACCCCCTTCTCAACCAAATACGCTGACTTGATAAGAGGAGAATTTTACCTTTCATATTCGAATATTCCAACAATTTCAAATAGATATTAACACATTTCAATGAGAAAGGGAAAATGCACTTTCCCTTGAGAACAAACCAATTTGAACACTTTTTAGGAAATTGCTAGGTGGTCTAGCGGTCATGTCTGTGTTACGTGTTAGCCTACAAACTGGCTCTTATCGGACCCAGGATTGAAACTTGAGTCTGTCCTAGACGTTAATCTTCATTGATCATGTGTGTGAATGAATCTCATTGCACATGTATGTTAAACAAATACACGCAATCACACACAAATTCATGCGCATTATTTAATTTGCCTATGAGATAAATAAAACATTATTCATTGCAAATCAAAAAGAAGTATATCTAACTTTGGCACATTTATAGTAAAATGTTATAACCTGTATATTGAACCCTCGATTATATTTCATTAAAAAAAGTAATCAATATTCTGTCTAATGATACCTTATTCATAGATCTGCTGCCACGTATGAACTTATGACTGAGTAGCAATCTATTTAAAAAGCGTTGTAAAAAAACATCTAGTACTAGGTTTAGACTGAAGCAAGAAATATGGGTCAAAAGCCCTTACGAATTGTTGATATTTATGCTTTGATTTTGTGATTAAGAATAGAAAAGGTAATAAGGTCAACTCAGACTCAAGCGAAGTTAATGATATACTCTTTTTTATGACACAAGTAGCTCATAATTATAAAGTCATAATTAATGTGACCTATGAATCTATTTAATGGTAGAGGGTATTTTGTTTCCTGTCTAATGATACCTTGAAGCCTTCTAGCTTCCTGTTTTTTAATGATATATAACGTCTCACTTGTCCATTGCACCACTTCACAGGCCTACGTTGAGTAAGGTGCATTATGTATTTGTCTTGAACCGTAATTAAAAACTTGGAAGGTTTATGAACCTCAGAGAATCAGTAAACACAGGAAAGAAAGTCATAATAATAATTTGTCAAGGTATTGACAGTAGACTTTCTTGAAGAAGATAAGTAGATAGCATCCATACAAGCAATCTTTGTTAATTTTACTTTAAACAAGCGATGCAAGAGAAGCCAAGATTGTGTCATAAAAAAGAGTATATCATTAACTTCGCTTGTTAATCAGCCTTTGCTTGAGTCTGAGTTGACCTTATTACCTTTTCTATTCTTAATCACAAAATCAAAGCATAAATATCAACAATTCGTAAGGGCTTTTGACCCATATTTCTTGCTTCAGTCTAAACCTAGCACTAGAGGTCTTTTACAACGCTTTTTGAATAGATTGCTACTCAGTCATAAGTTCATACGTGGCAGCAGATTTATGAATAAGGTATCGTTAGACAGAATATTGATTACTTTTTTAAATGAAATATAATCGAAGGTTCAATATACAGGTTATAACCTTTTAGTATAAATGTGCCAAAGTTAGATATACTTCTTTTTGATTTGCAATGAATAATGTTTTATTTATCTCATAGACAAATTAAATAATGCGCATGAATTTGTGTGTGATTGCGTGTATTTGTTTAACATACATGTGCAATGAGATTCATTCACCCACATGATCAATGATGATTAACGTCTGGGACAGACTCAAGTTTCAATCCTGGGTCCGATAAGAGCCAGTTTGTAGGCTAACACGTAACACAGACATGACCGCTAGACCAACTAGCAATTTCCTAAAATGTGTTCAAATTGGTTTGTCTTTCAAGGGAAAGTGCATTTTCCCCTTTTCATTAAAATGTGTTGATATCTATTTGAAATTGTTGGAATATTCGAATATGAAAGGTAAAATTCTCCTATTATCAAGTCAGTGTATTAGGTTGAGAAGGGGGTTCTGTTGTCATTTGAGGAAGGAAACTTGCCCTTTCTCATTGAAATGTGTTGATATAAATTTGAAATTGTTGGAATATTCGAATATGAAAGGTAAAATTCTCCTCTTATCAAGTCAGTGTATTCGATTAAGAATGGGTTCTGTTGTCATTCGAGGAAGGAAACTTGCCCTTTCTCAGTGAAATGTGTTGATATAAACTTGAAATTGTTGAAATATTCGAATATGAAAGGTAAAAATCTCCTCTTATTAAGTCAGTGTATTTGGTTCAGAAGGGGTTCCGTTATCATTCGAAGAAGGAAACTTGTGGAATGATAAAGTCGAAGAACATGTTTTGACGGAATTTAGAATAGAAGTCATGAAATCCATGTGAAGTCAATATTCCCGATGTTGTATATTTCACATCATGTATACTTTAGTGTAATACACAATTTAATCTATGACCAAAAAAGTCATAAGTGTGAATTAAGAGATTTTTAAATCAAATAGACCTTACGATATTCGCTGGCAGGTGTTATTTGCGTTAATAACTTAAAATCATAGTTTATGAACAAAAAGAAAACCTGATAGAGTAGTAGAGTAGAGGAGCATCATAACATCCATATAACTTTATACTGTTTTTCTTGAATTATTTCATTCACTGCTCCCTCAATGCCCCGGGTACGCAGACTTGAACCGAGCCCTTTTTTGTGGGGGGTGTGCCAACTATCGAACATATTTGTAATATAAAGGAGTATCTAGTGATTTTGTTAAAATATGATGTTTCAAAATAAAGACAATTTTGTTTTCTACACCAACCTTTACCAAATTCGTGACCTCGTCGGCTTAGCAGCACAAAATTGGCCTTTAGGTTAGGGTATGAATATGTTACAATAGCTTAAATGTGGTTGTTTGCCAGAGCCTAAATACATTTCATGAAAATTGATTCAGTACACATGTCTGTAATGTTTTGGACCGGGGACAAATGAATCCAATGTGGTAATTTAAAGTGTCAACAATTGAAGTATTGAAAAACAGACCCGTGTGTTATTTACCATTGAATGATGTATATGCCTAGGTATACTTTGTCTAGTTCTGATATTCTTTTACTAATGTAGAACGCTGCCCCCTAAAAAAAAGGTTACTGTAAAATTCCGGCTTTTTAAGCCCTTTTAGGTTCAAGTATAGCATACCATAGCTAAATGCATAAATGTAGTTCGGCATTTACGTTTTAGGGTTTTCACTTATTTCCTAAATTACATCATGATATATATAATATATATATCTGAAATTTTGTTAAGGATGATGTATCTGAATATCAGGTAATGTGTCATAAACAGAAGCCAAAATATTGTTTCCATTTTACACTTCAGTTATATGTCTGTCTGAGTTTTCTAGTATATTATTGTAGCGAGGAATGTTTGTATCAAAGCGGAACGAAGTAATGCCCAAATTTGGACATGCTTACATTTCAAATAGTTTTCCATTGTAGTTTTACTCTAAAGAATCTATTCGACAAACATGTTTTTGAGTTTCAAAGCACCCACGCTCTTCAGGTTACTCTCCGTGATCATAAAATTATGTTTTTTTAAAATGTAAAACCTTCCGGCGTGAACATCATTACAAATGATTTTAATCAAGGTACGTTTCCTTTCAGAATGTTCATTTCGATTTTTTTCTTCTTTTTCTTGTACCCTTGTTACAAGCCCAGACATATGAAATATCTTATTCACCTACGATACTGTGGCGTGATACAAAGAGTGTGCCAGTCCGTATATCATGGTATTGCTAAAGGGGATCTTTCTTTTGTGTTAAAAAATCCAGGGTCCATGAGTAAACCCATATCTTTTACATAATTTTAACTAAAAAAAGAACAACGAACGCAGTACAAACACACTACAAACACAATCAGTTCCATAACATAGTGTTTTTAATTAAGAAAAGAAAATTCGTTAGGATGCGAGCAAGGTTACTTGCAGAATCGTCAAATTTGGGTGATGATTTTGTCTTCAACTTAAAGATAAAGTTGACTTCTGGTCATGCGATTGCATTGTGAAAGAAATGGTGTGAAATTGATCAGAAAAGGTTGATCATCTAGCATATAAGTATTGGTGTGTACTGCAAGGTTCTGGAATCATTAAAATGATAAGAAATTTGGCCAAGTCTTGGTAACGTTACAAGCACTGTACACAGAAATATACATATATGGGACTACACGAACATGTGGCATATGCTGTTACATGCCATATTTAGAATATTAAGGCATTTGAAGAGCCATGCTTTTCAGGGAGCATTTATTATCTGATGTTTTTTGCACACTTGCATAATAACAATGATAACGCTCACAAATAGTTCACCTCTTCCCAGAACTCAACCTTCTCTTTTACATAGAGAGTCTCCTTCCTACATGATGTAATAATGACATATTTAAATCATGGCTAAGTAATTTTAAAGAATATTAAAACAATCCATCTTGCAAGTCAACATGGTCAAGCAGACCAATAAGTCATCCATACCAATGATCTACTTTAAGCACAATCTTAAGTTGATTCACACTACAAGTCAAGAAAGTAATTGCCCACAATGTCATTGGCAGACTAATATATAATAATAAGTCTTGCTGGAACTTCCATCTTGAAAAGAATGTCAAAAGGACGTCTGGATTCGCTGATTGTTTGCTTGGTGTGTTTGGAACAGCAAACAACAAATTTCCGTATAAATTTCAGACGCACCCACCCACACATTCTCCTTTTTTTTTTCGTAATTTTTATTTTTATTTTTATTCAATATTGGAACAGTACAAATAATGCTTCAAAACATAGTTCTTTTTCATCCTAATAACATAACTCGATTAACGTAATACATGTACAATTCACAAATTACCATCGATTTTTTAAAGGAATGAAATTAGTTGTAATATGAAACAAATTATAACCCCTTCCCTTACTACCCAACCCCAAACAAATCACTACCCCACACATGCAAAAGACCCAGTCTTGGTAAAGTTACAAGCACTGTACACAGAAAGATGTATATGGGCAGTGGCGGATCCCGGAATTTCTTACCGGGGGGCACAAAATCGCATGGGGTGAAATATATTTATATAAAAAAAAAACGATAGAGCGAGGCGTCAGCAGCGAGGGAGCGGAACGACCAAGTGGGGGTGGGTCTGGGAGGGGGTCAGAACCCCCTCCCTGAGTAGGAAGCATTTGCAATTTTAGAACCACATTAGGCACATTTTCAGGCTCTTCCTGGAGTAATATGACGTAAAATTGCTTTCCCCTACCCAAGGGGCGGATCTAGCTTTTTGCTAAAGGGGGATTGACCCAGTGATGACGTAGCGGCGAGGCATTTTTTTGTTGTTGGGGGGGTGGGCTTTTTGAACCCCCATAAATGATGTTTTCCTGGCATCTACTAACACAATGGAGACCATAAAAAGCAGTGCATGATAACGTCTTTTTAAATCAAGTAACAGTTCAATCCACAGTTATATCCAGAGTGGGGGCGTTGACCGAATGACGATGCATCGTCCACGAGCCGCGTAGCGGCGAGGCATTTTGGGGGGCTATTCGAACCCCCGTAAGTGATGTTTTCCTGGCATCTACTAACACAATGGAGACCATAGAAAGCAGTCACTGCTTCTTTTTTTGGCAGCCCAAGGGGTGGGGTTTAATCTTAACCCCCTAGATCCGCCACTGTACCCCCTCCAAGAGTAGGGATATTTTGCAATTTGAGAACCACATTTGGCGCATTAATGTCCACCGGCACTTCCTGGAAAAAAAAAACGAGGCCTTCTGATTGGTTAGAACTTTGAAGTTAGACGGTGGTCTAGTACTTGCAAAAATTATGTCGAGTGTATAAACTGTGTCGTTATCCCATTATTCTTTTAAAAGAAATGCAATTCCTCATGCTCTCGCACCTCTCTTCTATCGTTGTTTAATTCTCTTTCATTTATTCCCATTCTCCTTTAACTCACAAAAATTCTCTCTTTCCCCCCTTTTTTCCATCTCCTTTTTTTGTTCTTCTTGTGTTTTTTATTTTTTTTTTGGGGGGGGGGGCTACACGTCTGGCAGGAGGGACCTCATATTTCTCGCTTAGTTTGATGGAAAATGAAAAGGCCTCTTCTCAAATTGGCCCAAAACATCTTTATTTTCTTGTAAATGGCGATTATTTGTTGTATAAAGACAACGAGTCCTTCTACTAGTTCTAGGGTAAAACGACAAAGAAGTTTGATTTCTTGTTAAAATCTGTCTTTCCCCCTTTCTTCCGTGTCCGCCTTTTCTCTCCTCTCTCTTCCCCTTTCTTCCTTTCCCCTTCCTTTTTCTCCTCTCCCCTTTTCTCTCTTCCCTCTTTTCTTCTTCTTTCCCTCTTCCCTTTTCTTTCTTTTTCCTCCTTTTTCTCCTTTTCTTTTTTTTTACCGGGGGCACGTGCCCCTGTGCCCCCTGTGCCCCCTGGATCCGCCACTGATGGGACTACACGAACATGTGGCATAAAAATCCGTCCCGATTTTTATGCTCTTACATGCAATAATTAGAATATTGAGGCATTTGAAGAGCCATGCTTTTAAGGGAATATTTTCATATGATGTTCTTCCACACTTGCATAATAACAATGATAACGCTCACAAATTATTTTTCACCTCTTCCCAGAACTCAACCTTCTCTTTAAAAGCATAGTTTATGAACAAAAAGAAAACCTGATAGAGTAGTAGAGTAGAGGAGCATCATAACATCCATATAACTTTATACTGTTTTTCTTGTGCAACTATCTAACATATTTGCAATATCTACTATAATTTTGTTATAACTTTGTTTGAAAATAAAGACAATTTCTTTTTTTCTACACCAACCTATACCAAATTTGGAACATCCTCGGCTCAGCAGCACAAAATCGGCCTATAGGGTATAGATATGTTACATTGCTTTGATGTCGTTGGTATCTTCTTTAGAGTATGCCAGAGCCTAAATAAAGTTCATTAAAATTTAGTAATAAGTAAACATATCTGTAATATGTTGTACTGGGGACGGAAGAATCTAATGTGATCATTTGAAGTACGGTCAAATATTGAAGTATTAAAATACGGACCCGTGTGTTTTTCACCATATACATGATATATATGCCTAGATGTACTTTGTCTAGTTCTGATATTCTTTTACTAGTGTAGAACGCTGTCCACCCCCTAAAAAAAAGTTTCTGTAAAATTCAGGTTTTCTCATAGGTTCAAGTATAGCATACCATAGCTAAATGCATAAATGTAGTTTGATATTTACTTTTTAGGGTTTCACTTATTTCCTGAATTACATTATGATACATACAATATATATATCTGAAAAACTTGTTAAGGGTGGTGGGTCTGAATATCAGGTAAAGTGTCATAAACAGAAGCAAAAATATTTTGTCCATGTTTCACTTCAGTTATATGTCTGTTTGAGTTTTCATGTATACTATTGTAGCGAGGAATGTTTGTATCAAAGCGAAGTAATGCCCAAATTTGGACATGCTTACACTTCAAATAGTTTTCCATTGTAATTTTACTCTAAAGAATCTATGCGACAAACATGATTATGAGTTCCAAAGCACCCACACTCCTCAGGTTACTATCAGCGGTCATAAAATTATGTTTTTTCTTTACAAATGTAAGAACTACCAGCGTGAACTTCTTTACAAATGATTTCAATCGAGGTACGTTTCCTTTCAGAATGTTCATTTCAAATTTGTTTTTCTTTTTTCTTTTACCCTTATTACAAGCCCAGACATATGAAATATCTTATTCACCTACGATACTGTGACATGATATAAAGAGTGTGCTAGTCCGTATATCATGGTATAAATGATGGGATCTCTCTTTTGTGTTAAAAATCCAGAGTCCATGGGTAAACCCATAAAGTTTACATAATATTAATTAAGAAGAAGAACAAAAACAAAAACACACTACACATACAATTAGTTCCATAACACAGTGTCTTTAATTTAGAGAAGAAAATTCATAAGGCTGCGAGCAAGGTTACTTGTAGAATCGTCAAATTTCGGGTGATGATTTTGTCTTCAACTTAACATAGAGAGCCTCCTTCCTTCTCGATGTAATAATGACATAATGATTTCATGGCCCGATATCACTAATACTAAAACTCAATATATACCAACATAGGCTGCGTGAGTCTCTATTTCAACGTTTCACCGTTTCACGTGACATTGAACAAGTACCTGATGCAAATCATGTGGTCCAAAAACGAAACCAGAGGAAAATACATATAAATAGAGCTAACCAAAAAAAAGAATACATATCTCTCACTCAGTGAGTCGGTCCTAATAGGCATTGTGATGCAGATAATACAATGTGATAAAGTGGCCTGGGCATTCCGCTCAACAGGTGAAAACCGTAGCCTGTTCCCAGACAGAAAGAAAATACGTTAAATGACGATGGAGGGGGCTTCAATATTTATCAACTGCCATTGCATCTGAGTACTTTTCCCACAATTCAATAATTTAGATATACTACACTAGCGAATCTAGACAATTCCAAATCTTCTGTTGCAAATGTAAACATGTTATTTTGTATTTATTTATTTTATTTTGTTATTTTGTTATTTTTGTTGGGGGTCAAGTGTATGCCAGGCTCTAGTTTCCCAGTCACTATTTGATTATATTTTTAATTGTTTACATTTGAGTTTCGTTTTATCATAAATGTTATACATGTGTTTATTTATTATTATCTAAATCTAAGGAAAGTTTTCCTAAAATCTGGAACTTAAACTCAACAATAATTGCCCCACAGTATTTCAGAAAATATTAATGAAATTAGAATGCAGCAGAAAAATATATTGAAGCGTGATGTAGGCTAAGCCTTACTTAGTCTCTTCTTTGTCATTTTTGTCCCCAGCTATGGTGGTTTTAGTGTGCATGGAGGAAACGTATTGATGTGGTGTATGTGTGTGTGTTCTATTGCATGTGTGGGGTGGTGTTTCGTAGTGTATTTGACCTTACGTTTAAGTCTGTCTGGACCGTCATTCCAAATGAATTTATACACTAACTTTTTTAATTTCTTTCATGAACAGATCTGGGATTTTAACTATGCTTGCAATAAACAGTAACTGGGAAAAGGCAATTTTTTCACAATTTGAATTTTACCAATCAGTGACAAATTTCGAACCTTCCATAAATTTAATTTGCTCTTTATTTTCAATAAAATTCTTTTCAATTGAGAGTCTAGCACTTCAGGTGAATACGATACGTCAACACCGAGAACCGTCAGTGATGGAACAAATATTTTCAAGTGGTAGTATAGTGTGTCTTGCTGAACCTATCCACATTGCATTTGTTTTATCCAGATTAATAGTAAGAGAAGAAACTCGTCGGAATTTATCAAGCAAGTCAGAAAGAAATTTGATTGATTTTTCATTATTCAAGATTACATTCATGCAAGGGCGTCAATCAGGGGGAGGGGCAGGGGGGTGAGGACCCCCACGATTTTCCTAGGGTGGACGTCATATCAAATGTCCCCATGTTTTGTCAGAAAAGTAGGGGACCACCCATTTTGCTCCCTATTTTGATATTTTTTAAATTTTGTTTTACTTAGTGCTAACACTACCCCCCACTGAGCGAAATATCGGTCGGCGTGATTTTCAAACTTCCGGGGACAACATTTTGTTTTTGTTTAGTGCCCACAACCCCCCCCTCCCCGCTTATTCACCGGCTGGCTGATTCACCGCTAAATATGTTTCTCACGAATTGGACACCAAAAAATAGTGCTCACAACCCCCCTCCCCGCTTATTCACCGGCTGGCTGATTCACCGCTAAATATATTTTCTCACGAATTGGACACCAAAAAAATAGTGCTCACTACCCCCCGCTTATTCACCGGCTGGCTGATTCGCCGCTAAATATTTTCTCACGTTGCCGCCGGCTGGATCCGCTGTGTAATTGTGTCTCCCCCATGCTCAAGCTCGGATCGACGCCCTTGGTTCTTCAAAATTAAATTATTTGAGGGTATTTATAAGAAAAAAGTGATCGAGAGAGTCATGTGCTTTCTGAAAGTCTAAACTAAGTAGAATCCCTGGTATATTCTTTAACTTTGAATAATGAAGGGTGTCAAGTATCATTCTCACTGACTCACCAATATATCTGTTTTTCAGAAAAGCAACCTGGTATGGGTGTATTAAATCTGGCAAGACTTCTTTAATTCTCTCAGCAAACGCTTTTAAGCCTTTTTTCAGATCGACATTAAGCAAAGTGATTGGGCGATAATTTTCGATGAGAAGCTTACCCTTTCCTTTTTTTATAAATCAAAGTAATTAGTCCTTGCCGTTGTAAAGTAGAAAGTTGTCCTTTTTATTTTTCAAAAGAAAAATTAGTGTTTCTACAAGCAATTATATAATTTGTTTCCCAAACTTACAATAGAACTCGACTGTCAAGCCGTCATTTCCCGGAGACTTATTTTTTGCCATTAAAAGCAAAGATTGTGTGCATTCTTTTAATGAAAGACTGCGGTCGCATTTTGTCGCTGACTTGCAGACAATTTAGGTTGATTTTCTTGTTCTAAAACATATGATTCATGTCAAAGCTATCCACTGTTTTTAAATAAATATAACTCTGTATAAAACTGTTTTATATGTACATTGACTTTCTTCTCATCAGAAATGGCACGACTGCCATCATGCAGCAAGAAGATCGAGGATCTACTCTTGTTGGCTTTTTCAAGGTTGAGAAAATATTTAGTATTTTTTTCTCCAAACTCACCCCAGTTCGCCCTTGAGCGTATAATAATACCCTGAGTTACCTTGTCCATATAACACTCATATTCATACTTGACACGCTCATATTCTTCAATGTGTGCATTACCTTCTTCTTCAAGTAAACCTTGTAAATATTGTATTTTTTTCTGCTTTTGCCTTTTCAATGCTATATTGTCTCGAAAATAAACGCATCTGATATTTTAAAAATTCCCACCTCATACGAACATCTTCAAATGGGACTGTTTCGTTGATCCATTTATCTATGTTTTCTGACATTTTAGAGCAAAACAAATCATCATTGCATGAATCATTTTTAATATTGATTTTCCAATTGAAAGCATTCACCTTTTTCCTGTTTTGAACTTTTAATTCTAAAACAATAGCAGAATGGTCAGAGCTTACTCCCGGAACAATGTCAACCTTCAATACAAAGTCTTGTAAGATCTCAGAAAAGAACCAAATATCTAAGTGGCTCTGAATTAAAGGTCGTAAACGTTTCCATGTAAAAATTTTAGCTGTAGGATTTCTAACTCTCCAGGGGGGCGTTTCATGAAACAATTAGTCGGTGGTTTTCACCGACTAATATCATTTTCACCGACTATTTTCTAGACCTCTGATTGGTCAAATTTAGTCAGCGCTGACAGTTGTCGGCCGACAAATGTTTATGAAACGCCCCCCCCCCCAGATTTCCATGAAATCAAGTTCACTTCGCATTTCATTAAGTACATTGACAACCTGTTGGGAAAACTGGGGGTGCCCAGCTTGTCTGTCAAGATTTATATCCATAAGTACTTTAAAGTGAGGTCATGGTAAAGAATTACGAGGTGGGTGGTTTCAAAATATTGTGCTTAAAATCTTTGCTACAAGTTCAGAAAATAAAATGGGTAAACAGAATATTTACATCACAATCTAGAGGGTGGAAATTGATATTACATGATTTATTAAAGGATGTTGGTGGACCTTTTCTTTTTCACTGTAACTATGATGTTAAATATTTGAAGGTGGATATAATTGAGTGGTACAAGGAAATCATACAGGTGTGGAATGATTTTGTTCATAAAGATGTATTAATTGAAAACCAAACAATTTTGAACAATAAGTTTGTATCGAAAATAATATCGCTAGTGATATTCGTTTGTCTCGCAATGTGGTCAATAAGGAATCTAAAAGATCTCGACGTTTCGTAGTAACACCTTTTTGTTTCATGTAAAGTTATAGAACTGTTTTGGTTACGCCTAAGCAGAGCTTTTTCGGAACTCTCTCTCCCCTCGATTTTGTCAACTAAAAATATCCTGTTTGGGCTGACCAAGCTTGTCAAAGTAAGAAAAGTTTTCACCATTAATTTTCTGCTTTTGTTAGGAAAGCAATATATCTTAAAGCGTAGGATTACAGAAACTGACATGCCCAACGTTCATCATTTTGTACACTATGTTAAATATTTTCAGACGGTAGAAAGGTTTATTGCTGAAAGACGCAACAAAATAGATAGGCACAATGAAAATGGCGCTTAATTTCAGAAATTTTAGAAAATGATCCTATTTAAGCAGTTTAGCAGATGATAGAACGCTGACTGAAATCCTTTTGTTTATGGGGGTGGGGGTATTTGGACGATCGCTGATGGTTTCTATTCTATGTAATATAGATCCATTTGATTTCTTCTTTGATTGATTTTTGTTACATGGATACAAATGTCTGTATATTTGTAATATGTTTATGCTGAATGTAAAAATGTTATTGAATCAATAAAAGTCAGTGTATTTGGTTGAGATGGGGGTTCCGTTTTCAATTTGTCATTCGGAGAAGGAAACTTGTGGAATTATAAAGTCGAAGAACATGTTTTGACAGAATTTAGAATTAAAGTTATGAAATCCATGTGAAGTCGATATTCCCAGTGTTGTATATTTCACATCATGTATACTATAGTGTAATACACAATTTTATTTATGACCAAAAAAGTCCTAAGTGTGAATGAAGAGATTAAAAAAATCAAATAGACCTTGCGATATTCGCTAGCAGGTGCTATTTGCGTTAATAACCTTACAAGAATTGGCCTTTAGGTTCGGGTATGAATATGTTACAATAGCTTAAATGTGGTTGGTATCTTATTGTAGGGTATGCCAGTTCCTTAATAAATATCATGAAAATTGATTCAGTACACATATCTGTAATATTTTGTACCGGGGACGAAGGAATCCAATGTGGTAATCTAAAGTGTCAACAATTGAAGTATTGAAATATGGACCCGTGTGTATTTCACCAATACATGATGTATATGCCTAGATATACTTTATCTAGTTCTGATATTCTTTTACCAATGTAGAATGCTCCACCCAGAAAAGTTATTGTAAAATTCAGGGTTTTCAAGCCATTTTAGGTTCAAGTATAGCAAACCATAGCTAAATGCATAAATGTAGTCCGGCATTTACGTTTTAGGGTTTTCACTTATTTCCTGACTTACATTATGATACAAGTAATATATATAATTTATCTGAAATCTTGTTAAGGATGATGGACCTGAATATCAGGTAAAGTTTCATAAACAGAAGCAAAAATATTGTTTCTATTTTCACTTCAGTTATATGTCTGTCTGAGTTTTCTCGTTTATTATTGTAGCGAGGAATGTTTGTATCAAAGCGGAACGAAGTAATGCCCAAATTTGGACATGCTTACACTTCAAATAGTTTTCCATTGTAATTTTACTCTAAAGAATTTATTCGACGAACATGTTTTTGAGCTTCAAAGCACCCACATTTCTCAGGTTACTATCAGCGATCATAAAATTAAGTTTTTTTGAAATGTAAAACCTACCAGCGTGAACATCATTACAAATGATTTCAATGAAGGTTCGTTATCTGATAATTGCCTCTATTAGATTCTGAGAGATGCTTGTTTTACTATGACAAGTGCCTCTTCCCCTCCTGATAAGTGCTCTTTTCATCTCTGATGAGTGCCCCTTTTGACCTCTGATAACTGGCCCTTTTATTTTGACACGTGCCCCTTTTCCTTTCTAATAAATGCTCGTTTTCCTTATCGTAAGTACTCCTTCACCTTCTCATAATACCCTTTTCATCTCTGGTAGTTACCCCATTTATTTTAACATGTGTCTCTTTCTTTTTGATTAGAGCCACTTCCCCTTTCTCATAAAAGCCCCTTTTCACCTCTGATAAATGCCCCTTGACTAAAATCTGATCGTTGCCCCTTTTCTTTCAACAAATGAACATTTTCCGTTATCATAAGTGCCCTTTTTCATTCTCATAAGTGCCCCTTTTCATTAATGGTCAGTGCCTCTTTTCAGATGTGATAAGTGCCACTTTTCACCTCTGATAATTCCTTTCTAACAATGATACGTATCCCTTATCCTTTTTAATGAGGGACCTATCCCTTTGTCATAAATGCCCCTTTTCACCTCTGATAAATGCCTCTATCAAAATCTGAAGGGTGCCCCTTTTTCGTCGACAAAAGCCCATTTCCCATTCTCATAAGTGCCTTTTTTCCATCTCTGGTGATAGTAGCCTCTTTTCAGGTGTAAGTAGTGTGCCATTTTCATTTCTGATAATTACCCTTTGTACTTTGACATGTGCTCCTTTTCTTTTCAAATAAGTGTCTTTATCCCTTTCGATACGTGTCCCCTTTTCCTCTCATCCATAAAGCGTGTCCCTAATTTAATGCGACTAAGAAAAATTTCCCCGAAGCTCGCTCGCTACGCTCGCTCGTATGTATAGATGATATAATTATATGTTACCTATCAAAGGTCTTTTCAGTCTTTCGTTATGAGAATGTGCTTATTATAAACCCATCAGGATTGGTTTTTTTTTCTTTATAAGATGTAATTTTTCGCACTCAGTGCGACCTCACAAATTTTAAGTTTTCTCGCTCGCTTCGCTTCAGACCATCACACTCTGCTGCAAAGTATAATGCTTAAGCAATATATAATTAGAGAGAGAGAGAGAATCATGAGAGATGGAAGATAAAGAACGGGGAATTAATTTTAACATTGTCATGGCTATACACATCCTCTGTTCGATGCACATCTTGGCCATTTATCTATTAACAAAAATTGAAGAAAATCTGACTTATCCGTGATCTTGTCAACAATAGCACATGGGCTTTGTAGAATGTGCAAGCAGAATGGGATAACGACCACCTCCATACTTAAGGGAGAATGATGATACCTCGTTAACAAAAATATGGCTTAAGATGAACCTGGAATTCCCACTTCAGTCACATGAGTGACTATGCCTTAACAATTCTCCTACATGGCTTCAGATGAACCTGTGAAATCAACTTCAGTCACGTGACTAGGGGGTTGGACTAAGCAGATTAACTCCGCCTCTGGGCTACATTTAGTTTAGTACATTACACGCCTTCATTCATTATGGATGTCGCATTTTATCATCAAATGCTGAGCCCTTGATATGAAATCCCGACAATTGCTTTCAATTCGCTATCAGTTGAGTGCGGTCAGGACAGATGTTCTCAGTATCAACTTAAACTTGGATCCTTCCAGTGTCCATCTTATAGTGAAGTCCAGTTCTATCTGTAGCTAATCAAAATGTCGTCACAACCTATCCTAAGCGGCAGCGAGCTGACAAAAGAGATAACTGAGCTACGGGAAAGAGTGCTAACATATAAACCAGGCGATGTATCAACATGTCCAGATCCAGTGGAATTTCCGGAAAAAC
>CP137675.1:31190779-31214925 GCA_037976565.1 Mesocentrotus franciscanus
GGACAATGTTGGATACCCATTGCAATTTTTAGATATGGGTTAACGTTGTTTGTATATTTACCGCCAGTGGTGATATTTCCTTTATTTTAGGCACTTTGAATGAGATACACTGAATAAATAATACTTTCTACAAATGTGTATTCGAATTTTATGTTTTACCGTCACATTTGAGCATACAAATTGGGAAAATAATCACATATTCTGAGGGCAGCTCAGCGTGTATGTGTCGGATCTGGGAGTGCCTAGGACATTTTGCATGCTGACCTAACGATTTTTCTGGAGCAAAATAGGCGACAAATTTACATATAATTGTCCAAATATTCATTACGAAAATGTCTGATTAGGCCGATTAGTTTAGATTTTTGATAGATAAATGGGGAAAGTGGAAGTCGAGAGAAGACTTAGATCAGTCCGGTTCGCGATTCACAGCTAGCTCAAGCGCCGGGCCGGCTGGCTGTGATATGCTGGCAAGCAAGCTGCGCTGGATGCAGGTTGTACGTACGTACGCGTAGATACTGCACAGACAGGCCTACGCTATATAGGGTATACCTGAACGTGAACGTTAAGTAATCGACGTATTTGGGAGTTCTAAAATTGATTAGACTTAGAGCTAAGATTAAGAACCAAAGGTACTGTCTTCTTCTATCTCCTCAAAACTCAAATCAAGTATGTTTTCGTCCATATCGATATTTCAGGGTGACTTTGATGAAGGTAAACAACGTTGGGTATGAATGCATGGGTACGGTACTCAATAGTCAATGTGAATTGCACGCAAACTGCATCGCGCACCGTCGCCAATCATTTCAGCTGATCGGCCCATTGTACTCATTGTTCATTTTGCTACGTCACTCAAAAATCAGCTGACTTACGATGTTTTCGGGGTCTCGAGTGTGGTGATATTTCGTCAAGTTTAATCAACTTTTATAATTTTCGCACGAATTTACAAGTTACACAAATGTGATAGTTTTACTCAGTGTAATATTCCGATTGCAATGATACAAAATTCAGTCAATTTAAAAATCAATGAACCTTCACTTTAATGTTGTTGTTGCTTTTGTTTTTGTTTTTGTTTTCAATTCAATGCCATGTGATTTTTTTTCCTTATGTAAACTGTAACGTATTTATAAGTTTATAAATTCTGTAATTTTCTTCGTACTTTCTTTTTATTGTATATTATTTTTATTTGACGGAAATAAAAACAAACTCGCGAAGGGGTCTGACAAGGAAAAAGTCTAGAATAGTACTCAAGATCAGTTATTTTGGCTTACACATTAAGGATTTCAGTAAACACAGTTTAATTGGAGAGGAGGTGTACACCTCAATTCTTCGTGAGAGCAGTATATACCTTATAGAAAGTCAGGCATCTTGTTTTTGTTTATCGTGTTCTACCATCACAACAGTGGACGGGTAGCATTAAAAAGCAAACTTAAACTCAGACCGATTATGACAGTTTTTGCTTTTAATCGAATAATTGACGTAATGTTGGTGCGAAGGGGTTATCGACAAAATATTCACCTATATAGTAAATGAAAAAAAAAAGAAATGTGTAATACAGAAGCTGTAGTTGATTCAGCAGCTACCTAGAAAAATTGAACAATAAAGTTAACTCACCTGAAGCACGTACATGGTCTGACCATGGACCTACTACAGTAGTAGGTCCATGGTCTGACTGAGTATTCGCCGGAGCGGGCATCAACAGGGCTAAACGGCGTACCACTGAAAGAGTAGTTAGATTGAGATAAGTGATAATCAGACCCCGTGCTACAAGTTTATCCAATGAATACAATTGTAATAGCCTATTGGAAGTTGATTTTTTTTAATAGAAGATCCTTCGAAAAAACAGATCTAAACAAATATGTGAAAGTTTCAGAATTTGTTTATAAACAAATAAGAGCTTGTTTTTAACTATGGATGTTATTATAATAATATATCTTAATAAATACTAGTGAGATTCTATACAACATGTATGTAGCGACTCAATTAACATAGAGGTGCGATCATCATGTCATTATTAACAGATTGAGAGCTCACTGGAACGTGCAAATTTAAAGAGTTCTCTTACATTTTAACTTTAGAGAAACAGATTTGCGAAAGTTTGTAATGAATCGGAAAAATATTAAGGAAGTTATGAATATGAGATCACTAAATCTATGTGAATCACAAAGTACCAAATTGGTCAATGGATCAGTCATGTCAATGTGGATTGTGATGTATTCTCCCGTGTAGTAAAAGATAATTTATTCCTGTTTTTCTCCTAAGCCTTCTTCCTTGGGGCACTACTCAAAATATACACTTTTGCCCATGAATTTCTTGAAATGTTTGTGACAATATGGGTTATTCTTGATGTATACAATTTATGTCTTCGCAGACCTTTCTCGATCAGTCTCTATAACTCTTCAGATTGATCAGTAAATTTCTGAGAATATATAAATTTTATCTATCAAGAATATACTATATTGCCACCACCATTTCATGTAAAGAGGTAAGAACAATTTTGTCAACTTTATTGGCAACATTGTATTATGGAAAGCTTATCATTATGTCCTCCAAAAACAAAAGATCCATCCAAATTTTGTAGAATTTACATTTTTAAAATCATTTTGTTCGTAAACTCGGAAGACTTTTGTCAGGCATTACATCACGGTGACATTACCGACTTTGACATCAGTTTTGAAATTCCCATATGTAATGGGATTAGCCTACAAATATTTAAAAAAAAACAGATAACTTTTCTATTGCTTGTCCGATTTCGCTCAAACTTCAATGCTGTATTATAAAAAATAAAAATTGGGAATATTTTTAATATTTTTCATACGTACATATCAAATGGGAGGGTTTTCGTGTATTATATTACACTTGATGAGCGCATAATCAAATCGGAATTGCCCATATAAACTTTCAACCATCAGATTCTTAACTTTCTTGTTCCTTGTCCGATTTATTTCAATCTTCATGTATAGGTTTCTTTTCCTCAAATTCCCCTACTACTTATGCCCACTCCCTAAGAAGGGTCATTCCCTTGTAACACCTACACATATTATCTTCTTTGCATTTCTGGTAAATATCATAGACGCCCATGTACCAACTGTTTAATCCAGCTTCCTGTGATGATCCCACGTCCACAACAATTGTTTCAAGCGAGGGCCAGCGGCTAGTCAGGGCATGTTTGTCTTTCATTAACATAATTGTCTTTTCGGGAAGTTCTTGTTGTAGCTCATCCTTCAATTGTTCGGGTTGATGTGCTGAAGAAAGATTGACCAAGGCTATGAAGGAGGTTGTGTCGATCTCTTTGTCTTGGGTGGCTATTCTACTAGGTGATGTGTCGACTTTCGGTGAGGCCTGTGAGACTTGTGCGGTGTCGAAAAAACATGCGCCAAGTTGTGGCGTACTAGAAGCTATGTTTTGAAGGTTACCATCTCCCGTACTGGTGGATGATGTGCTTGTCATTGAAGTCTGGCTTTTAGTAGGTTGCGTCGGAGCAACTTCTGAACGGAGACCAACCCCCGGAGGGTCAACAGGCAAACCACTATCACACGAAATTTCCGAGACATTTATCGAGCGGCCAACCTCTGTCTGGGACATGGAACAGGTGTCAGTAGAACTCACAGAAGATGAAGCCATAATTTGCTCTCCTTTGTTAACACTACCAGAAACATATATGCTTTGTGGATTAACATCACTCCCGATATTATCTATTTTATCCGCAAAGGGCGTTGTGGTCAGGGTGGAATGTGCCTCATCTTCAGCGATGGGTTGGGCATGATCTGGTACCTTTCCGAGGAATTCAGTGAGTCGTGAGAGGTCTTGATCTTCCATTTCAGCTAGATTGTTGCATTGGATGACGCATTTAGAGCACTGGAAGGTGGTTGGCTGAGACTTCTTGAAGACCATCATCAGTGCCATCTTGGTGTTAGAATTGAAGCTCGTAATGGAGTGAACAGCAACTGCAACACGGTCAGGTCCTGTCAAAATATATGTTAATTCTATGAATAATGCTAAACTCATATTCTAGCCATAGATACATGAATACATGCATATAAAAATGACGTCATGATCGCCGGACGGATCACAGAAAATAGAGATAGTAATTTGTGGTGACTTTAAACATAACGGTTAACATAAAGCTTATCTTCCTGACATATAAATTTTCCTCGTCTGTTCAATTCATCAAATAAACTGAAAAAAGAAGAAAGAGCGAATTGAAAACGGTATGATTATAGAATTATTATATTTCATTATGAAAATACCCCGCAAAGTAAAGAGATCGTTGTCAATGGGTGAAGAGCGCCCTCTTTCTTCCACTGTTTGTGGAGATTCAGTCTCAATCCGCGCGCTGTAAGGAGAAATCCCCAGGTGAACAAATAGATGCTGTTCACGTACGTACGAGATCATGGATAAGGCGCCTATAGCGGGCGGAACGTGCCATTTTCATGACAACTATACAACTATACCCAATCAGAACGCAGAAAACTGTACGACTATACGGCTATGTATCCATCGAACGCATGTATAGTTTCCAGCGAGCGGGCCGAAGTGCCATAATTCTGTCACAACTATACGACTATACAACTATACGATTATACGACTATACAGCCATCGAATGGACGTATAGTTTTAACCAATCAGAACGCAGGAAACTGTACGTGTTTACACAATTGTATAGTTGTAAACACGTACAGTTAGTTGTTGCGGTACTACTGAAGTAATACCGCAGTACTTCTACTGAACAGTACTCGTACTATAGCCCTAGTAAAAATGGGCTCTGGAAAAATATTTTTTGTGCTTATTTTACTATTTATTTCCTATTTTCATGTGAATGTACCCTGTAACACTATTTTTTTATCAAAATAGTTTTAAAATAGCATATGACCGCCTTTTCCCCCTTCTATTTCCTAGGTATTGGTGGTTTGATAACTATTTTCTACCTATTTCTTGCTATTTTCCCCTAGGCTTTTCGACTTAGATTTCGTCCTATTTTTTAAAACTGTTTCTGTGCTGTTTTAGTACGTTTCTGCACTTAGATTTTTCTCACCCATTTTCTTTCTATTTTTTAAAACTATTTTCTGGACCTACATTTTCTCACCATTTTCTTCCTATTTTTTACTTTGTTTCTAGACTTGTTTTTTACTCACCCATTTTCTTGCTATTTTTTATTTATTTTTCTGGACTTCTGAACTAGTTTTTAATTTTTCATTATTTCTTGGCTATTGACCTTTATCTTATTAATACTTCTTAAGAATTCATTATTTTTTGCTAGTTTCCTTAAATTCTTACTTCTTGGCTATTTTCCACTGTATTTGATACATATACTTTAACAAAATAATTTACCAACATTTGTTTGGCACTATTATCAAAAACAAGAGATTTATGAAAAGTATGAATGTACAAATAGTGAACGAAAATAAAAAGAAGAAGAAAAAAAGTGAAAGGCGTAAATATTCTCAAAAAGAATGAAACGCCGATAGCACCAAAGAACAACAACAGCATATAACAACTACTTTTAATTCATTTGTCATTCTTTTGGCTCTTTTCCAGTTCCTTTATAATTAATTTATGTACCGTTATTTTTGTTAATTACTTTTTTACTTCCGTCATTTCGTGGCTATATTTCTGGCATCTTTAATATTTATTTTTGTTCTCTTACCATTTTCATATATGTGTAATTTCTTTCAGTTTCTTTAATTCTTCTACATGATATTGATAGGTGTTTTGTTTGCGGGGAGGGGGTGATCAGTCATTTACTGCATGTTTATTTCTGCATCTTTAATATACTTATCTTCATAATAGGCATATGAGCTAGCACAATTACGTCGTGTTTGCTATATTTTTTGGACTTCTTGACAGCATTAAATGAAAGGTTGAGTTCTTGGAGGGGTCAGAAAGTTTGCAAAAGGTGACAATAAAGAAAACATGATAAATTACACTCTTTAGAGACCCCTTCAAAACAATTCAACCTAAAACTGTTCAAAACCCAGTTTTTAGCAAGGAAATAATGTTTCGATGGTTGCATACCATCATCACGTCGTTTTTTAAAGAACATTAAGTAGTAATTAAAAGAAATTCCAAAAATCAATATTAATATTTGTCTTTTAGTGTAAATACAAATGGGTTCAAAGATGATTCGAACAAAGTAATGGCCCTCCTCAGAACTCAACTCTCCCTTTAAGGGAGCATAGTTTTATTGAATGAACATTTAATTAAGAATTAAGAATTTTTTATTTTTTATCTATCTGTCTATTCTAATTTGAATATTTCAAGTAAAAAAGTATCTAATTAGCAAAAGAATTTGCTAACTACTCCATTTTGACTTTGAACTGATCCTATAAGATGGAATTGTAAAATTTCCCCCCAAAATAAACACAACAATTTTGTTTGTCTAATTCTCCTCAACATTTATATAATAACGAATGGCAGCTATAGAACTAAGCTGTATTACTCAATGTGTGTTTGCTGCCATCTAGTGGTAGAGAGCGGAAACTTTATTTTCAAATTCAAACACCAGCAAATACGTTATACAACACCAAGCTCAACAGCGCATTTCAATCATTACTTTGCCATTTCGCCAGATTTGTCTTCCTTTAAAACCCACAGTATGGGGGATTAGGGTTAGATTGACACCAGGAAAAAAGAATTTTAAGAGTATTCCAGAGCAAGAATTTAACAAAATGAGGAACGATCGAAGCAGAATTTACCAGGCCAAGTTTAATAGTACATAGCTCAGTTCAGACAGTAGTCCCACACATCCACTCATGTGTGGGGAATAAGTCGGTCTGCAGAAAACGATCAACTTTGCTTTGCACTGGACTGCTAGCTGCTGGCAGGAAGATGAGAACAAATGGAGTGCCCGTCTCGAAAGATTTTCTCGAGGGACAGATATTCAGGATTAACTTGGCTTAACAACAAGAAATGTAACCCTCTCCAGCCATCAAATCCATCAACAGCTGCCCTTATCAGACCACAGATCCCTCTGGCAATGAAATGTTACGCAACGCCGTCTGCTTCCCTAAGTTCTGTAAACACTCGGTCGTAAAAAAAAAGGCTTAGAAGCCATGCGTTGCACCGCGAAAATGACGTCATACTCAGTGAAGATGTATATAGCTATAACATATAAAATACAGAATCCACAACATATGGCACAATGCAACCTTCTATTGGTTATCAAATGCTTTTGCTGTGCTCGGAAAACTGTACTGAAGACATAACCGTTCGAACCAGCGAAATCGACCAAGGAAATCGTGAGTTGGAGTGAATGGAAGTTTCTCATCATCATGATTTTCTCAGCTAATTATTGACATTTTCCGCAAATTTCCGCAAATTGTCACATCTTCCTGCTGCTGGAGCTACTTTAAAGATCATCATTTTATCCAGGAGGTGAGTAATAAAATTACTCATGATTGAATACAAAATTGTGTTTGATTTCTGTCCAAATTAGGAAATTTGGTTAAGTAAATCTTACTTTTGTAAATTTGGTTCATGACAAAATCCACTCCAGCAAAGCATAGAGTCAATTAATGCGTATTGACCTCTAGCGTTGTATATATGTGTCTATCAAAGATTCCATTTTTTGAACTTTTAAACCGGTAAAATACTCTACTAATACAACATAACGTGGACTATCAAATCATTAGGTTGAATCATATACCATTATGGTACATGATTCTGTTAGTAAAGTGGAAAGAAATGTCAAAAAACTTACTTTTAAAGCCCCTTTTCTCTCCCTTTTCCAGAGTCTTCGCACATACGTGAGCTCATCGACAACGGTGCGGTCGCAATGTGCTATTTTTCTATGGCGCGCCATTTGCCCAATAATTCAGATGAACACTATTTATCGCCGATAAACACTGTTTATCGCTATAAACAGTGTTCATCTGAAATATTGGGCAAATGGTATGTGTACGTATATTTACGTATGAGGGCCACTTATTTTAACACGAACGTAACATTAGAAAATGGAGGTACAGAGTCGAGAACGATGGATCCATTCGGTAGAAGTCTTGCTGAATTACAGGAAACTCAAATAAAATTTCATCAACGGAACCGGTAAATTTTATTTGTTTGTTATTGGTTATCAATATTAAGTGGTTTATATGTATGATAAAAAGTTTCGTACGGTAGCTGCAGCGTAGATTCACTAGATTATATTAAATGTACAGTACTGCATCTATGACCGTAGGTCTACATATATTCACCTATTTCTGCGTACCTAAGGCTTTTCATTGGAAGTGAAAAAAAAACAAACATGAATCTAAATCTAAACAGTAGGGGCGCTGGTCCGAGAATAAGGATCTTTCGCATAAATGAGGATATCCTCGTAAACGCGGACAATCGCGTCCTAAAAAATAAGGATCGTCCCCAATTTCGCGGACGATCCTTTATTAACGATCCGCGCGTTGGCGATGCGAAAAACGGATTCCGCGATGATGCTTTATGACGCATTTCTCATTGACGCAGTATATGGAAACGTTTGCTTGGATTTGTCTCATAAAAGAAGTTGACAACAACACACATCGTTGAGTGCAGGGGACACGGGCACAGAACTGTAAAACACGTAGAGCGCTCATCCCAATTCACAATGCACAGATCGACGTGTGGCCGTTGAACGTGCTGGGAGATACGCTCAAGTGCGCATATGTTTTTTTTTTCCGACAAAAGTACAGACAAATTGCATGTTGTCTTTTTATATTATACTTTTGAAATGTTATCCGAGTGACTACCGGGCACCCCAATGCTGGAAGTAAACGCACATTTTAGAAAACTTCACCTTTTCATGGAAAAATGCTTATTTGTTCTATGCACGCAAGTCAGAATGAGCGGATGATGCAATGTTTCCATATGAGAGACTTTCACGTTATGAACGATAAATCCTCGGGAAGACGGACTACCCGTAAAAGTAGACGGTGTACTGGGCGAGCCTTGGGTTTAATTTTATTACGCTGAATAATCGCGCGCGGATCGGGAACCTAGCTACACCCGCAGAGCGCCGAAGATATATTTTAGGACGCAATTTGTCCGCGTTTATGAGGATATCCTCGTTAATGCGGAAGATCCTCATTCTCGGACCAGCGCCCCTACTGCTAATTAGACTTCTATAGTTAGAGAATAGGATTAATTACTAAGGCTGTGTACTGTGTGGACTAGATTCCGCCACATGCGCGTGCTGACCGCATGGTAGCGACATGTGAACGCATGTGGCAATTGCATCTCCATTCATACACCGGATTTGCACCTATTTTTAATGAATTGCAATTCTTTACAGGTAAAAAATTCAAAATCCAATAAATCATCCTAAATGTAAGATTTTCTTGCAGAGATTTTAATAGAAATTGAATGGCAAAGTTAAAGTTGATTATTAGAAGTTAGAGAATCATATAAATGTGTATGTGTGTTGTGATTTTTTTCCCCATCACAATCGCGCATTCAACTGGGTGTGCATACATGCACATGTAAGTGCATATGCATCATGCATGTAGTGATCGGTCCAGTGATCATAGTTGGAAAGTAGCTCATCAGTCATCATAATTTATACATACATGTAGTAAGTATATAGGCCTAGTCAGTCGGGCATCTCATGTCATGAATTTGTGAAGGATGCAAATAGTTGTAGTTTTTAGATGACTTTCATTTGCCAGGTTCAACTCATAATTTTCATAAGAGAACATCTCCTGAAATCTCAGATTACCGATTCTCATCGTAGAAGGACACTGTGAATTAAGGATTATCAATATATAAAAGACCGTTCTGTGTAAGTTTTGAAACAGTAGTATTTCACATTTAAGGGATCGTTTAACAGTGTTAAATCTGAGATACACGGCCCTACATGTTATTAGTGTCTGTGATATGGTGTAATAATGAAGCCCTAAAAAAATTGCGCTTCAAAATGATCAAGAAGTGCCTCAAAAAGTAAAAATCTTTGATTGACCGGTTTTACCATACTCGTTTTCCCTAATAGACTATAGTGTTATGAAAACCATCAGGCGAACGGTTTTCAAAATTTGTAATTCCAATCATAAATATCTTGATAATCAGACAGGCGATCAGCTTGTAAAAGTCATGGGGTTCCTGACTGACCTAAAGGTTTATGATTATCATTGCATCATGAGCTAAATCCAGAATTTTGTTTTAGAATCTGAGACAAAGTTACCGGATCCCTTTAAGTTTTATTTTGCAAAAACAATTACGTATTCGACCACAACAAGAAACCCATTTAGAAAATGGCGACAGCGAAAACATCGTACGCCAAGACTGTCGGCGTGGCTAGCGAGGCGTGCAAGCCAGTGTTTATGAAACACCGGGACATTCCAATGGCTACAGACAGCATTCTCCAGACTCAAGAGCTATGCAAGGCTCTTGCCAAGAGCATTCCCCCACCCAATTAATGGGAATCCAGAAGATGGGAGGATTGTGGCGCATATACATAGACAACAAACAAGCTAGGATTTCTTTGATTAGCAATGGGTTGAGTGTGCGGAATACGTGTGTTGCGATATATGACACAAACCCGTACCCAGAGGCGCGCTCCCGGGGGGCAGGGGGGGGGGCACAGTGCCCACCACTTTTTCAAGTACCCCAAAAGTGCCCCTTTTTACATAGGAAAAGTGCCCCTTTAACTTTTTAAGAAGTGCCCCTTTTTACATAAAAAGTGGCCCTTTTACTTTGACAAGTGCCCCTATTAATTTTTTAAAGTGCCCCTTCCTCTTTCCACCTCTGATAAGTGCCCCTTTTATTTTGACACGTACCCCTTTTCCTTCGACAAATTCCCATTTTCCTTTGCAATAAGGGTCCACTTTCCATTCTCATAAGTGCTCTTTTTAATCTCTAGTAAGTGCCCCTTTTCAGGCACGAGAAGCGCCCCTTTTCACTTTTAATAAGCGCCCCCTTCACCTCTGATAATCGCCCTATTCAAATCTGAGAGGTGCCCCTTTTACTTTGACAAG
Source organism: Mesocentrotus franciscanus (assembly GCA_037976565.1). Classification (NCBI taxonomy): domain Eukaryota; kingdom Metazoa; phylum Echinodermata; class Echinoidea; order Camarodonta; family Strongylocentrotidae; genus Mesocentrotus; species Mesocentrotus franciscanus. The sequence continues at coordinate 31,201,714 of CP137675.1, forward strand.
TGCCCCTTTTCCTTTGTAAGAAATGCCCCTTCCCCTTTTAATAACTACCCACTTTTAACTCGGATAAGCGCATATTATATGTTCACATGTGCCCCTTTCCTTTCCAATAAGTGCCCCTTTTCCTTATGATAAGTGCCCCCATTTAAAAAAGAGCCCCTTCCCATTCTCATAAATGCCCCTTTTCACCTATGAAAATAGTCCCTTTTCATTCTCATACGTGCCCCTTTTCCTTTCTTATAAGGAACATATCCCTTTTTAAAAATATAAATGCCCCTATCAAAATATGATGGGTGCCTCTTTTCCGTCGACAAATGCCCATTTCCCATTCTCATAAGTGCCTTTTTCATCCCTGGTGAGTGCCCCTTTTTTAGGTGTAAGAACTTCCTAGTAAAAAGTGCCCCAATTTACCTCTGATAATTACCCGTTGTAATTTGACGCGTGCTCCTTTTCTTTTCTAATAAGTGTCATCCCTTTCGATAAGACTAGTGTCCCCTTTTCCTCTCATCATTAAACGTGCCCCTAATTTTAAGCGACTAAGAGCAATATCCCTAAAGCTCGCTCGCTACGCTCGCTCGCATTTATAGATGTTATAATTATGTTACTTATCAAAGGTCTTTTCAGTCTTCTGTTATGAGAATGTGCTTATAACCCCATCAGGATTGGGATTTTCCTCTTTAAGATGTCATTTTTCGCACTGCGTCTTCACACATCTTAAATTTTTTCCTCGCTCCCTTTGCTCGCTCGCAAATGAATTTTCAGACCATCACACCCAACTGCAAGGTATGATGCTTAAGCAATATCTTATACGATGTATATATAAAGAGAAACAAATATTGAAATCATCCCTGATAATGTAATCACAATATAGGGGTATATACCAATGTCTAAAAAAATGTAAATTTTCGCTTAGAGAGGAGAAAGGAGAAAGAGGGGAGAAAAAAAAATCCGCATCACCCCACTCTCACATGCAGGCCCCGCTGTGGGTGGGTGGGGGGAGGCTAAAGTATTTACGATCAGGCAGAGCGTATATAGCGTAAATTGGCGTGGGGTCTCCCGGAAGCTCAGGGGTTTTAGGCGTTTAATTACGGTCAGATGAGCATATTTTGATACCTTATTTGTGACACTGGAAGGTCACTAAGTGGCGTGGGGTCCAGGGGGCGGAGCCCCCGGAAGCTCAGGGGTTTTAGGCAATACATTACGGTCAGATAAGCATCCAGAGGCCCGCCTTAGGGCAATTGGTTTGGTCCAGGGGGCAGAGCCTCCGAAGCTCAGGGGTTTTAGGCGTTTAATTACGGTCAGATGAGCACATGTACCGGTGTGTTGGCTCAGTCAGTAGAGCATCCGCCTCACAACCGGGAGGTCGTGGGTTCGAACCCCGGCCGCGTCATACCAAAAGACGTTAAAAGATGGGAGTCGCTGCTACCTTGTTTGGCGTTCAACAATAAGGGGATAGAGCAATGTCGATCTGGTGCTGCTCAGTGGCTGCCGGGCTCACGATCAATTGGGCACAAAGAATTTCCATTTTCGGTTTAATAAAATTATTATTATTATTATTATATTTGATACCTTATTTGTGACACTGGAAAGTCACTAATTGGAGTGGGGTCCAGGCGGAGCCCCCGAAGCTCAGGGGTTTTAGGCAATACATTACGGTCAGATAAGCATCCAGAGGCCCGCCTTAGGGCAATTGGTTTGGTCCAGGGGGCAGAGCCTCCGAAGCTCAGGGGTTCGTTTAATTACGGTCAGATGAGCATATTTTGATACCTTATTTGTGACATTGGCAGGACACTAATTGGCGTGAGGTCCAGGGGGCGGAGCCCCCTGAAGCTCAGGGGTATTAGGCAATAAATTACGGTCAGATAAGCATCCAGAGGCCCGCCTAAGGGCCATTGGTTTGGTCCAGGGGGTTTTGAGCCCCCGAAGCTCAGGGGTTTTAGGCGTTTAATTACGGTAAGATGAGCATATTTTAATACCTTACTTGTGACACTGGCAGGTCACTAATTGGCGTTGGGTCCAGGGGGCGGAGCCCCCGGAAGCTCAGGGGTTTAAGCATTAAATAACGGTCAGATGAGAATCCAGGGGCCCGCCTTAGGGTCCTTGATTGGGTCCAGGGGGCAGAGCCCTGGAAGCTCAGGGGTTTTAGGCATTTGATTACGGTCAGATGAGCATATTTTGATACATGTATCTTCATGACCTAGTCTCCCTTCGATCTTCCTCTTCTGCCAGATCCCTCCGTTCATCTTCCTCCATGCAATTAATTCACGGTCCACGTACAAAAACACGTTATGGTGACCGTGCCTTTTCATCGATTGCCCCCACCCTCTGGAACAAACTCCCACCCCATTCAAAACCCTTCTCAAAACCCACCTTTTTAATCAGTACTGTTATAGTATACTGGAGGCGCACACAAGTAGTTAATTCCATTCAACTGAATTGTTTTGTATTATATTGTATATTATGTATTGTATTGTATTAGTAATATTTTATTTTATTTTGTTGCTTTTATTAAGCTATTGAACATGTTAAATAATTATACTGAGTTAGACAATACCACCTGAGCGCTTAGAAACACCTGTATTAAGCGCCCTATAAATGTAATTATTATTAACAGCAGGAGAAAGATGCAATATGTTCTAATTGCCTTAGAAAAGGCCATCACCGTTCCTTGTGTAATCAGGCAGTAGTGTGTCGGCTATGTGGTGATACGGGGCACCTCCAAAGAGATTGCCCAAAGGAAATGTCTGATTCTGGTGTAAGATCAGTAGCAACAAACGAGGCGGAAAGCACAATGATCATCAAGGTATGTTCCAATTGCCTTAGGAAAGGCCACCATCGCACATCATGCACGCTGACAGTAGTGTGTCGGCTATGTAATGAAGCGGGGCACCTCCAAAGGGATTGCCCAAAGTCAAAGGAAATGCCAGATATCGGTGTAAGTTCAGCAGCGACAAATGAGCCAGAGAGCCCGAGCAGCACATCGATCAAAGTCCGAGAAGATGGTGTTGTTGTTTTGTTGTTGTTGTAGTGGCAATCAGTCAAGAGCTGACTATAATCACCAACGCCTCTCTTTTTACTATTAATTTCCTTTTCTTTTTTTTAAATGTGGATAACATGTGGTATAAAAATTATAGGCTTCTCTTTTTTCTTCTCCTTTTTCCAATTCTATCTTTTTTTTAAATGAAAAGAAAAAACAAGATTAAAAAAACCAACAAAATAATGTAGATTTTTGTATCCTGAATTGGTGATGGTGTTGTAAACATGCAGCAACAGAAAATAACACAATTCATACAGAAAGAACGAGAGAAATCTTCAGTTCAGATAGAGGAAGTTAGAGATGATGAATCTAGTGAAGGGAATCTGGTGGTGATGGTGACTGTAGCGAAGAAACAGATATATCCATAGCATCACCAGAAACGCCGAAAACAGGAAACCAGAAAAAGTGTGAAAAAGAGAAAACAGAAACCATCTAAGAAAGCAAAAACAGAATTGATTTCGTTCAGTCAGGACCGTCGAACTCCAAGACCTACATTGAATGAAACTCATTAACAACCATCTTATTTTTAATGGCGTCTACGTGTCATCTTTTAAGTATAAATTCCAGAGGGCTGCGTAACAAAGACAAACGCAACCAAACCTTTAGGTGGTTCAAGCACCAAAAAGGTGACGTTCTTTTTGTTCAAGAGACTTATTGGTCTAAAGACCTCGAAAATGTTATCAGAAGTGAATGGAGTGGTAAACTTTTCTTTTCTCATGGTACAAGGGCCAGAGGAGTTGCAGTTTTGTTCAAAGATAAGTTTGATGCACAAGTGAAACATAGAATGACTGATAAAGAAGGTCGAATTTTATTAATTTTAGGTTATTACAGAGATCTTCATCTTTGTTTTGTAAATGTATATGCACCTACAGAAAAAAGGCGCAAAGATTTATTTTGTAAGAAAATGCTCAGTTATACAGAAGAAATGAAAGAGAGGGGCAAAGAATTGCATGTGATGATAGGAGGTTATATGAACTGTATTATGGACCGTAACATAGATAAACAAGGTTCAAGTCATGCGTATTATAGAAAACCTGTTGCTTTTAAAAACATCTTACAGAAACTAAATTTAAATGTGTGGAGAAAATATCACAAAAATGTTAAAAAATTTACATGGAGAAATGTAACTTTAAAAATAGCTTCAAGGTTAGACCATTGGTTTATTGGTAAAGAAACTGTATCACTAGTAGTGTCATCAGACATACGTCCAATGTTTAGAAGTGATCATGTTGCAATTTCTTTGATAATAAGAACAACGAAAGACCGCAAAGGGCCAGGCTACTGGAAGCACAATGTCTCTCTTCTTAAAGTTGAGTCGTACAAAGAGGGAATAAGAAAAACTATTAGTGAATGTGAAGAAGATAAAGAGATAGACTTTGTTACAAAATGGGAAATGATAAAGATAGAATGTAGAGAACTCTCTCAGAAGTTTGCAGTTAGAAAATCAAAGAAAGCTGTGAAGTCAGCTGTATTAGAGGAAAAATTAAAAGTGTTAGATACGAAACTGATAGATGGTAACTTAACAATTTTAAATGAGTATGTGTCAGTAAGAAGGCAGCTCGAAAAGCAATATAAAACAGAATGCAAAGGTGCTGGTTTAAGAAGTAGAGTAAGATGGATGGAGGACGGTGAGAGAAATACAAGATATTTTCTGTCATTAAAAAGCGAATTGGAGAGAGAAGAATATTAACTCAATTAAAGAAAAAGACAGTAACAAGAAGCTGATAACAAATCAGCAGGAAATCATCTGTGAAGTGAAAAGGTTTTATGAAAATTTATACAAGAAGGAAGGAATATGTTCTGACAAGATAAAAGAATATTTGTCTTTTGTAGAGTGTCCAAAACTCAATGAAGATGAAATTAAACTAGACATGTAATACTTGTATATAACAAGTATAGGTGGGCTGTTCCAAGTGCATGCCACACATGTTTAGTGACATACATGTACTAAGTAGTTAAGATAACATTGGCATGATTTGACCTTATTTTTGAAATAATCCTCTTATTCAGGTCTATTAGTGTGCCAAATTTCAAGTCTATACAATGCATGGTTTTAGAGAAACCATGTACAGTATATTTGACCTTTGACCCTCATATCTAAATATCAAAATGAAATATGCATTTTCTCGATTTTGTTTTTAATAAGAAATCATATCTCCGACTCATACTCTATCCAACTATGAATAAAAAAATAATACACGACAAGGACTCAGATTAACCATAGGGTTGTACTCAAACGATTGACATTCTTCTCCCATAGATATAAGACGCAAAATTAGGCATTTTATTACATTGTTTGTGATTGTATATGATAATATGTTATAATAGTCGAAGAAGATCATAAAATCAAATTTAAAACGACGGCAATTTTGTTTGTTTGTTGACCCACCAGGAATCGAACGTGGGTCGCCGGAATGGGAGGCAAGTGCTATGACCACTATACCAAAATAATCCACATAGACATTACACGTGAACGGAAAATGGAATTCTCAAATCCCACTTTGCAAGTGAAATATGAGCATGATCCCGGCATCTGATCGAAAAATAAAGGGCACATTGTGATAGCTTATTGTCTCAGCTACAACATACTCGAAGCTCAGCGAAAACAAAACTAAAACGACGGAGATATTGCTCGCGAAAGACGGGAATGTAGAATCCAGTTTTGAAAAAAGTCATGTCCCATAGAGAATACACGCAAAATGTGAAAAATTGACATGCCTCCTTTAATCGCAAAATACGCCATGATGCCTTTGTCAAAATGAAAATCGTGAATACTACATTTGTAGAAAATTGTCTCAGCTAGAACATATCAAAATTTGGAAGAAAATCGATCAATATTTACAGAGATACAATCAATTTTCCAAAAATATGCTGACGTCATAATATGCAAATTGAAATTTTGAGTTCGGAGGCCATTATGATGACGTCATGAGTTAATTGAGGGTCAAATGAGACATGAAATCATATCTCCGACTCATAATCTATCCAAATATGAAAAAAATTTGGGAGTTCCCATCCATTCTGAAGAGTTACAATGAATTTTGTATAGGCATGTTTTTGCCCATATATGCTATGTATTACAAGAGCTCGCGCGCACGGACATGTTTCTTGAACGGACGCTCATTGCGTAATTAATGGTATCAAATTGTTCAGAAGAAAATGGGAATATCATGCCAAAAAAAAAAAAATAGGAATTATTTTGCGTTCGGCCGTCAGAACGAAAACGCGCGCGCATTCGTGTGCGCGTTTTTTGCGAAATGCTTAAAATGGCCTGAAACGTATCCAAAATGAATTTGAGACGATTTGGAGCATTTTGAATTTTTCGCGCGCTGACGCGCGGACGTACGCATGCGCGCGCGTTTTTGACCTGAAATTGACCGGACGGATATTGACCTTGATCATGATAAATATGAATGAGAAATGACTTTCCGTTATGAAGATATGATCATGAGTTGAAAGTACCAACAAAAAAAAAAAACTAGAAATGTAATTCGTCATGAGGACGAATTAGGTGGTCTGTTATCTAATCTGAATAACTGATCTTGTAGAAAATTGTCTTAGCTACAACATATCAAAATTTGGAAGAAAAAAGAGCTTAAATAAGCTAGATAGTGCTCAAAGATTAATGTTATGTAGATTCATGATGTGAACGAAATTCGACTTTCGTATACATAACACGCACGTTAAGAAAATTCTGACATGTCGCCTTTAATTGAAATTTTCACTTTGATGACGTCATCAAAACGAAAAGTGAGGATAATTTATCTTGTAGGAATTGTCTTAGCTACAACATATCTAAATTTGGAAGAAAATCAATCAATATTTACAGAGATACAATCAATTTTCCATAAATATGCTGACGTCATAATATGCAAATTCGTATTTTGAGTTCCAAGGCCTTTATGATGACGTCACGATATATGTACTGGCAAAATGAGACATGAAATCATATCTCCAATTCATACTCTATCCAAATATGAAAAAATGGAGAGGAATTCAGGCATTCTGACGAGCTATGGCGGATTTTATATAGACATGTTTTTACCACTTTTTACATTATATTGCCCATTGACGCGCACGAATTTTAAAGTTTGACGCACGCGTGTGGCATTATAGAAGGTCGAGAATGACTGGAAATAGTTGGAAATTGTCAAAAATAGTGTCAGAAATACAAACCATGCAAAAACGGCGTGTTTACGATGTGAACGTGCGCGCGCGCAAAACGCGCGCGCGGACGCGCACGGACGGAAATTTTGAAATGCTTAAATGACCTGATTCGTACTCGTTTAATAGTTAAGTGATTTTGAGCATTTAAAATATTGACGCGCGCGTCATGACCTTTGTGACCTTTGATGACATGACTTGTTGACCCTTGACCTGAATATATGTGATATGAATATAAATAACCTTTGATGACGCATCATGAAGATATGATTGATAATGTGATTTCACAAAATGGCGCCTGGATGACGTCACGATGACCTGATGACCTTGAAAATGGTGGCACTTGAATTTGATAAGCCTGATGACTGACAAAAATTTGATGAAAATTGATGGAGCCGAATTCGAGCAATCACGCTCACAATAAAGTGGTGGAAAATAAAAATGAACAAGTGCGTTACCGATATACAGAAACATTTCCCAAACATTTCATAGCGATTACACGTGAACGGAAAATGGAATTCTCAAATCCCACTTTGCAAGTGAAATATGAGCATGATCCCGGCATCTGATCGAAAAATAAATGGCACACTTGTGATAGCTTATTGTCTCAGCTACAACATACTCAAAGCTCAGCGAAACAAAACTGAAACAACGGAGATATTGCTCGCGAAAGACGGGAATGTAGAATCCAGTTTTGAGAAAAGTCATGTCCCATAGAGAATACACGCAAAATGTGAAAAATTGACATGCCTCCTTTAATTGCAAAAATACGCCATGATGCCTTTGTCAAAATGAAAATCGTGGTGACTGCATTTGTAGAGAATTGTCTCAGCTAGAACATATCAAAATTTAGAAGAAAATCGATCAATATTTACAGAGATACAATCAATTTTCCAAAAATATGCTGACGTCATAATATGCAAATTGAAATTTTGAGTTCGGAGGCCATTATGATGACGTCATGAGTTAATTGAGGGTCAAATGAGACATGAAATCATATCTCCGACTCATAATCTATCCAAATATGAAAAAAATTGGGAGTTCCATCCATTCTGAAGAGTTACAATGAATTTTGTATAGGCATGTTTTTGCCCATGTATTGTGGATACAGATAGCGCAGTCCGCGCGTGCTGTCAACTTTGACGGACGCTCATTGCGTTATTACTGGTCAGAAAAAGTGAACAAGGTATCAAAATGCTTGGAAAAATATGCCAAATATGATGACAGAGAAAATTGGCGATTGTATGTTGCAAAATGCCAGTACGCGCGAAAACGCGCGCATGTGCGCGTGCGCGTTTTTTTGCAAAATGCTTAAAATGGCCTGAAACGTATCTCATTTGAATAAAAAGTGATTTTGAACATTTTGAAATTTTGCGCGCTCACGCGCGGACGTACGCATGTGCGCGCGTTTTTTGACCTGAAATTGACCGGACGGATATTGACCTTGATCATGATAAATATGAATGAGAAATGACTTTCCGTTATGAAGATATGATCATGAGTTGAAAGTACAAAAAAACACAAAATGGCGCCTGGATGACGTCATGAAGACCTGATGACCTTGAAAATGTTCCTGTCACGTCTTATGACAATGATCTATGACTGTGTCAAAATTGAAAGAAATTGACAAAACCGATCTTGAGTTATCCTCTACACAAAAAAGGGGGGAGAAATAAATAAAAACTAGAAATGTAATTCGTCATGAGGACGAATTAGGTGGTCTGTTATGTAATCTGAATAACTGATCTTGTAGAAAATTGTCTTAGCTACAACATATCAAAATTTGGAAGAAAATCGATCCATATTTACAGAGATACAATCAATTTTCCATAAATATGCTGACGTCATAATATGCAAATTCGTATTTTGAGTTCCAAGGCCAAAGGGCAAAGGGCAGAGCTATAGAAAATTAAGGAACATTACAAGACATAATAGAAGGAGAACGAGAACCAGAGGCGGGAGAGGTAGAGGGTGAGAGAGAAGAAAAGAGAAGGGCAGAGGCAGAGGGAGACAGAGCAAGAGAATAAGAGGGAGGCAAGGCAAGAGGTCGAGGTAGAGGGAGGCAGAGAGAGAGGGAGAGGGTAAAGAGTAGAGAGAGATATATATGCAGAGACAGAGCAAGAGAAGGAGAGGGGCAAAATAAGAGAGGAGAAGGGAAACAGAGCAAGAGAGAGGAGAAAGAGAGAGATGCAATGGAGAACGATGCATTCAATATATCCAGCATAAATAGAATTTAATATAGAGAAAGAGAGAAGTATAGACAAGTAAACAATTCTATGTCCACGGGAGAGACGTAAACATGCATATACCTTGGGCTGAATAACTGGAAAAGTAAAAACGTCTGGGAAGGAGACTAGCAAGGTGATTTGATATTGTAGCAGAGTTGGGAGATAAACCCTATATTAGGTTTAATACCAGATTTCCCATAGGGTTGTACTCAAACGATTGACATTCTTCTCCCATAGATATAACACGCAAAATTAGGCATTTTATTACATTGTTTGTGATTGTATATGATAATATGTTATAATAGTCGAAGAAGATCATAAAATCAAATTTAAAACGACGGCAAAAAAAAAAAAAAAAATGACCCACCAGGAATCGAACTTGGGTCGCCGGAATGGGAGGCAAGTGCTATGACCACTATACCAAAATAATCCACATAGACATTACACGTGAACGGAAAATGGAATTCTCAAATCCCACTTTGCAAGTGAAATATGAGCATGATCCCGGCATCTGATCGAAAAATAAAGGGCACACTTGTGATAGCTTATTGTCTCAGCTACAACATACTCAAAGCTCAGCAAAAACAAAACTAAAACGACGGAGATATTGCTCGCGAAAGACGGAATGTAGAATCCAGTTTTGAGAAAAGTCATGTCCCATAGAGAATACACGCAAAATGTGAAAAATTGACATGCCTCCTTTAATCGCAAAAATACGCCATGATGCCTTTGTCAAAATGAAAAATCGTGATGACTGCATTTGTAGAGAATTGTCTCAGCTAGAACATATCAAAATTTGGAAGAAAATCGATCAATATTTACAGAGATACAATCAATTTTCCAAAAATATGCTGACGTCATAATATGCAAATTGAAATTTTGAGTTCGGAGGCCATTATGATGACGTCATGAGTTAATTGAGGGTCAAATGAGACATGAAATCATATCTCCGACTCATAATCTATCCAAATATGAAAAAAATTGGGAGTTCCCATCCATTCTGAAGAGTTACAATGAATTTTGTATAGGCATGTTTTTGCCCATATATGCTATGTATTACAAGAGATCGCGCGCACGGACATGTTTCTTGAACGGACGCTCATTCCGTTATTAATGGTCATAAAAGATAAACATGGTATCAAATTGTTCAGAAAAAATGGGAATATCATGACAAAAAAATTGGCGATTTATGTTGCGTTCGGCCGTCACGAACGAAAACGCGCGCGCATTCGTGCGCGTTTTTTTTGAAATGCTTAAAATGGCCTGAAACGTATCAAAATGAATTTGAGACGATTTGAGCATTTTGAAATTTTGCGCGCGCTGACGCGCGGACGTACGCATGCGCGCGCGTTTTTGACCTGAAATTGACCGGACGGATATTGACCTTGATCATGATAAATATGAATGAGAAATGACTTTCCGTTATGAAGATATGATCATGAGTTGAAAGTACCAAAAAAACACAAAATGGCGCCTGGATGACGTCATGAAGACTTGATGACCTTGAAAATGTTACTGTCACGTCTCATGACTATGACCTATGACTGTGCCAAAATTGAAAGAAATTGACAGAACCGATCTTGAGTTATCCTCTACACAAAAAGGGGCGGAAATAAATAAAAACTAGAAATGTAATTCGTCATGAGGACGAATTAGGTGGTCTGTTATGTAATCTGAATAACTGATCTTGTAGAAAATTGTCTTAGCTACAACATATCAAAATTTGGAAGAAAATCGATCCATATTTACAGAGATACAATCAATTTTCCATAAATATGCTGACGTCATAATATGCAAATTCGTATTTTGAGTTCCAAGGCCAAAGGGCAAAGGGCAGAGCTATAGAAAATTAAGGAACATTACAAGACATAATAGAAGGAGAACGAGAACCAGAGGCGGGAGAGGTAGAGGGTGAGAGAGAAGAAAAGAGAAGGGCAGAGGCAGAGGGAGACAGAGCAAGAGAATAAGAGGGAGGCAAGGCAAGAGGTCGAGGTAGAGGGAGGCAGAGAGAGAGGGAGAGGGTAAAAGAGTAGAGAGAGATATATATGCAGAGACAGAGCAAGAGAAGGAGAGGGGCAAAATAAGAGAGGAGAAGGGAAACAGAGCAAGAGAGAGGAGAAAGAGAGAGATGCAATGGAGAACGATGCATTCAATATATCCAGCATAAATAGAATTTAATATAGAGAAAGAGAGAAGTATAGACAAGTAAACAATTCTATGTCCACGGGAGAGACGTAAACATGCATATACCTTGGGCTGAATAACTGGAAAAAGTAAAAACGTCTGGGAAGGAGACTAGCAAGGTGATTTGATATTGTAGCAGAGTTGGGAGATAAACCCTATATTAGGTTTAATACCAGATTTCCCATAGGGTTGTACTCAAACGATTGACATTCTTCTCCCATAGATATAACACGCAAAATTAGGCATTTTATTACATTGTTTGTGATTGTATATGATAATATGTTATAATAGTCGAAGAAGATCATAAAATCAAATTTAAAACGACGGCAAAAAAAAAAAAAAAAAATGACCCACCAGGAATCGAACTTGGGTCGCCGGAATGGGAGGCAAGTGCTATGACCACTATACCAAAATAATCCACATAGACATTACACGTGAACGGAAAATGGAATTCTCAAATCTCACTTTGCAAGTGAAATATGAGCATGATCCCGGCATCTGATCGAAAAATAAAGGGCACACTTGTGATAGCTTATTGTCTCAGCTACAACATACTCAAAGCTCAGCAAAAACAAAACTAAAACGACGGAGATATTGCTCGCGAAAGACGGAATGTAGAATCCAGTTTTGAGAAAAAGTCATGTCCCATAGAGAATACACGCAAAATGTGAAAAATTGACATGCCTCCTTTAATCGCAAAATACGCCATGATGCCTTTGTCAAAATGAAAAATCGTGGTGACTGCATTTGTAGAGAATTGTCTCAGCTAGAACATATCAAAATTTGGAAGAAAATCGATCAATATTTACAGAGATACAATCAATTTTCCAAAATATGCTGACGTCATAATATGCAAATTGAAATTTTGAGTTCGGAGGCCATTATGATGACGTCATGAGTTAATTGAGGTCAAATGAGACATGAAATCATATCTCCGACTCATAATCTATCCAAATATGAAAAAAATGGGAGTTCCCATCCATTCTGAAGAGTTACAATGAATTTTGTATAGGCATGTTTTTGCCCATATATGCTATACCAAGAGATCGCGCAATGGACATGTTTCTGAACGGACGCTCATTCCGTTATTAATGGTCATAAAAGAATAAACAAGGTATCAAATTGTTCAGAAAAAATGAGGAATATCATGCCAAAAAAGATAGGAGGAATTTATGTTGCGTTCGGCCGTCGCTGAACGAAAACGCGCGCGCATTCGTGTGTGCGTTTTTGCGAAATGCTTAAAATGGCCTGAAACGTATCTAAAATGAATTTGAGACGATTTAGAGCATTTTGAAATTTTGCGCGCGCGCTGACGCGGACGCACATGCGCGCGCGTATTTTGACCTGAAATTGACCGGACGGATATTGACCTTGATCATGTGAAATATGAATGAGAAATTATCGTTATGAAGATAATGATCATGAGTTGAAAAGTACCAAAAACACAAAATGGCGCCTGGATGACGTCATGAAGACTTGATGACCTTGAAAATGTTACTGTCACGTCTCATGACTATGACCTATGACTGTATCAAAATTGAAAGAAATTGACAGAACTGATCTTGAGTTATCCTCACACAAAAAGGGGCGGAAATAAATAAA
>CP137675.1:31215425-31319640 GCA_037976565.1 Mesocentrotus franciscanus
AAGAACATTACAAGACATAATAGAAGGAGAACGAGAACCAGAGCAGGCAGAGAGAGAATAGAGGGCAAGAATAAGAGAGGAGAAGGAAACAGAGCAAGAGAGAGAGAGAGATGCAATGGAGAACGATGCATTCAATATATCCAGCATAAATAGAATTTAATATAGAGAAAGAGAGAAGTATAGACAAGTAAACAATTCTATGTCCGGGAGAGACGTAAACATGCATATACCTTGGGCTGAATAACTGGAAAAGTAAAAACGTCTGGGAAGGAGACTAGCAAGGTGATTTGATATTGTAGCAGAGTTGGGAGATACACCCTATATTAGGTTTAATACCAGATTTCCCATAGGGTTGTACTCAAACGATTGACATTCTTCTCCCATAGATATAACACGCAAATTAGGCATTTTATTACATTGTTTGTGATTGTATATGATAATATGTTATAATAGTCGAAGAAGATCATAAAATCAAATTTAAAACGACGGCAAAAAAAAAAAAAAAAAAAATGACCCACCAGGAATCGAACTTGGGTCGCCGGAATGGGAGGCAAGTGCTATGACCACTATACCAAAATAATCCACATAGACATTACACGTGAACGGAAAATGGAATTCTCAAATCTCACTTTGCAAGTGAAATATGAGCATGATCCCGGCATCTGATCGAAAAATAAAGGGCACACTTGTGATAGCTTATTGTCTCAGCTACAACATACTCAAAGCTCAGCAAAACAAAACTAAAACGACGGAGATATTGCTCGCGAAAGACGGTAATGTAGAATCCAGTTTTGAGAAAAAGTCATGTCCCATAGAGAATACACGCAAAATGTGAAAAATTGACATGCCTCCTTTAATCGCAAAAATACGCCATGATGCCTTTGTCAAAATGAAAAATCGTGATGACTGCATTTGTGGAGAATTGTCTCAGCTAGAACATATCAAAATTTGGAAGAAAATCGATCAATATTTACAGAGATACAATCAATTTTCCAAAAATATGCTGACGTCATAATATGCAAATTGAAATTTTGAGTTCAGGCCATTATGATGACGTCATGAGTTAATTGAGGGTCAAATGAGACATGAAATCATATCTCCGACTCATAATCTATCCAAATATGAAAAAAAATTGGGAGTTCCATCCATTCTGAAGAGTTACAATGAATTTTGTATAGGCATGTTTTGCCCATATATGCTATGTATTACAAGAGCTCGCGCGCGGACATGTTATCTTGAACGGACGCTCATTCCGTTATTAATGGTCATAAAAAGATAAACATGGTATCAAATTGTTCGGAAAAAATGAGGAATATCATGACAAAAAAAAACTAGGCGATTTATGTTTCGTTCGGCCGTCACGAACGAAAACGCGCGCAAATTCGCGTTTCGCGTTTTGCGAAATGCTTAAAATGGCCTGAAACGTATGCAAAATGAATTTGAGACGATTTTGAGCATTTTGAAATTTTGCGCGCTAACGCGCGGACGTACGCATGCGCGCGCGTTTTTGACCTGAAATTGACCGGACGGATATTGACCTTGATCATGATAAATATGAATGAGAAATGACTTTCCGTTATGAAGATATGATCATGAGTTGAAGTACCAAAAAAACACAAAATGGCGCCTGGATGACGTCATGAAGACGATGACCTTGAAAATGTTCCTGTCACGTCTCATGATTATGACCTATGACTGTGTCAAAATTGAAAGAAATTGACAAAACCGATCTTGAGTTATCAACGGAACAAAAAGTGGCGGAAATAAATAAAAATAAATAATAAAAAAATTCTGACAAAAACAATAGGTGATCTGTCGATACCGACAGACCACTAATAATAAAAAGAAAATTCTGACAGAATTAATAAATTGATCTATCGGTCCGACAGACCACTATGTATAAAGAAAGAAAATTCTGACCAGATTAATGAGTGATCTGTCGATGACGACAGACCACTAATAATAATAAATTTAATTCGTCATGAGGACGAATTAGGTGGTCTGTCTACAATTCTTATGATCATGCTCATCTTCAATTCAATGATCCAATATAATGATGTTAATGTAAAATGATGTATTAAGATATGAATTGATGAATGAAGTACTGATGAACTGATAGATTGAACTGATGTGAAATGAACTGAATTGATAGCTAAACTGATGAACTGATGAATGAACTGATGAGCTGATATTGAACTGCTGACCTGAACTGAAGTAATAACTCAACTGATGACAAAATATTGAGAAATGATTATGATCAAGATCATGATCATAATGAAATTGATGAAAATATAGAGATAGAGAAGAGACAGGAGACTGGTTATAGTCATGTAAATACATGAGCTGGACCGAGGATGAAAGAGGAATCAGAATGCATACACTTGGAAGGAAAGTACAAGGAAACATGGTAGGGTGAAATAAGAATACAAAGGGCACAGCAAAGAGCTAGAGGAAATTAAGGAACATCCTATAAGACATAAAGAGGCAGGAGCCAAAGGCGGGAAAAGGAGAGGGTGAGAGAGTAGAGAAAGAGAGAGGCAGAGACAGCTAGGGAGACATCAGAGCTAGAAGAAGAGGGAGGCAGAACAAGAGAGGGAGAGGGTGAAATAGAAGAGAGAGAGCGATGCAAAGCTGACAAACGCCCTTGCCATTACTTTTCAACTTTCAATTAAAAATTTCTACATGATTCAAACATCTGATCAAAAACGGAAGGCGCACTTCCGATAGCTCATAGTATCAGCTATAACATACTTAAATTGGGGGTGCGGGGGGATTAGGCAAAAATAAGCGAAATACTACTCACAGAACAATGTCATGTAGATTCATTATGTGAACGAAATTCGACTTCCGTAGACATAGCATAACATAACATAATGTCACCTTTAATTGAAATTTTCACTATGATGACGTCATCAAAACGAAAAGTGAGGGTGACTTATCTTGTAGAGAATTGTCTTAGCTACAACATATCAAAATTTGGGAGAAAAAAGAGCACAAATAAGCTAGATAGTGCTCCAAGATTAATGTTATGTAGATTCATATGATGTGAACGAAATTCACTTTCATAGACATAACACGCAAATTAAGAAAATTCTGACATGTCGCCTTTAATTGAAATTTTCACTATGATGACGTCATCAAAAAGAGAGTGACTCTTGAAGAATGTTAGCTACAACATATCAAAATTTGGAAAAAAAGAGCACAAATAAGCTAGATGGTGCTCAAAGATTAATGTTATGTAGATTCATATGATGTGAAGAAATTCACTTTCCATAGACATAACACGCAAATTAAGAAAATTCTGACATGTCGCCTTTAATTGAAATTTTCACTATGATGACGTCATCAAAACGAAAGTGAGGTGACTTATCTTGTAGAAATTGTCTTAGCTACAACATATCAAAATTTGGGAGAAAAAGAGCACAAATGAGCTAGATAGTGCTCAAAGATTAATGTTATGTAGATTCATATGATGTGAACGAAATTCACCATAGACATAACACGCAAATTAAGAAAATTCTGACATGTCGCCTTTAATTGAAATTTTCACTATGATGACGTCATCAAAACGAAAAGTGAGGTGACTTATCTTGTAGAGAATTGTCTTAGCTACAACATATCAAAATTTGGAAGAAAAAGAGCACAAATAAGCTAGATGGTGCTCAAAGATTAATGTTATGTAGATTCATATGATGTGAACGAAATTCACTTTCATAGACATAACACGCAAATTAAGAAAATTCTGACATGTCACCTTTAATTGAAATTTTCACTATGATGACGTCATCAAAACGAAAAGTGAGGTGACTTATCTTGTAGAGAATTGTCTTAGCTACAACATATCAAAATTTGGAAGAAAAAGAGCACAAATAAGCTAGATGGTGCTCAAAGATTAATGTTATGTAGATTCATATGATGTGAACGAAATTCACTTTCATAGACATAACACGCACGTTAAGAAAATTCTGACATGTCGCCTTTAATTGAAATTTTCACTATGATGACGTCATCAAAACGAAAAGTGAGAGTGACTTATCTTGTAGAGAATTGTCTTAGCTACAACATATCAAAATTTGGGAGAAAAAGAGCTCAAATAAGCTAGATAGTGCTCAAAGATTAATGTTATGTAGATTCATGATGTGAACGAAATTCACTTCCGTAGACATAACACGCACGTTAAGAAAATTCTGACATGTCGCCTTTAATTGAAATTTTCACTTTGATGACGTCATCAAAACGAAAAGTGAGGAACTTATCTTGTAGAGAATTGTCTTAGCTACAACATATCTAAATTTGGAAGAAAACAATCAATATTTACAGAGATACAATCAATTTTCCATAAATATGCGGACGTCATAAAATGCAAATTCGTATTTTGAGTTCCAAGGCCTTTATGATGACGTCACGATATTTGTACTGGCAAAATGAGACATGAAATCATATCTCCAATTCATACTCTATCCAAATATGAAAAAATTGAGAGGAATTCAGGCATTCTGACGAGCTATGGCGGATTTTATATAGACATGTTTTTACCACTTTTTACATTATATTGCCCATTGACGCGCGCACGAATTTAAAAGTTTGACGCACGCGTAGGGCATTATAGAAGGTCGAGAATGACTGGAAATAGTTGAAAATTGTCAAAAATAGTGTCAGGAATACAAACCATGCGAAAAACGGCGTGTTTACGATGTGTACGTGCTGCGCGCGCGCGTAACGCGCGCGGACGCGCACGGACGGAAATTTTGAAATGCTTAAAATGACCTGATTCGTACTTTCGTTTAATAGTTAAGTGATTTTGAGCATTTTAAAATTGACGCGCGCGTACGCGCGCGTCATGACCTTTATGTGACCTTTGATGACATGACCTGTTGACCCTTGAGGTAAAGTATATGTGATATGAATATAAATAACCTTTGATGACGCATCATGAAGATATGATTGATAATGTGATTTCACAAAATGGCGCCTGGATGACGTCACGATGACCTGATGACCTTGAAAAAATGGTGGCACTTGAATTTGATAAGCCTGATGACTGACAAAAATTTGATGAAAATTGATGGAGCCGAATTTGAGCAATCACGCTCACAAGAAAGTGGTGGGAAAATAAAAATAAACAAGTGCGTTACCGATATAAAAACATTTCCATAGCGATTACACGTGAACGGAAAATGGAATTCTCAAATCCCACTTTGCAAGTGAAATATGAGCATGATCCCGGCATCTGATCGAAAAATAAAGGGCACACTTGTGATAGCTTATTGTCTCAGCTACAACATACTCGAAGCTCAGCGAAAACAAAACTAAAACGACGGAGATATTGCTCGCGAAAGACGGGAATGTAGAATCCAGTTTTGACAAAAAGTCATGTCCCATAGAGAATACACGCAAAATGTGAAAAATTGACATGCCTCCTTTAATCGCAAAATACGCCATGATGCTTTTGTCAAAATGAAAATTCGTGTTGACTGCATTGTAGAGAATTGTCTCAGCTACAACATATCAAAATTTGGAAGAAAATCGACAACCGATTAGCAATATTATCAAATGAATACAAAATTATGATGTCATATTTTCAAAATCAAATTTTCGAGTTCATATGCAAATATGACGACGTCAGAACATACGATTGGACAAAATTATACATGAAATCACATAAACATTTCATGGGCTTCCAGAAAATGTTAAAAATTTGGGGTATTTAGGCATTCTGACGAGCTATGGCGGATTTTATATAGACATGTTTTTACCACTTTTTACATTATATTGCCCATTGACGCGCGCACGAATTTTAAAGTTTGACGCACGCGCGTGGCATTATGGAAGGTCGAGAATTACTGGAAATAGTTGGAAATTGTCAAAAATAGTGTCAGAAATAAAAACCATGCGAAAAAGGCGTTTTTACGATGTACGCGATGCGTGCGCGCATAATGCGCGCGCGGACGCACGGACGGAAATTTTGAAATGCTTAAATGACCTGATTCGTACTCTCAATTAATAGTTAAGTGATTTTGAGCTTTTTAAATTTTGACGCGCGCGTACGCGCGTCATGACCTTTATGTGATTTTTGACGACATGACCTGTTGACCCTTGACCTGAATTATATGTGATATGAATATGAATGACCTTTGATGACGCATCATGAAGATATGATTGATCATGTGATTTCACAAAATGGCGCCTGGATGACGTCACGATGACCTGATGACCTTGAAAATGTTCCTGTCACGTTTTATGACAATGACCCATGACTGTCCAAAATTGAAAGAAATTGACTGTACCGATCTTGAGTTATCGTCGGAACAAAAAAGTGGAGGAAATAAAAATAAATAATAACTAGAAATGTAATTCGTCATGAGGACGAATTAGGTGGTCTGTTATGTAATCTGAATAACTGATCTTGTAGAAAATTGTCTTAGCTACAACATATCAAAATTTGGAAGAAAATCGATCCATATTTACAGATACAATCAATTTTCCATAAATATGCTGACGTCATAATATGCAAATTCGTATTTTGAGTTCCAAGGCCAAAGGGCAAAGGGCAGAGCTGTAGAAAATTAAGGAACATTACAAGACATAATAGAAGGAGAACGAGAACCAGAGCAGGCGGGAGAGGTAGAGGGTGAGAGAGAAGAAAAGAGAAGGGCAGAGGCAGAGGGAGACAGAGCAAGAGAATAAGAGGGAGGCAAGGCAAGAGGTCGAGGTAGAGGGAGGCAGAGAGAGAGGGAGAGGGTAAAAGAGTAGAGAGAGATATATATGCAGAGACAGAGCAAGAGAAGGAGAGGGGCAAAATAAGAGAGGAGAAGGGAAACAGAGCAAGAGAGAGAGAGAAGAGAGAGATGCAATGGAGAACGATGCATTCAATATATCCAGCATAAATAGAATTTAATATAGAGAAAGAGAGAAGTATAGACAAGTAAACAATTCTATGTCCACGGGAGAGACGTAAACATGCATATACCTTGGGCTGAATAACTGGAAAAAGTAAAAACGTCTGGGAAGGAGACTAGCAAGGTGATTTGATATTGTAGCAGAGTTGGGAGATACACCTATATTAGGTTTAATACCAGATTTCCCATAGGGTTGTACTCAAACGATTGACATTCTTCTCCCATAGATATAACACGCAAAATTAGGCATTTTATTACATTGTTTGTGATTGTATATGATAATATGTTATAATAGTCGAAGAAGATCATAAAATCAAATTTAAAACGACGGCAAAAAAAAAAAAAAAAATGACCCACCAGGAATCGAACTTGGGTCGCCGGAATGGGAGGCAAGTGCTATGACCACTATACCAAAATAATCCACATAGACATTACACGTGAACGGAAAATGGAATTCTCAAATCTCACTTTGCAAGTGAAATATGAGCATGATCCCGGCATCTGATCGAAAAATAAAGGGCACACTTGTGATAGCTTATTGTCTCAGCTACAACATACTCAAAGCTCAGCGAAAACAAAACTAAAACGACGGAGATATTGCTCGCGAAAGACGGAATGTAGAATCCAGTTTTGAGAAAAAGTCATGTCCCATAGAGAATACACGCAAAATGTGAAAAATTGACATGCCTCCTTTAATCGCAAAATACGCCATGATGCCTTTGTCAAAATGAAAATCGTGGTGACTGCATTTGTAGAGAATTGTCTCAGCTAGAACATATCAAAATTTGGAAGAAAATCGACAATATTTACAATATTGTCAAATGAATACAAAATTATGATGTCATATTTTCAAATCAAATTTTGAGTTCATATGCAAATATGACGACGTCAGAACATACGATTGGACAAATGAGACATGAAATCACATAAAATTTCATGGGCTTCAAAAATGAAAAAATTTGGGGGTATTTAGGCATTCTGAAGAGCTATGGCGGATTTTGTATAGACATGTTTTTACCACTTTTTACATTATATTGCCCATTGACGCACGAATTTTAAAGTTTGACGCACGCGTGTGGCATTATGGAAGGTCGAGAATGACTGGAAATAGTTGGAAATTGTCAAAAATAGTGTCAGAAATAAAAACCATGCGAAAAAAAGGCGTTTTTACGATGTGTACGCGCTGCGCGCGCATAACGCGCGCGGACGCGCACGGACGGAAATTTTGAAATGCTTAAAATGACCTGAAACGTACTCTCAATTAATAGTTAAGTGATTTTGAGCATTTTAAAATTTTGACGCGTACGCGCGCGTAATGACTTTATGTGATTTTTGACGACATGACCTGTTGACCCTTGACCTGAATTATATGTGATATGAATATGAATGACCTTTGATTACGCATCATGAAGATATGATTGATCATGTGATTTCACAAAATGGCGCCTGGATGACGTCACGATGACCTGATGACCTTGAAAATGTTCCTGTCACGTCTCATGACAATGACCCATGACTGTGCCAAAATTGAAAGAAATTGACTTTACCGATCTTGAGTTATCGTCGGAACAAAAAAGTGGAGGAAATAAAAATAAATAATAATAAAAAAGAAAATTCTGACGAAATTAATAGGTGATCTGTCGATGACGACAGACCACCTAATAAAAAAGAAAATTCTGACGAAATTAATAGGTGATCTGTCGATTACGACAGACCACCTAATAAAAAAGAAAATTCTGACGAAATTAATAGGTGATCTGTCGATTACGACAGACCACCTAATAACTAGACATTTAATTCGTCATGAGGACGAATTAGGTGGTCTGTCTTCAATTCTTATGATCATGCTCATCTTCAATTCAATGATCCAATATAATGATGTTAATGTAAAATGATGTATTAAGATATAAATTGATGAATGAAGTACTGATGAACTGATAGATTGAACTGATGTGAAATGAACTGAATTGATGAGCTAAACTGATGAACTGATGAAATTATTTTGAACTGTGACCTGAACTGAAGTGATAACTCAACTGATGAACAAAATATTGAGAAATGATTATGATCAAGATCATGATCATAATAAAATTTGATGAAAATATACAGATAGAGAAGGAGAGAGGGAGACTGGTTATAGTCATGTAAAAATACATGAGCTGGACCGAGGGATGAAAGAGGAATCAGAATGCATACACTTGGAAGGAGAGAGGAAAGTATAAGAAAAAACATAACACGCACATTAAGAAAATTCTGACATGTCGCCTTTAATTGAAATTTTCACTATGATGACGTCATCAAAACGAAAAGTGAGGATAACTTATCTTGTAGAGAATTGTCTTAGCTACAACATATCTAAATTTGAAAGAAAAACAATCAATATTTACAGAGATACAATCAATTTTCAATAAATATGCGGACGTCATAATATGCAAATTCGTATTTTGGGTTCCAAGGCCTTTATGATGACGTCACGATATTTGTACTGGCAAAATGAGACATAAAATCATAGCTCCAATTCATACTCTATCCAAATATGAAAAAATTGTGAGGAATTCAGGCATTCTGACGAGCTATGGCTGATTTTATAAAGACATGTTTTTACCACTTTTTACATTATATTGCCCATTGACGCGCGCACGAATTTTAAAGTTTGACGCACGCGTGTGGCATTATAGAGGGTCGAGAATGACTGGAAGTAGTTGGAAATTGTCAAAAATAGTGTCAGGAATACAAACCGTGCGAAAAAACGGCGTTTTTACGATGTGTACGTGCTGCGAGCGCGCGCATAACGCGCGCGCGGACGCGCACGGACGGAAATTTTTTGAAATGCTTAAAATGACCTAATTCGTACTCTCGTTTAATAGTTAAGTGATTTTGAGCATTTTAAAATTTGCGCGCGTAGCGCGCGTCATGACTTTATGTGACCTTTGATTACATGACCTGTTGACCCTTGACCTAAAGTATATGTGATATGAATATAAATAACCTTTGATGACGCATCATGAAGATATGATTGATAATGGGATTTCACAAAATGGCGCCTAGATGACGTCACGATGACCTGATGACCTTGAGAATAATGCTGGCATTTGACCTTGATAAGCTTGATGACTGACAAGAAATTGATAAAAATTGATTGAGCCGAATTTGAGCAATCACGCTTACAATAAAGTGGTGGAAAATAAAAATAAACAAGTGCGTTACCGATATACAAAAACATTTCCCAAAACATTTCCCATAGCGATTACACGTGAACGGAAAATGGAATTCTCAAATCCCACTTTGCAAGTGAAATATGAGCATGATCCCGGCATCTGATCGAAAAATAAAGGGCACACTTGTGATAGCTTATTGTCTCAGCTACAACATACTCGAAGCTCAGCGAAAACAAAACTAAAACGACGGAGATATTGCTCGCGAAAGACGGAATGTAGAATCCAGTTTTGAGAAAAAGTCATGTCCCATAGAGAATACACGCAAAATGTGAAAAATTGACATGCCTCCTTTAATCGCAAAAATACGCCATGATGCCTTTGTCAAAATGAAATATCGTGGTGACTGCATTTGTAGAGAATTGTCTCAGCTAGAACATATCAAAATTTGGAAGAAAATCGATCAATATTTACAGAGATACAATCAATTTTCCAAAAATATGCTGACGTCATAATATGCAAATTGAAATTTTGAGTTCGGAGGCCATTATGATGACGTCATGAGTTAATTGAGGGTCAAATGAGACATGAAATCATATCTCCAACTCATAATTTTTCTAACCATGATAAAAGTTGGGTGAATGGACTATCTGAAGAGCTACAATGATTTTTATAGGCATGTTTTTGATCAAATTTGCATTATATTGCCCATAGCAGCACGCGCGGATTTTGAACTTTGACGCGCGCTCACGGCGTTATAAAGGTCAAGGGTGACTGAAAAAAATGTAAATTGTCATTTACGGTAAGAGCAATCTAAATCATGTAAAAATTTTGAATTTGACCTTTCCGCGCGCTATGAGCGCGCGCGCGCGGGGACACTTACGGACGGAAAATTTTGAAATGCTTAAAATGACCTGATTCGTACTCTCCTTCAATAGTTAAGTGATTTTGAGCATTTGTAAATTTTGACGCACGCGTACGTGCGCGTCATGACCTTTATGTGACCTTTGATGACATGACTTGTTGACCCTTGACCTGAAGTATATGTGATATGAATATGAATGACCTTTGCTTATGGATCACGAAGATATGATGGATAACGTGATTTCACAAAATGGCGCCTGGATGACGTCACGATAATCTGATGACCTTGAAAATGTTCCTGTCACGTCTCATGACAATGACCTATGACTGTGTTAAAATTGAAAGAAATTAACACAACCGATCTTGAGTTAACCGATAAACAAAAAACGGGAAGAAATAAAAATAAATAATAATAAAGAAAGAAAATTCTGACGAAATCAATAGGTGGTCTGTTGACAACAGACCACCTAATAATAAAAAAGAAAATTCTGACGAAATTAATAGGTGATCTGTCGATTACGACAGACCACCTAATAAAGAATAAAGAAAGAAAATTCTGACAAAAACAATAGGTGATCTGTCGATACCGACAGACCACCTAAAAAGAAAATTCTGACGAAATTAATAGGTGATCTGTCGATTACGACAGACCACCTAAAAAGAAAATTCTGACGAAATTAATAAGTGATCTGTCGATTACGACAGACCACCTAAAAAGAAAATTCTGACGAAATTAATAGGTGATCTGTCGATTACGACAGACCACCTAAAAAGAAAATTCTGACGTAATTAATAGGTGATCTGTCGATTACGACAGACCACCTAATAAATAATAATAATAATAATAAAAAAGAAAATTCTGACGAAATTAATAGGTGATCTGTCGATTACGACAGACCACCTAATAATAATAAAAAAGAAAATTCTGACGAAATTAATAGGTGATCTGTCGATTACGACAGACCACCTAATAAATAAATAAAGAAGAAAGAAAATTCTGACAAAAACAATAGGTGATCTGTCGATATCGACAGACCACCTAATAATAAAAAAGAAAATTCTGACGAAATTAATAGGTGATCTGTCGATTACGACAGACCACCTAATAAAGAAGAAAGAAAATTCTGACGAAACTAATAGGTGATCTGTCGATACCGACAGACCACCTAATAATAAAAAAGAAAATTCTGACGAAATTAATAGGTGATCTGTCGATTACGACAGACCACCTAATAAATAAAAAAATAAAGAAGAAAGAAAATTCTGACGAAACTAATAGGTGATCTGTCGATACCGACAGACCACCTAATAAATAAATAAATAAATAAAGAAAGAAAATTCTGACAAAAACAATAGGTGATCTGTCGATACCGACAGACCACCTAATAAAGAAAGAAAATTCTGACAAAAACAATAGGTGATCTGTCGATACCGACAGACCACCTAATAAAGAAAAATCTTGACGAAATCAATAGGTGATACGTATAACTACGTACGTATCACCTAATTACAAGAGATATCGGAGGGAGAACAAGAACCAGAGGCGGGAGAGGGTGAGAGAGTATGCAATGAGAGGCAGAGACAGAGGGAGGCAGAGCAAGAGAGGGAGACAGAGATAGGGAGAGAGTGAAGGAGTAGAGAGGGAGATGCAAAGACAGAGCAAGAGAAGGATAGGGGCAGAACAAGAGAGGGGAAGGAAAACAGAGCAAGAGAGAGGAGAGAGAGAGCAAGAGAAAGAGATGCAATGGAGAACGATACATTTAATATTTCCAGCATAAATAGAGTTGAATATTTACTATATTATAGAGAAAGAGAGAAGTTATAGTTGTTTTTGTTTATTCATCTTTATTCAAGAAAATACATATAACATAATAATAAAGATGTTACATAAACCCAGGTCAGAGATTGAATTACATTTGATGCATCTCATGCAGGGTAAGACAATTACAATACACAATAACAAAACGGAAAAGAAAACATTATAACGTCTGTTTTTTAAATGAAAACATTAATAATTCCAAAAGAGTGAATAATTATTTTCTTAATTAGGAATACCTCACTATACATTTATATGCCGTGGCCATTTCTACCAATCTCTTCTTAATATCATGAGTAATCAACCTCGGGAACCTATCTCCATAGGGAGAGAGTCGGAGAGGGAGAGAGAGAGAGAGAGAGAGAGAGAGAGAGAGAGAGGGAGAGAGAGAGAGAGAGAGAGAAAGACAGAGAGAGGGAGGTCCCGTTACAACAAGTCATATACGTCTCCTAAGCTAAACTAGTTACACCTCCAATGATTTTTGAGATTGCCGGGTGAGTTCCGACAGGCTGTAGAAAATAACATAAACCCACACAATATCATTTTGAAATAATACTTTTCTCAATTACATAATTATACCTCACCTAACATTTACGTACCGTCATCATAACTATCAATCTGTTCTTATTATTATGCGTAATCACACCACGAGAACCTATCACCATAATGAGAGGTGGAGAGGTGGAGAGATATAGTGAGAGAGAGAGAGAGAGAGAAAGAAAGAGAGGGAGGGGAGAGAGAGAGAGAGAAAGAAAGAGAGAGAGAGAGAGAGAGTGACGGTCTCGCTATAACAAGTCATACAAACTAGCTAAACCAATTACACTTCCAAGTAATGTTGTGATTGCCAGGTGCGTTCCGACCGGCTGTAAAAAATAACATACGACCCAAACAATAAAGATTTCAAGATTTCATTTCTCAGTTGTGGGTACCTTACTTTGCATTTACATGTTTTCAACATATCTATCAGTCTCTTCTTGTTATCTGGAGTAATCAGACCACGGGAACCTATCTCTATACACAATAATTTGGGGTCCAGCCGGCTTCTGATATATCATGTATCAGTCCGGCGTACCTGTCTAATTTTCTTTGGTGGGCCTGTTGTATATTGGTTTCAAATGGGATTGTCAATTCAAATACAAGTATTTCCTTTTTTCTAAAATCAATAAAACACATATCTGGTCTTTGTTGTGTGGGAACAACGGTTGGGGGAACCGTCCCTCCATTGATTGTCTCCCTTCCACGTCGGCATATATTTGTTGATCATTATCAAGGCCGGTCTGTTTAATGCTCTTTATCAGATTGTGTACAATGTTATTGTGCCGCCACGTGTATCTATTCAACATTTCCTGACAATTATTCAATACATGATGCAATGTACCTTTAGCCTGACACAAACTACACAAGTCATTTAATCGCTTACCCCATCGATACAAGTTTTTATTACTCGGTAAACTATCAATCACTGCATTTATTGCAAATTTCATAACTCCTTGTGGTAGATTGAAAATGATGGACTTCCAAGACAAGTCACAGTTTTCCATTTCTAGTACCTTCATAAATTCACCTTGGACTAGGAGAGGTTCTATTTCATTTTTCCATTTTTTCCTGCTTTCCTCTTTCAGGTTCATTTTGACTGATTTTTTAGTATCTTTCCAATTCGTTTTTAAACTGGTTTGATGAATTTGGTGAGCAACCTGGATTGTAGAGGACTTTCCGGTCCAGTTTTCCTCTCTGGCCAGTTGGTGATCTAGGGCATGAACTACCATTTCGTCGCCTTTAACTTTCGATCTACTATAGGCAAGGCAATGACATGTTCGGTAGAGTTCGGAGATAGTGGGTATATTAATACATGTAAACAATTCTATGTCCGTGGGAGAGACGTAAACATTGCATATACCTGGGCTGAATAACTGGAAAGTATAAACGTCTGGGAAGGAGACTAACATCATAAAAATGCTATATTTTGTATACAACTTTCTTTATTCCATTGTGTTTTAAATTCCCTGCTCCAAATTACGTTTTTTTCTACTGCTACGGTTTTTACATCTAAAATGATTATTTCACCAGGAACCTTAATAGGTTCCTCACATTGTACTTAATTCTATCATAATCTATCATACCTGTGGCTGTTTTCAATAAAGCTCATACAAAAACACAACTCGCTCTTGTGTATCCTTCCTTTCCCGCTGTTTTCCCCAGAACGTGCGCTACATTTATTTTCTCCAACATTCAAAGAAAGAGATATAAATGGACAGGAATATATAAGAGGAAAGGATAGGGAGAAAGCAGGGGGAAAAAAGAGTGGGTAAATACATGTAAATAGCTATACATTCTGTGTTGAACTTAGTCTTATAATCCCGTCTTTTGCCTGACGTAGGACTGTTTGAATCGGTGACTAAATGTGTTTTTTGACACTAAACGGCTCACACGATGAGTTTCTTGCATTAGTTGGGACGTTGTTGATTAATCCAGGATGAAGCAGACTATATTATTCAATTCAATAGGATTCATGGCTGCCGTGCAAACACAAAAGGCTCTTGATTACGATCATGAAAATGTTGCCGATGATGGTAAAATCATAATGTTCATGAATACGATGATGACGATGATGATGACCATGATTACCAAAGTAGTATAGCGCCCCCTTCAGGTATTCGATAGATAATTGTTATAATGATTACTGTTAACTTACTAAACAAGCTCAAATTTCCGCCTGACTAGCTGCAGGGATATACATAGACCATAATCGTTGAACTGATATTTTGACGTACTACTGACACAACATTGACGTCATTAGAGCTGATTTTGACTAATAAGGACTATATAAACTAAACTTCAACTTGATTGACCGTGCCGTATTGGAAAGATAGATCTATAGCCGGCTAGCGTAATTTTTTTTTACACGCTAGCCTGGCCATTTCTGTGATAAATACCATGGAAGCGACTGATATTAGCCTACATGCGAGGTGCATTATACACATGTACATCATGCATGGCAATCATCAGATGAAGACCTAGATGGCCCTTGTAAATGAGACGGTCATATCGCAGCCATCGGGCGATGGAATTCAAGAACTTAATTTAATTTAATTTAATTTAGGAACTTTACATTAATCTTGATCTAAGGAGACACGAACGAACGAACGACCAGCTATTATATCGAGCAACAAGTCCACCCCATAGAGCTATATAGCTCTTTGGTCCACCCGCACACTAACTGCGTGCATGCCTATGTGTAGGCTTTCCCACCATGCAGCGCACTTTTACGAGTATTACGGCGAAAATGGCCAGGCTAGCGTGTAAGAAAAATATCCGCAGCCGGCTACCGTCTGAATAGCGTTCTGACGCACTGTGGACGTGACGTCCTACATATTCGTAGAGTCGACTATATAGGGCTTTTAATTATTTTAATTGGACTAAGTTTCGACTTGATTGACAATGCCGTTTTAGAGATATAAACATAACGGCGAAACAACGTTTTGACGCAACGTTGCCGTGATGTAATTCCCCGGTGTAATTCATATCTATTGGGCTTATAGGGGTACATGTATTAAGTACTTTAAAAGGACCTATTTTAACTTCATAGCGTCTGAATGACCTATTCAGATTATTTTATTGGTCCATATTATATTAAAAAAAACACAAACAATTGGCTTTCACTGGTATATAACAAAAATAATTATGCATAATAAATAACATCAGTAATCAATTATTACATAATACATCATATGCCTATGAACATAAATACTCGAATATAGATGTGAGGAAAGTAAGAGGGAATGTGGAGGAGAGATAGGGGAAACAAGATAAGAGAGGGGAAACGAGATAAGAGAGGGGATGGAGAGAGACAGGGGGCACATGACTAGACAGGCTACCAGAAATAGAGATAGAAATATCCTCATGAGTTGGAAAGAGGGATACAAGAGGAATCAGAATGCATGCACTTGGAAAGAGAGAGGATAATAAAGAAACATGGTAGGGGTGAAATAAGAATACAAAGGTCAAGGGGAAGAGCTAGCTAGAGAGAAGTAAGAAACATCCGAAGACATCGAGGGAGAACGAGAGCCAGAGGCGGGAAAGGGAGAGGGTGAGCGAGTAGAGAGAGGCAGAGACAGAGGGAGACAGAGCAAGAGAAGAAGAGGGAGGCAGAGCAAGAGACGGAGAGGGTAAACGAGTAGAGAGAGAGAGAGATGCAGAGACAGAGCAAGAGAAGGAGAGGGGGCAGAACAAGAGAGGGGAAGGGAAACAGAACAAGAGAGGGAGAGAGAGAGATGCAATGGAGAACGATGCATTAAATATTTCCAGCATAATTAGAATTGAATATTTACTACATGTATATAGAAAAAGAGATAAGTTATATAGACGTGTAGACAATCCCATATGTCTGTGGGAGAAACGTAAACATTGCATATACTTGGGCTGAATGACTGGAAAATATAAACGTCTGGGAAGGAGACTAACATCATAGAAATGGGACGATTTGATATTGTTTTAGACTTGGGAGATTAACCCTATAGGTTTAATCAACGACAAGGAATCCGATTTCCCATAGGGTAGTACGCAAACTATTGACATTCCTCTCACATAGATAAAACACGCAAAATTAGGCATTTTATTACATTGTTTGTGATTTTTTTATGATAATATGTTATAATAGTCGGAGAAGATCATAAAATCAAATTTAAAACGACGGCCAAAAGAAAAACATTGAATTTTGTATAGGCATGTTTTTGCCCATATATGCTATGTATTACAAGAGCTCGCGCGCACGGACATGTTTCTTGAACGGACGCTCATTGTGTTATTACTGGTCAGAAAAAGGTGAACAAGGTATCAAAATGCTTGGAAAAATGTGCCAAATAAGATGACAGAAAAATTCGGCGATTCCATATCGCAATATACAAGTACGCGTAAAAACGAGCGCGCATGCGCGTGTGCGCGTTTTTTGCGAAATGCTAAAATTGGCCTGAAACGTATCCAAAATGAGTTTGAGACGATTTACAGCATTTTGACATGTTGCGCGCGCTCCGACGCGCGGACGTACGCATGCGCGCGCGTTTTTGACCTGTTATTGACCGGACGGATATTGACCTAGATCATGATAAATATGAATAAGAAATGACTTTTCGTTATGAAGATATGATCATGAGTAAATTTTCAGAAAATTTCACAAAATGGCGCCTAGATGACGTCATCAGTCAAGGTCAAGGTTGAAAACCTTATTTTGCTTTGTCCATATGCCAATACATATGTGTGCCAAATTTCAAGGCATTTGATTAAGTCATTTTCAAGTTAACGCGCGCCGACGCGCGGACGTACGCATGCGCGCGCGTTTTTGACCTGTAATTGACCGGACTGATATTGACCTAGATCATGATAAATATGAATAAGAAACGACTTTTCGTTATGAAGATATGATCATGAGTAAATTTTCAGAAAATTTCACAAAATGGCGCCTAGATGACGTCATCAGCCAAGGTCAAGGTTGAAAACCTTATTTTGCTTTGTCCATATGCCAATACATATGTGTGCCAAATTTCAAGGCATTTGGTTATTATAAAGCCATTTTCAAGTTATCGTGCTAACAAAAAAGTGGTTGGAAATAAGAAAAATAAAGAATAAAGAAAGGCAATTCTAACGAAAACATAAGGTGGTCTGTATTATATACAGCCCACCTGATAAATAAATAATAA
This sequence comes from Mesocentrotus franciscanus, assembly GCA_037976565.1. Classification (NCBI taxonomy): domain Eukaryota; kingdom Metazoa; phylum Echinodermata; class Echinoidea; order Camarodonta; family Strongylocentrotidae; genus Mesocentrotus; species Mesocentrotus franciscanus. Next base: position 31,233,853 of record CP137675.1, read on the forward strand.
AGGCAATTTTAACAAAAACATAAGGTGGTCTGTATTATATACAGCCCACCTGAAAATGCGAAGGCATAATGACAATAAGGGAATGTAAACAGATCGTGTTTAGTATGAACCAAAATAAGTCACCAGATGTAGACGGCCTTCCGATAGAATTCTACAAAGAATTCTGGGAAGACATTGAGCAGATACTGGTCAATGCGCTAAATGAATCTTTTAATAATGGTCATTTTTCCCAATCACAAAAGAAAGGGGTTATAACTTTGATATTTAAAAAAGGTGATTCTGAAAATGATGAACTGGCGCCCAGTGACATTACTGTTGCGATTGTAAAATAGCAGCTGCAGTTCTAGCAAGCCGTTTGATGAAAATTATCCCGAAACTTGTGAATGAAAATCAAGTTGGGTATATCAAGAACAGACTAAGTGGCTTTAATGTAAGATTGCTACAAGATGTGATAGCTTACACGAAGTTGAACAATAATCAAGGTGCCATTATGATGGCAGATTTTAAGAAAGCGTTCGATGTGATAAATGTTGATTGTGTACAGCAGTCATTAAGTTTGTTTAATTTTGGACCCCAGTTTATCAAGTGGGTTTTAGTATTGTATAAGCATACTGTTAGCTCTGTTATTGTTAATGGTTTCCTAACAGACCAATTTAAAACTCAGAGAGGAATCCGACAAGGCTGCCCTCACTCGGCACTTCTTTTCATTCTTCCCGCTGAATTGCTAGCAATAAGGATACGTAATAATCCTGGTATAAGAGGTATAAGTGTAGGAAATAATACAAGTCGTTTTCATTTGAAATTATTGCAATATGCAGATGACACTGTCTTCTTTCTAAGTAATGAAAAAAAATTAATGTAGTTTTGAAGGAACTAAGAAAATTTGTTGAAGTCGCATAAAACGACACTGACATGGACTGGTAATGAAAATGAAAAATGGAATTTATTGAGGCACATTGTCATGGTCTGACGAGCCTGTAAAGTACCTTGGCATGCTGATTTCAAAAGATAAAGAAAAAGCCATACAGATCTTGTGGGATAGTAAAATGAGGAAAATGAAAAAACAACTAGATAATTGGAGAATAAGAAATCTGACAATATTTGGAAGAGTAGTTGTGGTGAAGACATCTATTAATGTTTGAAACTGTTCCAAAAATCTATGTAAAAAAATGAATAAATTATTTTTCAATTTTATTTGGCAGGGGAATAGAGAAAAAAGTAAGGAGAATTGATATGTTCAAAAATTTTAAGGATGGGGATGTAAGGATGATGGACGTTGAAACTAAGATTATGAGTTTCAGATTGCGTTTGCTAGGGCGAATTACTGATGAGTCAGACACACTGTGGAAAAGAATGGCTAATTTCTGGTTTGACCAGGTAGGTGGGCTCTCTTTAGTATTAAACTGTGATTTTGATGAAAGAATTTTACATTATAGTGTATCAAGATTGCCTATGTTTTATTGTGAAATCTTACTAGCATGGTATAAAGTAAAGGGGAATATAGTTAAAAATACCTCATCGGAAATCTTATGGTTTAATCAGAAAATTATTTTCAAAAAGTAATTGGTGTTCTTTAAGAACTGGTTTCAGAGTGGCATTTTGTAGGTAAACGACATTTTTTGAAACGGTACCTTTAGAAGTAGTTCTCAAATTGGGTATGAATTAAAACAGGGGAAATGCAATGCATTGTTTGACCTTGCAAAACTTCAAAAGCGATTCCAAAACAGTTGCTTACTAAAGGAAATAACTCTCAATTGAAAAGAACAAATCTACAAATTCCAAGAATTCTTAGTAGAGGTAAAATAAAAAGGCTGTATGAGTTAACTAGTAAACAATACTATGACATGCTACGCCTAGATGGTTGGGTTGCTAGATGTCGTCTATTTTGGGAAAAGCTTTTAGATAAAGATATCAATTGGCCAAATTGTTTCAAAAGAAATTTAATGAACATTAATGATAGTAAGCTGAAAGGATTTCATTTTAAGATTTCGTATAACATTCTACCAGTGAGAAAGAATCTTTTGAAGTGGAATTTTGCACCTGATGATACGTGTATAACTTGTGAAGCAAGTGAAGACATTGTTTATGCGTTTATTTCATGTAAATGTAATGACTCCTTCAAATCATATTTATGCTGGTTAATAGAAAAAGTGTTTGATACAGAAATAACAATTACAGCAGATCATATTATCAAAGTAGGTGAGGAAAACTACACAGATCATATAATTTCCATTGCATTTTGGTCAATATATAAAATGATACTATTACGCAACAAAAAGGGGTACGATCTTAGAAAACCTGGATTAAAGTATATCTTTATTTCAGAGTTTAGAAAAGAATTGAAATTGATCAGAATCGAAGAAATAAAAACAATCAATATATGATTTTTCTAATCGACTATCAGAGTACATTTGAAACAAATAAGTAATTGTCTATATTATGTTACACATGTACAATTCAAGTCTTATGTATGAACAAAAGAAAAGGAACAAAAAACATGTATGGTTTTATGAACTTATGTTTGTGATATATGTTGTAAAAGTTTGAAATCATGATGCAAGAATTAATAAAACGAGAGATGAAAAATATATTTTTTAAAAATAATTTTCGCTAGATTCGATTTGAGAGCATAATAGAATACTACAACGTGCTAATTTTTTATTTATTTTTCAGGGTTTCTTCGGCTGCTGGAAAGTCATCAACGTGGACTGTGTGGTACTGGCACCCCTGTCTTCCAGTGTACATGTATGGGATCCCTATAATGGAAAGCTTTTCAAAATTATGCAAATTATGCCGACCAACAAACATTCAGCAAGTACATCCAGGTCGCCTCGCCCTGCCACAATCAACCCTGTCACCTTTGTTCGGCCAGAATGAATCTGAGAAATAAATCTTCAATACACAGCTTTTTACCAAGGTAATCTCAACGAACAAAAAATTAATTACCTCACAGCGTAATTAAAGATTTATATTCTATATCTGTGTGTGAATATATTTTTGTAACTTTGTTTCTCTATACTTTTTTCCATGACAGTTCATTGACACTTGCTGGTATAGTTGATGCCCGAAAACAAAACATTGGCAGCAGACCGTGCAAGTACGAAAACATAAAACTGGCTAATTGCAACTTGTGGATATCTTGAACTTTCAACTGTTTAGCTTTCACAAATAGAGGACCCGTGTGTGCTAAGGGAGCTGAACCAGTAATAATTCGTATTCCTTTTTTTTGTAAAATTATAATTCTATTAAGATGGGTTGAAGCACAATTACCCCAAATAATGTCACAGTATGTCAAATAAGGTATAATCATAGACCGATGAATAGCAATTAGAATATGGTGAGGTAAAACTTTCTTCAATCGATTTAACGCCCCAATGATATTTTGCATGCTGTCTCAAAAATATGATTTTCCAACTTAATTTATCATCCAAAATAAAACCTAAGAAATTAGTAAAATGTACCAAAGGAATTTGGCAATTGTCAATGAATACATTTATATCAGTCATTTTTATATTTTTATTCTTGGGTTGGAAAAGCATACAACATGTTTTGGCAAGATTAATTTTCAGTTTGTTAGATGCAAACCAACCAGAAAACTTTTTGAGCTCAGTGTTCAGAGTGTTACATAGATATTCAACATTGTCTCCTGGTAAAAATAAGTTAGTATCATCGGCGTAAATAATTGCATGTAAAATGTTGCTCACAAACTGAATATCATTTATGTATAGAATAAAAAGTAAAGGCCCTAACACAGACCCTTGTGGAACACCGATGTTTACATTCTTGGTAACGGAGGATTTGTTATTAATAGAAACATATTGCAATCTGTCATGTAAGTAACTCCTAAACCAATCTAAAGCTGTACCACGAACACCATAGTGTTTCATTTTTTGAATTAGTATTTGATGATCAACACAATCGAATGCCTTCGACAAATCCAAGAATAAACCTATAATACACTTATTATTTTCAAAAGCTTCAGATATATTATTTGTAAGTTCAAGAAAAGCCATATAAGATGAAAAACCTTTTCTTAATCAGAATTGCTTGGAATATAATGTATTATGTTTATGTAAGAAATTTAGCAAACGACTGTACATTAACTTTTTTATAACACGTGTGTTTATATCATCGTATTCTTGACTTTTACTGCTATCTATATTATGAACAATTTCTAGAATTTCAAAAGGTTTAATCGGATTAATGAACATAGATTGAGAATTATCTTGACCAGGTAGAAAATTAGAGAAATGTGTAGAAGTATCAGGTAAAGTACTCACAATATCAGATGCAACTGTACACAAATATTCATTAAATGTATTAACTATTTCTTGACCGTCATAGATACATATTCCATTTTTTCAATATAATCGAATTGTACCTTTCCACGAACTGAAGAAAGTAATTCATTTATGATTTTCCAAGTTCCTTTAGTATTAATTCGAACATCCTCATTTTTTTTTTACAGTAATAATTCCTTTTACATTTACGTATTGCACAGGTGACATTATTTCTTATTGAAAAATATACTGATTTCCGGTATATATTCTTCTTTTTGCACAGTTTTTTAAGTTCGGAGCTAAACCAAGGCTTAAAAATAGATTTATTCTTACGTTGGGTATTTACAAATGGAAAACATTTAGTATAGTTGCCATTCAAGATACGCATAAAACAATCAAATTGACTGTCGACATCCGTATTATATGTATGCATATCATCCATTGATGCATATCCCAATTTATTTATATTAGCATTTCACAAAATTTGGCAATGTTATTATCATTGATGGCACGTTTTTTAACAGTTGTATATTCGTTGAAATCATCCGCAAACTTGATACATGAAAAGATAGATAGGTGACCACCGACATCGGTAACCATAATACCTGCATTCAAATTATTTTCAGGTCTATTTGAAAAACATATTGTCAATTAGAGTGGCCGATGTCCTTGAAAATCGTGTTGGTGTTAGGATGAAGGGTGTGAACGAGTATGTCATTAGTAAGTCTATAAATCTGTTGGTATTTGTTGAAACTGTAGCACATAATAAATCAATATTGTAATCTCCGATCAACAGACACTCTTTATTTTTCATTTGTTATTTGTATCAGTGGTGCCTCTCAAATATCCCCAAAAGCAGAGACAACTTGATTGGGCGGTCTGTACCCAATAGCGAGTATAATTTGTTTATATTTACTATATATTTCAATGAACAACATTTCAACAGTTTCATCAAAAACATCCAAATCATTTCTTCTTTTAAATCTAATTGTATTTTTTTAATATATAAACCTACACCACCGCCACGTTTACATTGCCTTCCTTGACCAAGAAAGGCGTAACCGTCTAAGTTGAGAGATTCATTACCAATTACATTGTATAATGTGCTTTTCAAACAAAAGCTTATGGAAGAAGATTGTTTTCATTTTACAAATTATGTTTTTTTTGCAACTTGAATATAGAGGTATTATTATTATTAAATATAAACATGTTGAGTTATTTATCTCATCCGTTCACTTGCCGATGCAAAAGATTTTGCTAAAATGTATTCACTTAGTGTAATCTTTTAATGTGTGTTGAAACTAACTGTGTTCAAGATAATATATATTTGCTGTAATTAGTTTGTAAGTAAGAGTAGTAAAATTTCACTTGCCTGGTTAAAATGTCATATTTAGTAAGTTTCCTCTTTACCATCGGATGACTTAGTTATGTCATATTCTGTTATATGTAACCTTGACCATTCAGGATTTTTGTATTTCCTAACTGAGGGTATCTTAAATGTACCTTCTGTGTAATTTTGAGCGTCAGAAATCATGTGTAAATATGATTTTTTTTTTAATCAAATGAAAATGATCATATTACAGCGTTTCAATAGACGCCGTTCTTTGAAGTGTCCCATTTTCTCCCTAACTTTAAATCTGCTTCAGCCATGTTTCAGATCTTGGGCGCTCGTTTTGAGAGGGTTTATTTAGTTGAAAAATTATGTGCCATTTTAAAGGTAATGACTTCTAGTTTAATGTCATGTAAATATCAGCACAATCATGTTTCCCGACCTATTGGTCGTTCCGTGGTGTAAGGTCACATGTGACATTGTCCAGTATTGTTTTGTAACAAATGATTATAACATATTGATAGAAGAAGTACATGTATATTATCTTTTGCATTTTTTTTTGTAACTTGGACATTGAGGTTTAATTGCTATTAAGTTATTTAATGTGATGCATGTTTTTGGGGGTTCACAATAATAGAAGGACATGTGGTTTCGTATGTTTTACTGTTATTTACTTGCCCTATCGAAGATTTTTTATGAACTGTGAATACAACAATCTGTCATTGTGTGTGAAGCTGGAACACATTTGTTCCAAGATGTTATTGCAGTTTTGAAAAGGATATTCGATATGTAAAAAAATCACTTGCCAGGTAAAAAGACATTTGTGGTCAACTTCCAATTTCCTTTTAGATTACATTGTTTTGTATGGTCGCGTAACACACAATTATCAAATCTTCAGGGAAAACGTTTGTTTTACTATTATAATTTATGTTTTTGTTGCAACTCAAATACAGATATTTTATAACTATACAGTTATTTTTCATGTAAAGCATGATAATATTATACAGTATTTCGTTTTTATCATGCAGGGAAAAAGTTTGTTTTCCTATTATAATTTATGTTTTTGTTGCAACTCCGATACATATATTTTATAACTTCACAGTTGTTTTTCATGTAAAGCAGGATATATCTGCCTTTGCCAAATATTGTATGTAATGTATTCATAGAGCAATCTGTCATTTTGTGTGAAGCTAAAACTTGTTAGTCATAGTAATTTGAAAGTACAATATTAGAGTAGAGAAAAAAGTTAAATACCTAAAAAAAACCTAAACATACCATGTACCTTAAAAATAAACTTCGTTATATGAATACTTTTCTTTAAAAATTCTTATTCTTGTTAAAAGGTTCATAAATTTGTGATTGTTCTTGTATCGTGTGAAAAGGATGTGCACAGATTAATCAAAGCCAGCTATGCAGTTGAAAACGAAGTAATGTAGATAACTGTATTTATTTCTGATCATTTTGTTGCACACGACATGAAATGTGCTGATCAATTATATTCTTTCTGAACTGGCTTTGTTTTTTCTCCCTGCTGTACAGTGGGAAACAAGTACAACAAACTTCCATACAATTTGTATTAATGTACACAATTTATAAATGTTTACTCAGTTTGTTATGATTGACATCAATACAAGTAACTTTACTGCAGGTGTATATCCTGGACGTACAAGTACTGCAGTAATACCCTAGTACATTATACCGCAGTTGAACTGCTGTACAAATACTGCAGTAGTACTGCAAGTACCGATGTAGTACTGCAATACTAGTACCACAGTAGTACAAATACCGAAGTAGTACCACAGTAGTACCGTAGTACAAATACTGCAGTAGTACTGCGGTACAAGTACCGCGGTTGTACTGCAGTAGTACCGCAGTGGTACCGCAGTGGTACTGTAGTACAAGTACTGCGGTAGTACTGCAGTACAATTTCTGCGGTAGTACCGCAGTGGTTCTGCGGTACAAGTACACTACCGTGGAAGTTCTGCGGTAAAAATACTGCAATACTTCTACGGTACAAGTACATCAGTAGTACCGCAGTAGTACCGCAGTACATATACTGCGAAAAGCGACCAATTTACCGGAGTAAATATACTATGGGTACAGGTGTACTATGAGTATTGCGGTACTAATGCGGTACTTTACCGCAGTAGTACTGCAGTAGTACCGCAGTACTTGTTTACAAGGAAGAGGGGGCACAAATCGATCTGCCCAACTAGAGTACCCACAAAGAGTAACGACAACTCATGATTTGAGCGTCATTTTGTTTCCACTGATGCGCAACACATTTGTTTACTATTCAGATTTTGCGGGGCAGCTGTACATTCTTAATAGAAAGAATTCAAACGCCATTCTGTTTCCAACAAGGCGCAACAAAACGGACGCTTCATGTCGCAACTCTTTGTACATAGGGACTCTATGCCCATCCCCGCCGGCCTATGGGCGCATTAAACAGTATTGAATGGATTTCACGAACAATACATGGGTCAAAGGTTCCCCTTTGTTCCTCGCCCCCTCTCTCTCTTCCTCTCCCTATCAAACGTTCCTTTCACCCTATGGCTACGTTGCGTTCACATATGTACCGTAAGTGATTGTGATAGATTTTGATCGAAATAATCAAAAGTAGATAACAAAAAATATTAAACTGGGAAACAAGAACAGCAAAATGATAGTGCTAATCAATTGAGGGGGCGCAAAATTTATCTTAAACTGAGGGGGCGCAAAATTCATATTTTATTGAGGCGGCGCAAATCGATCTGCCCAACTAGAGTATCTTTATACAAAGAGTAACGACAACGCATGATTTGAGCGCCATTTTGTTTCCACTGTTACGCAACATGTGTACTATTCAGATTTTACGGTCAGCGGTGATAGGTGATGGGAGAGTCAAATAAAATGTAGCATAATAATAAATACAGTACAGACTATTTAATGATGCGTCCAACTTTTTTTTTTCTCTCTCTCTCTCTCCTCTCTCTCTGTGTGTCTGTCTCTATGTCTGTCTGTCTGTCTCTGTCTGTCTATCTGTCAATGTCGTTTTCCACCATTTGCTTGTATATGCAGCTGCATCATTCCTTCGTTGAGATAAATTATTACAACATATCCCTGATGATGTAAACATATAACTTATATTTATTATAGAAAATAGAGCACGAGCGGCTGATAATGTCGAAAATGAGAAGAATGTTACTGAAGAAAAATTATAGAAAGTAAAAGTTTTGATTTTGAATGTAAAATCTCTGTTGCATCAAAATAAAATGATACGTTCATTATATATGCTATTGACGGAAATAATTTACATCGGACATTATACTTTAGCACAAAAGGGTTATCTAGAAGAAGGTGGACAACATTATAAGAGAAACAATGAAACTTTCTCTTTTATTTAAAAATAAAATAGCATAAGTACCCTACAAAAACAGAAGAATTCGTGGAGAGGGAGACAAGAAAATATATTAAAAATACACAACAAGTAAATAAATTTAAAAAAAGATAGGATTCTATAGAGCGGAAGATGATAGGGGAAACGTAATAGTTTGTATTAAAGTATTGGCAAATTTTGACAAATATAGTTTGTTAGCATTGACAAATTATATACAAACAAAAAAGACACATAAATATTTGAAAGTATTTGAGACCTATATAGAATATGCGAAAAGAGTTATGTCTTAGGCCCACCTACAGCTAAGTTACGTAAGAGGAACAATGAACGTGGCCGAGGGTCAAGGTCGTTGTCACGGTTATAAACTCCAACAACAGAAGAGCGGAAGTAAGGTATTTAAAGGGTATAGATTAATTCACAATGAACTGACGTACAGCATTGATGATCCTTGTATATTACATGTATATCGGGTTCAGATAACCCTGTTTTTTTTTTTTTTTTTTTTTTTTTGGGGGGTCCTGTTGTTTTTGCAGTTGTTGTAACTGTTTTTTAAGAACTTTAATGGGATCACGTTTCGACGTACTCCTAAATAAAAATTGTTATTAATCATATAACGTAGAACCAGATGTTACCCTATCTGCAATATTCATTGAAAGATATAACAATCATGCAAGATAAAGGAATAAACAAGAAGATGTGGTTAACCCGTTCCTTCCGACATTATTCAGCCCGGTAGCCACCTCACAAACGAGAATAAAAATCAAAGACTCGACTAGTCTAGTTCTGGACCCTTTTTATTGAATTTTTTTATTCGCCGACTATACGCGTTAAGCCGAGTGGTGGCGTGATCCCGAGTGATTGCGCGATCCCCGAGAACCGGTCCGGAAAAGGGTCCAGTGCAATAGGCCAGTTTCGGCGATTACGTAATGCGCGGATACTGTAACTAGGTTCGTCAAGCTTTGCCGTATCGCCATTTTGAATCAGTGCGTTTTGTATGGGACTGTCGGTTTTTTCCGTTAAATTTCATTAATATTTTTCTATCGACGCCGCGTCTGTCTATTCGAATTTCTGTTTTTGACGAAAATGTCTTCCAACTTGCCGTTCAACAAGTTGAATATCAAGCAGCTGCAAGATTTTCTTAGAAAAAGAGGAGTTTCGTGCACGGGATACAACAAGGAAAGACTCGTTAGATTAGCGTCCGCTGTAACGGACATTAGCCTCCCCGTCGACCAGGACTTATCGGGCCCGTCTCACTCGGTAGACGCTACTGTGCCTGGGAAACTCCGACGTGCAGGTTTTTCGTTCAGTGAACCAGCAGACCTCCCCGGTTACACTTCTAAGTTTGACGATATTCCGGACTTTGGGATCTATGACATATTCAATTATTTAGTAGAAAATAGAGCGGACTATGATCGTCGAAAACTGAAGGCTTTTAAGAGTTTTGAGGACTATCGACTATTTGCCGATGGAAATGTGGAAAAGCTTGAAGCCTTGAGTACAATCCTCTCGGCAGATGGCGACTCGTGTGTTTTTAGAGCACAGGTCAAACCGACGCAAAAGACAGAACAAACCAACTTGAACAAAAAGAAAATATATATACTATAAATATCAAACAAACGAAAAAGTAAGAGAAAATGTAATAACAAATTTATGTTTAAAATGTTTTTTAAAAAATAATAAACTACTTGCTAATTAGTTCTTGAATGGCGAAGGTCCATAATTATAATTACTATTATTTTATGATAATCATGCAAACTTCCTTATCTTATTTTAAATAATTATTATTCCCCATCCTGATTCTTCTTCCTTGCGTATGCATGCCCCCATTTAGGGTACGCGTATGCATGTTCCCTCCATTTGAAAGCACCCCTATCTCATGCAGTGTTTTTATCATTATTTATCACTCTTCCTTTCCACATTCTTCTTCCTTGTCTCATCATTCAGATTTTTTTTTTTTCTTCATTTTTCCACCTATTAATTTATCATTATTCATCATTCTTATTCTCTGTCATCGGACGACATTATTTTATAAATATTATTTTTTTATAAAGACCTATTATAGTGTCATTATTTCTCGTTACTAGTGATAATATTATTGATTCTGTGTTCACTGTGCATGCTTTTCGTTATCCGTTTCTCGGCCGCCTTAAAATGGTTCGTATCGAGGCTTTTCACAAACATTTTTTAATCCATAAAATAATTTGGTTTCATTATGAAATGGTCTATTGAATCAGCATTGAATCGTGCCTACACGTACACGTGGTACGCGCGCGCACGCACATTCTTCTGCAAGCAGAGGTACTAGGTGACTGTGTGTGCGAACGGGTGGGAAATAGTTCATCTCTGCTTCATTTTGATTTCTACGTCCAAATTTGTTCTCAGTTTCAAGCTAAGGTAATGCAAAATTGAATGGAAATTACCGATATCGGCGAACTGATATGTTGGTTCTTCGCCTTTTTTTTCATCACTGGCTTTCAAGCCAATTAATGTCGCATGTATCATCGACCTCCGTTCATTTTTTTGAGGGGGTATCGTGTGTTGCCTGTACCGGGGACTTCGCCGAACAGGTTTGGCTGTAAGATGTGAATTGCTATTGCACGTTCCGTAACAGCAATTATGCTTTCCCATTATTCTTGCCTAACACTCAGCGATTTTAAAGATCAAATGTATGAAGAAAAAAATCACATCTCAAAGATATGTATTATTCAAGTTTGAAACTGCCTCCTTTTTCTTCTCTCTCTCTCAAAATAGCGAAAGCAGACAATACAATCACACCTCGAACATAGCAAACACAGTATTGTACGCACACACAGTGTAGGCTGCTATGCACCGCGACGTCTTTGTTTGACCAACCCTCCGATTACGTAATGCGATTTAAAGGTCTGTGAATACATTACGAAACTGGCCTATTGCTCAACGCTGACGTCACTCCCTGAGATTTTTCAGGGAGAGCAATTAGCTAGGCCGCGCCTCCCAGCCAAAGCGCTAGTCTTTGCTTGCCATCATTTTGAAGTAGTAATGGGGAAATCTGGTATGATCTAGTGATAAAATGATTTAATATTCCTTAAAAAGTTCTATGTTGCATCAAAATTAATCTTCAATTCAAATTAGATGTATGATGGCCATTAAAACATCCTCTTTTAACATTATTTCCTCTAAAGATACAATAAGGTCTGAAGATATAAACTACTGTGTTATATACTACATGCATGCATAGTGTATTATAAGTCCATGGTGCACACGCTGTATGTAGGCTAGGCCTAGCTACACGTACTAGAAACAACAGTCAACACCCATTGCATATCCAACTTCCAAGTTTCTTCGAACTATACTAGCTCTGTCACATCACATGCGATTACGATTGCATTTAATTGTGACTCTATTACATTGACATGTATAATACCTACACTGCTTGTATTAAGAATAGATACTGATTGTAGTTTTTGTACATGTATTTCAAACGACAAATTCATAATTTATGTCCAATTCTGACACTTTTTCAGTTTGGTGTAGCACCTGTTTTTTTTTATCTTGAGCAACATTCGAATTACAAAGGGATGTACAAAATCATTCAGTGAGACCTTATTATCGTTTTGCTTTCCAAAGTTAACACTCAAAATTTCCAATACTCTTGTGGATTTGTTTTTTTAATATTTTATCTGAGATTATCATTTAGAGATTTGCTGTATAAATTCATTTTTCTACGAAGCAACCGTATGTATCCCTCGCTGCTTTACAAATTTCACCATTCATTTGGCTCAGATGGCTCACCGTTCTTTTTACGCCTGAATTTTTTGTAATTCAATTTATTTTATTCAATTTATTTCCCTATATGCATTCAATTTGAATACATTACGAAACTGCTCTATTGTGAATGATGATTCAAATACCGGTAATGGATGACTTGATCCATATGATTGGTAACAATACATTTTATGTCATCCTGCATCATGATAAACATGTACTTTCTCATTAGAAAATGTCCATTTCAGGTTCACTTTAAACACATTATCAGATGTGTGAAATGTAAGTCATTTCTACTCAACTTTCATAATTATTTGAATTTGGAAGGAAAAAATTAAATGAAGTGGGCGGGAGGGGGAGGCTAAAGTATTTACGATCAGGTAGAGCGTAGCGTAAATCGGCGTGGGGTCTAGGGGCAAAGTCCCGGCGGTGGTCAAGGGGCGGAGCCCCCGGAAGCTCAGGGCGTATGGACATTTAATTACGGTCAGATGAGCATATTTTTATACCTTATTTGTGACACTGGCAGGACACGATCATTCAGGGGCCCGCCTTTGGCCTTAGGGCCCTTGGTGGGGTCCAGGGGGCAAAGCCCCCGGAAGCTCAGGGGTTTTAGGCATTTAATTACGGTCAGATGAGCATATTTTGATACCTTTTTATTTTGTGACACTGGCAGGTCACTATTCTTTCTTTCTATTTTTCTTCAATATACTTTTTCAAAGGGGGGCTCGAGCCCCCCGAGCCCGCCTTTCCGCGGGCCCTGACATGTAGGCCTCTAAATAAGCATATTTATTGCATGACTGTAAATTTGGGGATTTGTCATTTTCCAACAAACGCATAAAAAGAATAATTTACTAAAAAGTGAGGACAAATCCTGGAAAATTATGTAATTTTCAGCAAAATGTGTAAATCACTAGTATCGAATAAGAAATAAACCATGCTTAAATTCTATTTCGGGGCAACTGCAGTAAATTGCACTTGAAATTGCATCATGCGCATTATAAGTTCCAAACGCTTTCTTCCATACAAATACACAAAAAAGTTCCGAAAGCTTAAAGGTATAGACCAGTTCTGGTCATGCGATTGCATTGTGAAAGAAACGTTGTGAAATCGATCGGAAAAGGTTGATCATCTAGCATATAAGTATTGGTGTGTACTGCAAGGTCCTGGTATCATCAAAATGATAAGAAAGTTGGCCCAGTCTTGGTAAAGTTACAAGCACTGTACACAGAAAGATTTTTTTTGGTATTTATAAGGTGTTTTATTTTCTCAATACCAGAGGCAGTACATATAAACGAAATCAAGCAATTTACATCATACTCAGAATAATCAAAATACAACTCAGAATAATCCAAATACAATTCAAAAGTATAATTCTTAACATCAATTGCTAAACAAAACAAATCTTTCATACATTTCATTATTCGTTTAAAACAATAATAGTGATAGTAATAATGATAAAATACTTAGTCATTTCATGTTCATTTTGTGCTTCTTTAATAAAATAAACTACACACAGTACTACCTCTGAAAAGAGAAAAAAAAACTCCCCCCAAAAAGAGATAAAGATTAAAAAAAACATCCAAAAACAACCCCCCCCCAAAAAAAAACAACAACAACAACAACAAAACAAAACAAACAAAAACAAAAACAAAAACAGAAAACAAAAACAAAAACAAATACATATAAACATAAAATAAAGAAATACTGCTGGGATAGAGGGCTGGGAAGTTGCTTGTCGGAAATTCATCATGTTGAGCCCACCTTGCGGATAGTCTAAAAACATGATGCTCTTTTAATTTTGCCCTTACTTCTCAACAAAAAATCAAAATCTATTTCTTCAATTTCATTCTGGAACTGGCATCAATGATGATAAATATATAATTTGTGAATAGCCATATACTTTCATTTATTGAATTTTCCTCATTAATGTTAAATCACGCTGCTTCAACCACGTAAAAAGTTTTTTTAATCTGAGCTAAAATTTCAATACACATAACAAATGAATATGGAGAGAGGATCTCCTGCCTTACTCCTCTTTCAATCTTGAAATAACCTGTTGATGTGTATCCATTTATAACACAACTTTCTGCTTTAGTATAAAAAATATTAACCCATTTACAAAACATCGGTCCAAAATTAAATGATTGTAAAACCTTATATAAAAATAAATGTGAATCAGAATCAAATGCTTTTTCAAAATCAATGGCTACCAAAAAGCGTGTTCTCTGTAAAAAGAAGTATTAAAAATCTTGTCGTCTATTATTCGTATTGCTTCTCCAATGTTCCTATCCTTAACATATCCCAACTGATCAAAACCAACAATTTCAGGTAAAACTTCTTGTTGTATTCTCTTTGAAAGTATCTTAGATAGGATTTTATAATCTACGTTTAGCAACGAAATCGGTATGTAATTCTTAATAAGCTCCAGATCTTTGCCAACTTTATGTATCAAGATAATAACTGCTTGCCTTTGAGAGGCTGATAATTCCCTTGTTGAAGAGCTTCATTAAAAGATGCAAGCAATAGATCTCCAATTACTGGCCAAAATTTCTGATAAAATTCTACACTTAAACTATCATTTCCTGGAGATTTCATATCTTTTAGTATTTCTATGCATTCCCTTTCTACGATCGTTTCCTCACATGAATCTCGTGATATATTATTCAATTTTGGCAGGTTATTAGGAAAGAAGTCCAAAGTGTCATCTTGTATAGCATTTATTTTGCTATATATAGGTGCCTATAAAATGATTTTATTCTTTCAATAATTTCTTTTTCGTTAGAAGTGGTATTTCCATTTATATTTAATTTCTTTATTATACTCTTTTTCTATTTGATTCCATTAACTGTTTGAAGAATGCTGTATTCTTTTCTCCACATTCATACCATGAGGATCTTGACCGTACTTTCAACCCTTCATTGATGTAATCGTGGAGTAAACTTAGTTGTTGTTTCTTAGTTTTCAAATTTTCGAAAGATATAAACTGGACTATAAAATTACGCAATCGCGATATCTATCCAGTCCAGATGGATATGATAATTTACCAAATATATCAGTAGGCGGTTTCCCGGCAAAATTTGTATCATCAAAACATAGTCAAAACATATTATTTCACATGATTGGTAATTAGAGCTTCCATTTCATTTTTTGAAAGCTTTCCACTTTCCCTTCCCTTCCTTCTCTCTCTCTCTCTCTCTCTTTAACCGAGGGGGGAGGCAAGGGCCTTTCGCCCCCGATCCACACCTTATTGGCGGGTAAAATCGCAACTGATCTCCCCCACCTTTCTTCTTCCTCTTTGTTTCCTCTTCCCTTTCCCTTCCCTTCCTTCTCTCTCTCTTTTAAGTTTGCTGGGGGCAACGGTCTTTCGGTCCCCCCGATCCACACGTTGTTGGCCGAATTAATTGAAACAGATCTTTTCTTTTCTTCTTCCTCTTTTTTGTTCCCTTTTAGCTCTCCTCTTTCCCTTTTCCTTTCCCCCTTTTTGCGGAGGGGGGGGGTAGGCAATTAAAGGCCTTTTGCCCCCGATCCACAATTTGTTGGTGGGAAAATTGCTGATATCCCCCTTCTTTTCTTTTCTTCTTCCTCTTTATTTCCTTCCCTTTATCTCCTCTATTTCCCTTTTTCTTTCCTTCCTTCTCTCTCTTTTTTGCTGGGGAGGGGAGACAATTACAGCTGGGAAGGCAAGGCCCTTTCGGCCTTCCCCCGATCTCCTTCTTTCCCCCTTTTCTTTTCTGCTTCCTCTTCTTTCTTTCCTTTTCTCTCCTCTTTCCCTTTCCCTTCTTTTCCTTCCTTCTCTCTCTCTCTCTTTTTTTTTTTTTTTTTTTGGCGGAGGGGGGCAAGGCCCCTGGCCCCCGGCCCTGGATCCGCGCCTGATGGCAAGATATACATAAGTGAGTACAATAATAGTTAAAGGTAACAATAATGAAAGACAGTACCTATCATTCATTGAATACAAAAAGTATACAAGCAATTTAACACCAGAAAAATAATTGACAATAATGTCTTAATACTTACATCCCCTGGGAGAGTAATCTGCCCCAATTTATTACTTAAACTTATATAGTAAAATAAGTACTAACAAAACATTTGAAGATTTGAAGATTAAAAGGTGTGCACTGGATAAATTTCTTTATGTAATTCACCCTTAATTTTTTTAAAGACAAAAGATCAAAAGTATCCTCCTGGTATTTCACAGTTGAATTCTGAAATGATTCTCGACTCAGTGCATGCAGTTGAAATTAATGCCCCACGCAAGATCTGAAATATTTTGCTCATAATTTATATGTTAATTCATACTAAACAAATTTTTCCAAAATATTGATATCTTCACCTGCCCATAGGAATCCTCCAACAATGCTTTTATAAACGAGTGGAATGTTGGGTAAAAATATAACTTTTTTTACCCCTTTTCTGTCAGATTTTCTATAATAGTGAAATGCGAAAAACTGCATCAAAATATTTCTGAAGTGCTTGTGCCCACACTGTATATACAATAGCACTGTAATCTTTTCATATACCGTGTACATAACTATCTGAAATTGAATGTTTCTCACTATCCATGCACATGTACACAGAAGACAGGGTTATATGTCTCTAATGTATGTTCACGTTTCTAAATTTATTGCCTGACAAACTGGTGCTGCCGGTATAAAAATCAAGGGTGACAGAGATTGGAAATTATAAGAAGTTACAAATGTAGGCCTAAACGCCAATTATTTCCGTTTCAGCAACTCGTTTCCCGGCTTGTTTCTTGCACGAAAATCTCAGTATCCAACTCGAAAGCATGCACACAATACATATCGTACATGATATACACTGTGTGTACGATCAAAGAGATATCGTTATCTCTTTGGTACGATTAGGGATCCCACGTGCAAAAACATAAACATCGCAAGGTTAAGCGAACTGTTTGATTGACGGTGAATTCATGAATATTTATGAATCCCTTGTGTGTGAACTTTTGACCCCTGACGTCAGACCCTTTTCCGGACCGGTTCTCGGGGATCGCGCAATCACTCGGGATCACGCCACCACTCGGCTTAACGCGTATAGTCGGCGAATAAAAAAATTCAATAAAAAGGGTCCAGAACTAGACTAAGACTCGACCAGTTCGCTGCCGTGCGTGCGTTCATCGGGCCATACAATGCGTGTGCGTTCAAGCCTGGCCAGCGGCTTCGACGAGCAGGAACATAGCGCATGCGCAGATCTGGGCCGCCTACAGCTGAGTTACGTAAGAGGAACAATGGACGTGGCCGAGGGTATAGGTCGTTGTCATGGTTATAAACTCCAACAATAGAAGAGCGGAAATAAGGTAATTGTATGCTGACGTACAGCATTGATGATCCATGTATGTATACTACATGTATATCGAGTTAAAATAACCCCTCTTTTTTTGGGGGTCTTGTTGTTTTGCAGGTGTCGTTTTCAAGCTTCATCTCTCATAGTGATTTCTGTTCCGCGAATTTTAATGAGATCTCGTTTCCACGTACTCCTAAATAAAAATTGCTGATCATAATTATAACGTAGTACCTAATTTGACCCTATCTAAAATATTAATTCAAATATATAACAATCAATGAAAGATAAAGGAATGATACAAATGTGATTTAGTAAAATGTCACTGACGAAAAGATGACATAAGAAATGATTGTTTCTCTCTCAGATTGTCTCTTTTTTGTCTCTCTGTCTCTTTCTCGCTTTTTTTTCTCTCTCTCTCTTTCTCTCTCTTTCTCTCCCTGTATTTCTCTCTCTCTCTTTCTCTCTCTCCTGCTCGCCTTCTCAGCGCCATTTTCCATCTTCATCTCTGTTAGTGTTTTCCGTTCCGCTATTTGCTTTTATTCCGAAAGTGTTCCTTTCGATCTTGAAATAAATTATTATACCATAACCTCGACATGGAGAAGAAAAACACGGAACGAGCGCCTGATTATAATCGAAATAAGAAGAATATTACTGTACAATAATTATAAAGAGTAAAACTTTCGAATGTAAATCATGATAAAACAATGGAAACTAGAGAGGAATCCAGAGCGGGTGGGGTTGATCGGAGAGACAAAAGCATATATAGCGGTAATAATAAATAACAATACGCCCAACTTTCTCCCTCTTTCGTTTTCTCAATGTCGTTTTCCATCTTCATCTCTCATAGTGTTTTTGTTCCGCGATTTTTAATGAGATTGCGTTTCCACTTTCCACGTTCTCCTAAATAAAAATAGCTGATCATAATTGTAACGTAGAACCGAATTTGACCTAATCTGAAATATTCATTCAAATATATAACAATCATGGAGAGATAAAGAAATAATACAAATGTGATTTAGTAAAATGTCACAGACGAAAATATGACATAACAAATGATTGTTTTTCTCTCTATATCTGTCTCTTTCTTTGTCTCTCTCTCTCTCTCTCTTTCTCTCTGTGTGTATTTCTATCTCTTTCTTACTCGCTTTCTCAGCGCCTTTTCCCATCTTCATCTCTGGTATTGTTTTCCGTTCCGCTAATTGCTTTTATTCCGAAAGTATTCCTTTCGATCTTGAGATAAACTATTATCAGTAACCTCGATATGAAGAAGAAAAACACAGAACGAGCGCCTGATGATATCGAAATGAGAAGAATATTACTGTACAATAATTATAAAAAGTAAAATTGTTGAATGTAAATCATGATGAAAAAAAGAAAGTAAAAAGTAATCCAGAGCGGGTGAGTTGGGGTTGATCGGAGAGACAAATAGCATAATAATAAATAACAATACGTCCAACATTCTCTCTCTCTCTCTCTCGTTTTCTATCTTCATCTCTCATAGACATAGTCTCTGTTCCGCGATTTTTAATGAGATCGCGTTTCGACGTACTCCTAAATAAAAAGAGCTGTTCATAATTATAACCTAAACCAAATTTGACCCTATCTGAAATATTCATTCAAAATATATAACAGTCATGGAAAGATAAAGGAATAATTAAAAATGATTTAGTAAAATGTCACAGACAAAAAGGTGACATGATAAATGATGTGTCTCTCTCTGTATGTCTCTCTCTCTCTCTCTCTCTCTCTCTTTCTTACTCGCTTTCTCAGCGCCATTTTCCATCTTCATCTTTGGTACTGTTTTCCGTTCCGCTATTTGCTTTTATTCTGAAAGTATTTATTTCGATCTTGAGATAAATTATCATACCATAACCTCGATATGGAGAAGGAAAACACAGAACGAGCGCCTGATGATTTCAAATGAGAAGAATATTACTGTACAATAATTATAAACAGTAAAACTTTTGAATGTAAATCTCTGTTGCATCAAAATGATATGAAAAAAAAAGTTTATTATGCTATATTGACGGTACTTATTTACGTCGGACAGATATAAACAAACAAAAAGAAAGTAACTAAAGAAAAACATCGGAGCTGGGGGTGATGGAGAGACAATTTTCATACGTCCAACTTTCTATCTCTCCCGCCCCCTCTCTCTCTCTCCCTCTCTCCCACTCTCTGTCTGTCTGTATGTCTGTCTTTCTGTCAATGTCGTTTTGCATCTTCATCTTTTATGTTGTTTTATATTCCGCCATTTGCTTGTATGCCGGCATCATCTCTTCCTTGAGATAAATTATTATAACATATCCCTAATGATGTACACATTATACCTTATATTTATTATAGGGGACGAAAATAGAGAATGAGCGGCTGATAATGTCGAAATGAGAAGAATGTTACTGTACAACAATTATAGAAAGTAAAAGTTTTGATTTGTAAATCTCTGTTGCATCAAAATAAAATAATACGTTCATTATATGTTATTGACAGAAATAATATACATCGGACATTATATACTTTAGCACAAAAGGGTTATCTAAAAGAAGGTGGACAACATTATAAGAGAAAGAATAAAACTTTCTCTTTTATTTATTTAAAAAATAGCATAAATTCCCTACACAAGCAGAAGAAATCTTGAAGAGGGAGACAAGAAAAAATATAAAAAGGGCACAACAAATAAAAACAAAAAATAGGATTCTAGAGCGGAAGATGATAGGGGAAATAGTTCCTAAGAATTGGCAAATTTTGACCTATATAGAATATACGAAAATAGTTATGTCTTAGGCCCACTTACAGTTACGTAAGAGTTACGTAAGAGGAACAATGAACGTGGCCGAAGGTCAAGTTCGTTGTCATGGTTATAAACTCCAACAATAGAAGAGCGGAGGTAAGGTATTTGGGTGCGTGCCGTCATAAGCTTCTACAGGGCGAGCGCGGATTACGCTGCTCCCAATGAAGTACCAGCAGTATCAGTATTTGTGTATGGAAAGGTCTCAGCGAAAGTCAATATCTATGGGACAGACACCGCGGAACTGTATACGCTGCTATACGAATTTCTTGTGAGAGAAAACTTGACATGTTTATGAAAAAGTACAATTATAGTGAATAATATGAAAGTACACAAAACAGGAGCAATGGGTAATGATAGTATATACTTTGGAAATACCCTCAAATCAACTAGTTTAGTGAATTAGTGGCAGGAAAGGCAATTTTAGGCTTGTAAAGACGTCATTTACCTGCCTATAATGGGAACCTGGTATACCAGGTTCCCGTCTGTGAGTGCGCTCCACGGGAACCTGGTATACCAGGTTCCCGGAAGGAACGGGTTAAGTAAAATGTCACAGACGAAAAGATGACATGAGAAATGATTGTTTCTCTCTCTCTATTTCTCTTTCTTTCTCTCTCTCTCGGTCGCTTTCTCAGCGCCATTTTCCATCATCATCTCTGGTACTGTTTTCCGTTCCGCTGTTTGCTTTTATTCCGAAAGTATTCCTTTCGAGCTTGAGATAAATTATTTACCATAACCTCGATATGGAGAAGAACAAAGGGGAAGCGGTGACCCGTGTATTGTTCATGACATCCATTCAATACACTACTGTTTAATGCGCCCATATAGGCCGGCGGGGTTGGGCAAAGGCAACATTGAATGTCCGAGATGCCATCCTCTCTCTCTTTTCCTCGCTCTCGATCACTCCTATTGTTTCATTTCATATTGTTTATTTCTAAACACTAAATATAATATCCATCTTCCTTCGCTTGCATTTATCTTTAACTAGCAATATCATACTGTTGTTCTTGTTTTCCTGTTTAATACTTTTTTGTTATCTAATTCCGATTCTTTCGCTCAAAAATCTATCACAATCACTTACATAATAAAGCGCATAATATGTGAACGCAACGTAGCCATAGCGTGAAAGGTGAGTTGAGTAGAGAGGGAGGGTCGAGGAACAAGGGAAGCGCCTGACCCTTGTATTGTTCGTGGCATCCATTCAAACATTTGTTTAAACATCTGTTTAATGCACCCATATA
Organism: Mesocentrotus franciscanus; assembly: GCA_037976565.1. Lineage (NCBI taxonomy): Eukaryota > Metazoa > Echinodermata > Echinoidea > Camarodonta > Strongylocentrotidae > Mesocentrotus > Mesocentrotus franciscanus. The sequence goes on from CP137675.1 coordinate 31,255,913, forward strand.
GGCCGGCGGGGTTGGGCAAAGGCAACATTGAATGTCCGAGATGCATCCCCTCTCTTTTCCTCCCTCTCGATCACTCCTATCGTTTCATTCCATATTGTTTATTTCTGGACTTTAAATATAATATCCATCTTCCTTCGTTAATAAATGTTACGTTATAGAAGATTGTCAATGGTTCGGTTATTTACCCACATGCTTTGTTTTTTAAATTCAAGTCGTTGCTAAGATTTAATTGTTGTATATACTTTAATTTCTAGCCTATGTTATGTTTCACTCAATCATTGAGTAATTAATGTAAATATGTATTGAAATTATGGAAATTAAAACCTCGCTTGAGGATAAGAGAAAAAATGAATGCTGCTGTTGTTGTTGTTGTTATTGTTTGGTTTTTACGGCGCTGACATTCAAAAAGTTCATATTTTGCGCAGTTTATTTATAAATAATAATCTTTTCATGATTAGTCATAAACGTATGGCCTATACGTTTATAAGTGTTCCAGAAGTCAAATATTTTTAAAGATAACCACACAAAAATATTAAATTTTGGAAACGAAAACGTGACAAATGAAGCTACAAAAAAACGAAACATATTAAAGGAAGAAAGGGCATGAATGTATAACTTGTGTAAATGTGTGATATATAAATTTTGTTGATAAGTATGTTCTCCCTTTGGGGGAAGGGAATCTGAATTCTGACCCTACACAGCAGGGGCCTCGGAGCGTTTTCGAAAGTGGGGAGGGGGGTGCTAAGCATGCGAACAATCTATAAACCCCTTTTTTGGAGATTTTATGAAACGTGTCTACTCAAAAAGTGGGAGGAGGAGGGCTGCAGCCCCCAGTCCCCCGGTTCGGCGGCCCCTGCATAGTGTGAGAGTTAAAAGCACAGGGCACACTGAGCCTCTTTTTTACATGATAGCAAGAGAGGGCGCTCAACTGGTATCAGTTAAAAGCAATATTACAAGATTGGCATGCATGTGGAGAGGACTAGGGGTTCCGGAGTTAGAGTCTGCTAATTTCTTACCCTTTTTCCGGATCAGAGGTATAATATCGTGCTCCATCCTATAACATTATCATGAGCAAGAGACAGGAAAAGAGTAGAGCGAACAAAGGACCCTATCTATTACGTGAAAGGAAAAACAACAACCGACGCTACGTCGGGTAAACCTCCCGGTGAGACGAAAAGAGCAATTCGTCGGTCTACGCCTCTCTGTGAGCCCAACTGCACTCAGCCCAGTGCTTCGGTGAAAGACAATATGGCTCCCCAAGTGACGGACGTGGTAAGTCATTCTGAATTTGTCAAAATTACCGACAAAATTATTGAGAAGCTCGACTTACTTAAAGGTACTATGTCCCATTTGCAGGCCAAAAAAATGAAAAGGTTAAATTCCAACGGCATTTGAAAGATAATACTAATTTAGAACTTCTCTAAAAAAAAAATGGGGGCTTGAAAATGTCTTTAAGTGGGAAAATAATGACTATTAGTTGTCGAATCGACTTAAGAGCTTTAGAGCCAGGAAGTAATAGTCTGATTTTCAGACCATTGTACCGAATGGTCGTACATTTTATGCTGCGCAAAGATTCAATCAGTTTAATTTTAGCCATTACAAGAAGTGGGTTATTGATGTAGACAAAATACTCATGTACCCTTTACAGCTCATTTTATGTATGTTATTACCAAAGATGAAAAAAGCCAGTCAGTCACTCAATAGTGTCTGACAGTGAAGTCTAGCAAGTAAACGGGTTTCCTTGCATAATTGGAATATTAGGACACTGCTAACGTTTAAATTTCACAGATAGGACATACATGACATATTCATAATTCCTGCAAAGTTTGATGTTGGCTGCAAAAGGGACATAGTATCTTTAATGCCAATGCTATAACAATCCACAAAGAAATTGCTGAAATACGCGCTAACGTGGCTGATTTGCAGGCAGCAGTAGCTGATTCTTCAGCAAGGCTCACCAATATTGAAAATGATGCTCTGCCTAAATTTCGAAAGAAGAAAAAAAACTTGGAATCGGATCTTAAACAAATGATAATGGCTCTTGAGCATTATGATCGTATAATGAACTTACTCTTATATGGAATTGAGAAAAAGAAAGCTGAGAAAGTAGTGAAAGTTGTGAGAAACGCAATTGAAGAACTAGAGGTAATTTGTCATGCTGACAAATTAAGGTGATATGCTTCTGATATTTTGAATTGAAGAATTTTAACCATGTTGCCGACATCCGCTTCAAAATTGGAGGCTACGTTGCGATAGCCCATAGTCACAGCTACGACATACTACATTTTGGGAGAAAATGGCGCAATAACAACCCACATACAGCTCAAAGATCATTGCCATGCAGATTCATGTTTTGAAAAAAGTGACCTCCCATAGACATAACACGCAAATATGACAAATTATGCATTGTCGCCCTTAATCGAATATTTCACTATAATGACGTCATCCAAATAAAAAAATAAATGTCATTTATCTCGTAGAGCATTATGTCAGCTACAACATATATATATCTGGGAGAAAATCGATCACCGGTAAGCGAGATAACCTCAATTGAACGAAGGACATTATGACGTCATCAATTAACATTTTGACACACGCGCACGTGCGCGTCGTGACGTGCACGGCAACGTGGATTGTTAGTACTATGTTAGACAATGGCAAGAAGTTTATGTGTGCTGAATTTGGTTAAATTATGATAAATGAAGATATGAATGATGAAGTGAAATCACAACATGGCGCCAAGATGACGTCATGGTTGGGTGATCAGACTGAAAAGGTTACTGTATCCATTCCTGACCATGTTAAAGATACTGTGAAAATTTGAAGATGATTGGTGATTCCATTTTTGAGATATCTTGAACACAAAATTCATACAGAAAGAAATACAAAAGAGATTTGTACAGACGTGGTTACGTGCTATTTATAGACGATGACGTCATCCCATTGGCAGAAAATTAGTCTCTGAGTACTTTCAAATGACATTTTCAATTGAAAATTTGACCATGTTCCCGACATGTGATCAAAAAATGGAGACCACAATACCGATGGCCCAGAGTCTCAGCTACAACATACTAAAATTTGGGAGAAAACTGTGAAATAACAACCGAGATACTGGTCAAAACACATTGTCATGCAGATTCATGTTTTGACAAAAGTGACCTCCATAGACATAACACGCAAATATGACAAATTATGCATTGTCGCCTTTAATCGAATATTTTACTATGACGTCATCCAAATGAAAAATAAATGTCATATTTCTCATAGAGAATTATCTCAGCTACAACATATCAAAATCTGAGAGGAAATCGATCACCGATAAGCGAGATTATCTCAATTAAACAAAGACAAAAATGACGTCATCAACAAAATACATTTTTCTTTTAGTTTAGATGCCAATATCATGACTTTGTTTAACTTTGTACGAGTCAGGGTGGTATGAAATCATATCTCCAACTCATGCTCTTTCCAACCATGATATAAAAATTGGGGGTCGATGGACTATCTGAAGAGCTATTTCGATTTTTCAAAATGGCATGTTTTTATGGTGGCTCCTAAGGGACACGCAAACGCAAAAATTTGACGTATACGTATGCAACAAATTTCTTGTCTTTTACGTCCAAGACGTGAAAATCAAAAAAATTGACGTATACCTATGCAACAAATTTCTTGTCTTTTACGTCCAAGACGTGAAAATCAAAAAATTGACGTATACCTATGCAACCAATTTCTTGTCTTTTACGTCCAAGACGTGAAAATCAAAAAATTGACGTATACCTATGCAACAAATTTCTTGTCTTTTACGTCCAAGACGTGAAAATCAAAAAATTGACGTATACCTTTGTTTGGTAATTTTTCATTTTCTGTACTCAATGGCCCTGAAGGGACACGCAGACGTGAAAATCGGCTGGAAAATCTGCGTCAAATATTCACGTCTGCGCCTCCCGAAAGGGACACGCAGACGTGAATATTGGACGCAGATTTTTTTGGCTGGAAAATCTGCGTCAATATTCACGTCTGCGTCTCACACGCAGACGTGAATATTTGACGTGAATTTTTTCAGTAAGCTGAGCACCTACTAGCTACATGCATATAGTGCCTAACATTTCTGTACCAACATTTCTGGCCTGCCGCCGCAGATGTTGCGAACGTAGACTTTCTAAATGTCAACAAAATGCCTTCTTGTGCAGCCATCAAATGCACAAATCGACTCGTGAAAGGCTCCTTGAAAACATTTCACAAGTAAGTGATCATTTCATTTAGATATTACAAAAATTAGCGTTTAAAGACTGGTTTCATATGATAATCTAATCGTCGCGACATTGTACTATTTGTAGTCTAGTTTTCGCTTGTAGTCCCATCTGCTTGTTTTTATGACTATGTGTGAATATTTGTAACTTGGCTGGGCCTGGCCTGGCCTGGGGAAGGGGAAAGCCACAAAACATAAGTCATAAAGTCATAAACTGAATCCAATCAAGTGGGGATATGTGTTGGTACTTGGTTAGGTGTGAAAAGAAGAAAAGATAGGCAAACACATAAATATTTAGTCATTTTAGTGCTACTTCTAGCTCGAGAGCCTAGCCCTAGTATTACTATTAGTAAAAAACAATGTTAGACTAGTTTGTTGACACTGACAGCTTGCTCTCTATGTCAGTCAGTATGTTGGTGAAGCCTGAAACTGAAAGTGAAACAAGTACTGAGTTAGGGTCTAATAATTCAGTCATAACAAATCTAAATAACAAGAAGTCATTGGTTATATGTCTGCGCATAGCCATAGCATAGGCATAGCGACGTTGTGTGTGCTATACTTGTAGTTGTAATTGTATAGACCCCTACTTTTAATTTTTTAAGAGAGATATTTTGATATAGATTCTAGAGGTCTAGACTCTAGATCTTATTACACGCAATTTCAATTTGTTTTGACAATTAATATAGATCTACCTTTCACTAATAAGCGGAGGGCCAAAGTCAAATATCATGCTCAGTTTTTGAGTTGCCTGCCACTACCGCATAAACTAAGCACACCTTGTTTATTTGAAAGATTTTATCATAATACACAATATTTCAGAGGTGTTTTTTTATAATTTGTTGCGAACAATCCTAAATCGGAGGGGGCGTCCAAAAAAGCGGCCCTTTTGACAAAAAATAGTATTTTGTGAATTATATTTTAAGGGAACCTTAAACCACCATGAGTTTGGTGTCATATGAAAGAGAATTAAATTATCTAAATTTTGATACCAATTTCAATGAAATTGGGATTAATTAACATTGCAAATTTAAGTAAAAAACATGATTTTTGTGATTTTTTTCCAAATATTGAATTTTATCAATAATCGTTATTTTACATATATCAAAATTGGAGAAATGCATTTTTGTAACTTTCCAGGAATTTACCCATATACAAGGATAATATTCTGTGAAAAGGAAAAGTGTATATGTCTCTTCAATAAAAGTTATAGCAACCCAAAATTATTGATTCGATTTCCACAAAAACAACATTTTTGCCCACATGTGTATTAACTGTATGCATGTACGTGTATTAGTGTATTGAGGACCTGTTTGGCGTGTTTACATTGAGTTTTAAAGATAACTTTTGAGTAAAACCTCTAATCACCATGGATTTGGTGTCAAAAGATGGATAATTGAAATATCTTCAAGTTGATAACAATTTCATTGAATTATGTAGTGTGTGAAATGTAAATTTTGAGCCAAAAATTGTTTTTTTGTAGATATTTTTTCCCCTCTAATTTTGGCCAGTATTTCGGTATATTAACTGGACAACAGTGATTGAACATTTAGTGGTGCAGAAAGTTCAAGGGATTTGGAGTGCTGACTGCAATTGATAAGTACTTCTTTACTCTGGGATGTTTCAGGAAATGTGGGCATTAGCAGTCCCCCCCCCCTCCCACCCCGCCCCTTCCAGCCGCTTGACATAATCTTGCCCATGACCTAGACAAGTTAGTGCATCTATCAACATGAATATAATATAGTATCGCCATGTTTGGTTTGATGGTTTATTTTGCCTGACTACTAAGAAAACATGTGTATGCTTGTAAGAAACTAGGGTACCCACATTCGTAAGTCCTCTCTGAGGAATTTTGGAATAATGCCTTGCCAAAGGGCACTAGCGAGTAGTGAATCCACTTCACATGGTGTCGCCTCCTCACTCCTGAACAAACCTCCTGGCATTGTGATTGATCCTATGTTCTATGTCCTGACAAGATATTGGCATTATCCTGGCTGTCCAGAACGCCAGCCAAAAAAGGAGTCGAGGCTGGTACATGGATAGATTCTGTTTAATTATCTACCTTATCTAGACTTGCTATGATGCACACCATGTTATAACGTTAAGAGTAATTAGAAGGATACTCAGAGAATGAAGGGGATGCTGAGAACATTGTTTTTAAATTTTTATTCAGAAAATCCAATTCTCATTTAAATCAGCCAATGACCTAAATAAAATTTTGAAGAAAATGGAAAGAAGGCCCAGCTTACAGGCCTATCGTGACAATGGGAACGGTGTGGGGATTTTTTTATCCAGGCAAATAATGATGCATTTTCCTTTTGAAAAAAATGTTGGATATATCAAAAATACATGTAGGTTAGGAAAAGAGTCCTTTCCACATCATAAAAAGTCTGAGATTTTAATCACCAAGACATGATTATAATGCAAAGAAGTTCTTAATTTTGAAGAAAATGATGGATAAATGCAGCATTATGCATGTATTATGGGGGTGAGTGTGGAAGAAATCTTGGAATTATTAATTCCTTAGTTTTGGTAACGTGTACATCCTGGAACATCCTGGAGATGGGTTTAAGAACGTTTCACCAACCCCGCCACCCCAATTTGAAATAGTAATGAGATTTAAAACTACCAAGATGTGTTTAGAATGCAAACTAGTTCTGAATTTTGAAATAAATTAAGGCATAAGACATGAAGACAATGTTTATAATGGAAATGGGTGTGGGATGAATGTTTGAGAATTGAATCACCATGTATGGTAAATAATAAAAAATGCATTTATGTAAATAAGAAAATGACATAGTTATTCATACAAACAAATCCCTAAATTAGAATTTCCTGACCAGATTGAAGAATATTCAAGAAAAAATGGCTCATTAGATTTTAAAGATTTTTCGTTATATGCTAGGATACAATGTTTATCAAACTATTGAGTTGACGTGGTGTCAACCCCTCACCCCCCTCTCTTTTCTCTCTCTCTCTCAATCGACGCATGTGCTTTACTTTTTACAAGGGGCTTCCGCTGACAACTGCCAGTGACAAATTTGTCATTTTGGGTAGATAAAAGATACACGTATCCTATAAGGAAAGATCCAGAGACAGATTGGCCGTGGGGAGTTTGGGAATTTTCCCCACGAGCAGCTCTTTATTTTGGTTGGATCAAGGTCCAGTCGATTTGTGGTCTGAGGGCCACTTGATATATATGCATCTTACATATTCAGTGGGCAGGTCGCATAACACTTTAAAAACCAATGTTCAGTCCCAGTCTGCCCCTGGAAACATCAAATAAGTTTTGTGTCAAAGACATGATGTAGAAAAATAAAAGGCCTGTCTAAATGTTGTAGTCCTGTTGTTATCTGGTTATTCGATCTTTCGACAAAGCTGTAAAAGTTTTAGTTGCTTAAGGACATATAGTGGATAGGAATTTTAAAACAAATAATTAATTTTACCACATTGAAACGGCATCCAAAGATATATTAAATTCATGTTGATAGTGAAGTTGTGCTAGTGTGATCGGAAGACGTCCAAATTTAGAAAGAAAGGCGAGTTAAGGCAATTTCATAATGTCGCTCCTTTCTGCTTAGGCGAATCAAGGTGAATAATGAAATATATATTAAAACAATTTAGGGTAAAACACTGATGTGCGAACCCTTCCTTTTCAGAACCACAAGAAGGCCTGAGTGACTCCCGTGCAGGAAATATTCAGAAATGAAAATAGGAAATTCATTCCCCGCCCACCCCTTCAGAGCAATACCCTAAGCCTTAGTTATGAGTCTTCATTAAATTTTTCATTAAAATGTATAAGAGGTTTGGGCGTTCATAAACATTTACCCTCCGAAAAATGGACCTTTTTTAAATAAGAGTACCCCAGGCCAGAAAATCTATATACACATTGCTTTTTGTACATACATGTATATTTATGAAGCAAATAAATATCAATGCAATAAACTGTATTCTAATGCTTGTAAATTAAGTAATGTTTTCTATATTAACGCAAATAAAAGTATTTATATGTGTTTTCTTCAATAATAAAAAATAAAAAAATGTTTGGCTCAGACTTGATATCCACATGTATTGAAAAGAATTTACAGCACATTAACGCTTCGGCTTTATGCATGGTCTTCTGAAAAATTACTTGAGGATTCACAAGACCGCCATGTCAGTTTTATGGGCATCCCAACAATTTTCTGAGGGTTCAAGAGACCTACATTGTTGGTCTCGTGGCTGTTTATATAATCCCAGCTAAATCACAAGCATGATTTTTTTAAATGATCTGTCTTTGATTATGTTCAAATATTTGTCTTTACCATGACAAGATTGTACTAAGCGGTCAGATGACAGATGGAAGGGGTGGTGTCAAATAATAGTTAATTGTGTGTGGGGAGGGGATGAGGCACCTGCCCATGCCCCATTTTCTAAAACATCACAGAGTATAGAAATACTTATCAATTGCACTAAGCACTCTCCTGGCCTAATCCTTTTAACTGTCTGGACTGTCTGCATTACTTTGTTCGTGTTCATGGACTAACTTGTCTTGGTCATGGGCAAGATTATGAAAAGAGGCTGGAAGGGGTGGGGGAGCAACTGTCAATGCCCACATTTCCTGAAACATCTCAGAGTACAGAAGAAATACTTATCATTTGCAGTCAGCACTCCAAATCACTTGAACTTTCTGCAATACTAAATTTCCAGTCACATTTGTCCAGTTACTATACCAAGATACTGGCCAAAATTAGAGGAAAAAATATCTACAAAAAAGCACCTTTTTGGCTCAAAATTTACATTTCACACTCTACATAATTCAATGAAATTGATATCAACTTGAAGGTATTTCAATTATTCATCTTTTGACACCAAATCCATGGTGATTAAAGGTTTACTCAAAGTTATCTTTAAAACTCGATGTAAACACACCAAACAGGTTCTCAATACACTAATACACGTATATGCATACAGTTAATACACATGTGGGCAAAAATGTTGTTTTTGTGGAAATCGAATCAATAATTTTGGGTTGCTATAACTTTTTATTGAAAAGAGATATAAAGCTTTCCTTTTCACAGTATATTTTCATTGTATAAGGGCAAATTCCTGGAAAGTTACAAAAAATGCATTTCTCAATTTTGATATATGTAAAATAACGATTATTGATAAAATTCAATATTTGGAAAAAAATCACAAAAAATCATGTTTTTACTTAAATTTGCAATGTTAATTAATCCCAATTTCATTGAAATTGGTATCAAAATTTAGATGATTTAATTCTCTTTCATATGACACCAAACTCATGGTGGTTTAAGGTTCCCTTAAAATATAATTCACAAAATACTATTTTTCGTCAAAAGGGCCGCTTTTTTGGACGCCCCCTCCGATTTAGGATTGTTCGCAACAAATTTAAAAAAACACCTCTGAAATATTGTGTATTATGATAAAATCTTTCAAATAAACAAGGTGTGCTTATTTTATGCGGTAGTGGCAGGCAAACCCCTCTTTTCTGACTTTGGCCCTCCGCGGCCCCAGATCTTGCCATATTTTTGGACATCTGCATCGACTAGCCTATCTGCATGCTGCAAATAACCTTGCATTAGTTGCATACAATACATGTCATGATGTGAGTGACATGCATACGCATCCATTAGCATTGACTACTATGCTTTGCTGGAGTGAATGACATGTAGCTTTGGCTTTTGCTTTTGAAATGCTTTGCTTTGTAAAATTGATCTGGACAGGTTCATGCAAACTGTCACTATGCTGTGATGTTAACAAGATTATGTATTGCAAATATTAAAAGAATGCTTGATGGGGTACGTGTTTATTTTTTGAAATAAAATCAAACAGCAAAAATTGACCAGTTAATTTTGTTATCATTGTCTGGACACACATCCCCATGCTATCATGCATACAAATAGGACAAAGGCAAATGCAATATAAAGGCAAATGCAATATAAAGGCAAATGCAATATGCAAATGAAATGAAGATGTTCTCAGCATCCCACTTATCCTCCATTATCTTGTTTTCTATTAATTTCCAGGTTTCCCCAAAGCTGGTCCAGCCCTTTTGAAAGAATGGCTTGTCAAGATGAGGAGGGACAAGTGGACACCAAGCCAGTAGTCCACCGTGTGCTCGGACCACTTTGAAGCAGAGTGTTTTGACCGCATTGGCCAGACAACCAGACTTCGCCAAGGTGCTATTCCAACCATTTTCCTCTTCCCTGATCATCTGCAGAAGGTAAACACCAAATGAATGCTAAATTCTCTTGTGGTAATGATTAAAGATGAAACTTGTTAAATTTGATAGATTATTTGAATGTTTCCTTTATTTAAGAAAATATTGTATGGTGAGAGCTAGAAGGGTGTTAACTCATATATTTTAACACAGAGTTAATTCCCTTCTGGCTCTCAACAGATGATTATAATTGTTCCAGTAGTTAATTAATTTCAGTTCAATTCAACTTTCAATTCATTTCCAGATGAGTGGTTTGAATCATAGAAAAGTTCTTCTAAAAGAGTTTGCATTTCAAATCTTAAATGCATATTTTACTCATATATTGTGGGAATGTAAACTGATCTGGTCCAAAGTATGTATCCCTTTCCAAAAGAAACCAGTAACACCAATTTAAAAATGCAATTTCAATTTCATAAATATAAGACAACATTTGAAGGCATGATGTTTCTGCTGTATATTGGCATATCCATGAGAAGGGAACAGAACATTAAAAAAAGAAATATGTCTTTATGAATATCATTTGCTTTACTTCTGTCAAGTAGTATGCAGGTTTATGTTGTCCATTTGCACATAAATGAACATCTTTGTTTATATTTAAAAATCTATCTGAAATGAAAATATAACCTGAGTTACTATAGAAATGCCAATATAATGGCTGTTATATTTTAAGGACAATGATTAGTGAAATCTGTGAATTTTCGGAGAATTAACCATTTCTTTTTCCAAACTATTTTCATCTTTGTCCCTTATAGACTGTTAAGAAACGCAAGCCTCCAACAAAGCCTAGAAGCAGTGAAGACATGACTAGTCTTCCTAGCACATCAACAACTCCACCACTCCTCATGGCTCACAGGGGCGGATCTAGATTTTGCTAAGGGGGTTTGACCCAATGACGATGCGGAGATGTTTTCCCGGCATCTACTAACACAATGGAGACCATAAAAAGCAGTGCATGATAACGTCTTTTTAAATCAAGTAACAGTTTAATACACAGTTATATCCAGAGTTATCATGTGTTTGGTTAAGTTACCAGGGGGGTTGACACATGATGGCGTTTTCTATGCACGTGATGGCGTTTTCTATGCACATCACATTTTCACTTGGCAGCCCAAGGGTTTAAACCGTCCACGAGTCCGAGCAACGTAGCGGCTGATGTTTTCCTGGCATCTACTAACACAATGGAGACCATAAAAAGCATTGCATGATAACGTCTTTTAAATCAAGTAACAGTTTAATACACAGTTATATCCAGAGTTATATGGTTAAGTTACCAGGGGTTGACCCAATGACGATGCGGATACTGTGTGGGTCTGGACACATGGCATTCTTCTATGCACATCACATTTTCACTTGGGAGCCCAAGGGTTTAAACCGCCTAACCCCCCCCATGTAGATCCGCCACTGGGCTGGTACATTACATTTTACAATACATTTTACATATTTATTGGTTTGCATGAAATCTAAATGCAAGATATTGTCTACTCAATGTGAGAGAAACAAAATTATATTTTATTCCATTTCATTTGGACACTAAGAAAAGTTAAGAAAGTAATTAATTTGTGTTGTGATGTTCCTTTACACCTGTATGAAACCCTGAAAGTAGAACTATACTATATGTTAATTCAACTGTTTTGTTTAGTTTTCCAATTCTTCAAATTATGCTGACAATTTACCTGTATACATGTACTGGAATTATGATGTATAGTGATATTACTGTTTAGATCTCGACTAGTGTTTGAAAAAGGACAACATTTTGTTAATTATTTCATGTGATATTCAACATTTGTTTATAGTAACACAACTGTAAAGTGGTCTTCAATGAGCTGAACTAAATGCATTTTTGTTGTTGTTTTGTTATGGATTTTTGAATCCCAAAGTGATGTATGAAATTGTGTTAAACAATCAGAGAATCAATATCATTTTTTCTTTTCACTGTATAGTATTAATTAAAAATTAAAAATGTATAACATAATCTTTATGAAAAACGGTTTATAAATATTTAACTACATGTATGTAATTTCATAAGTCAACTTGGGATGTATTTCAGTAGCAATTGAAGAAAGTAAACATTAATAAATTATAAAACAATTCTTTACATTTCGTGAAAACAAATGGTAATAATAATTTTTCCATTGTGTCATGACTTGCATGCTTGGAAATGGATTTATTGTGGTAAATGCCGAGAAATTTCGAATACACATAGTACAGAGAGAAGGGGAAGGGAGGGAGGATAGGAGAGAGAGAGAAAAGAAGAGAGGGAGAGACAGATTGGGAGAGAGAAAGGAGAAAGAGGAGAGAGAAGAGAGGAGGGAGGCAGATTGGGAGAAAGGAGAAGAGAAAGGGAGAGGGAGGCAGATTAGGAGAAAGAGGAGAGAGAAATAGGGACATGGGGAGACAGAATTGGGATAGAAAGAGAGAGAGAGGGGAGAAAGGAGCTAGAAAAGATCGAGAGAAAGGGAGAGAGAGAGTGGTGAGACAATAAGAGAAAGGGAGAGAGAGAGAAAGAAAGAAATAGAGGAAAGGGTGTGATAGGAGGGGGGGCAAATGGCAAAAGATGCACAAAAGAAGTAATTGCTTGGTACAGGCAAAATATGTTTACAAATATCAAAGCGTAATGTATCTAGGCCTATGTATCTATGTCAATTTTAGACCATAAAATATAATGAAGTGGTGTACAATCAAGAAGCTGTATTACTGGTACAATTAATGTCGAGATAAAGCTGTTTAAAAACATAGCAAAACCATGGAGCTAGAAGTCTTTTAGCTCCATGGCAAAACAAACCAAGATACACTTATCTTCCTGCATGGTGCTCAGCTTACTGAAAAAAAATTCACGTCAAATATTCACGTCTGCGTGTGAGACGCAGACGTGAATATTGGACGCAGATTTTCCAGCCAAAAAATCTGCGTCCAATATTCACGTCTGCGTGTCCCTTTCGGGAGGCGCAGACGTGAATATTTGACGCAGATTTTCCAGCCGATTTTCACGTCTGCGTGTCCCTTCAGGGCCATTGAGTACAGAAAATGAAAAATTACCAAACGAAGGTATACGTCAATTTTTTGATTTTCACGTCTTGGACGTAAAAGACAAGAAATTTGTTGCATAGGTATACGTCAATTTTTTTGATTTTCACGTCTTGGACGTAAAAGACAAGAAATTGGTTGCATAGGTATACGTCAATTTTTTTGATTTTCACGTCTTGGACGTAAAAGACAAGAAATTTGTTGCATAGGTATACGTCAATTTTTTTGATTTTCACGTCTTGGACGTAAAAGACAAGAAATTTGTTGCATACGTATACGTCAAATTTTTGCGTTTGCGTGTCCCTTAGGAGCCACCATATGTTTTTGATCAAATTTGCATTATATTGCCCATTGCAGCACGCGCCGATTTTGAACATTGACGCGCGCTCACGGCCTTATGAAAGGTCAAGAGTGACTGAAATTAATGGAAATTGTCAATTACGGTAAGAGGAATCCAAATCATGTAAACATTTTGAACGTTGACCTTTTTCGCGCGCTCTGAGCGCGCACAACTTACGCGCGGACACGTACGGACGGAAAATTTTGAAATGCTCTAAATGACCTGGTTCGTACTCAAAATTGTTCATGAGTGATTTTCAGCATTTTTTAATTTTTGACGCGCGCGCACGTACGCGTCGTGACACGCACAAGGACATGGATTGTCAATGTATTGACCAATGACCTGAAGTTAATGTGTATTGAATTTGGGCAATTTATGATGAATGGTAATATGAAGATATGAATGATAACGTAAAAACACAAAATGGCGCCTGGATGACGTCATGGTTGACTGATCACACTAAAAAGAGGAGGTGCACGATTCCTGATGATGCCAAAGATACTGTAAATATCTGAAGATGATAGTGATACAATTTTTTGAGATAATTGATGGCAAAATTCGGTTGGAGAAAGAAATAAATAAGATTCGTACAAACACAATAGGTGATATGCTACTATGTAGCATATCACCTAATTAGGTTTCTCAAAAGAGGAGTCTGAGAGAATTTTCCCTGCAAATGCCCATCGGCTACCACGTCGCATAACGGAGTGGCCATGACCCAATCATTGTTCGTTTTGGAGCCATGATGGATAGAGATTTGGTGTTGAATGCATATCAACAAAGAGCACGAATACGTCCAATGACCCTTGAAGGTCAAGCTGCTTCCCGACATACAACCCGTTTTGTAACGGATCTACCTGCACCTCTCAAAAGAAAGAGATTCATGTTGGAGCAACGAGCGTACCAAATGAGGAAAATGGAAAACAAATACACGCGCATCAAGCTGATAGGTACGAGTTTGCAGTTGGAATGCAGGGAAAAGGGTTTTTCTTCGCATGGCGTATTGTGATTAAATGAAACGTATAATCAAAATTGCTCCTAAAAACCATGTAGAGATCATAAGCGCTTTTTCTTATTCTAAAATACGTCGAATGTTACTGCAATACAGGATGTTTTAAACCTTCAGTTCATTGCTTTGGTTATCATTTTTTACGTGTCATACGGAGAATGGCTCTGCAGTGATGAGATTGGAAAGAAATTTGTCGATGGTATGATCCCGGAATTATGGTGGAGGTTGTCATGCTTTGGGAGGTTGTCATGCTTTGGGAGATTGTCTTTACGAATTGTTACACATGGGACGGATATCAACTGATGCTTCCTTTGCCAAATGGCGTTTGAAAATAAGCTCTTCGAGATTTATACCACAAAGTTCATAAACGAAGGGAAATCACTGATTCACTGTGCTTTTCCAACATTCCAGGTATTAAGGTCTGTCCTGCCGAGATACTGATAAGGATTGTCTTGTCTTGATTGGCATTATCTTGTTTGGCTTTAATTTATGTAAAAGACATTGTTTGATTAAGATCGTCGTGCGCAGGAAGACGCCCTTTTTACTAGTCTTATTATTATCATGTTGAGGGAGATTCTACCGATATACATAATGCATTTGCTAGAAGAACTTTGGTAGACAAATAATGACAACATAGTGTCACAATGCTTATCTATAGCTGTATATTTTGTGGAAACTAGTCAGTAAGGGTGGAATTTTCTTGAATGGATAGTTATGAGCTACCCATTAAAATGTTATCTGTTTTAACGACAAGAATATGTTTTTATATCACTAATCTTAAGTGAAATTTCGGTTTAAAAAAAGAAAGAGTGTATAATATAGAACATGTAACATATCAATTTAGGACATCATGATGTTCTGATTCCTAGATTCCTAGATTCCTAGATCCTAATGTAAGGTGGTATTTTGCAAATTGACCTGCCAATAATAGTGTTTCTTTCTTATTTTGGTATTTGATTCTCTTTAACCTGATTTAATGAGGAATCTACATAACAATCAGAATGAGGGAGGACCTGTTTGTTTGTTTTTTCATTTTGAAATTAGGTCCTTACTGCTCAATCGATGATTATGGGCCTATACATATTCAAGTTATATTCATCAAAGAGGTTATATACTTACAAATGTTAACTCATGTGACACTAGGCATATATATAATGTATCGGTGAGACGTTTCATCAGAATCCTTAATATGGGATATCAAGGACGTAGTGATATTTCGATAAAATTTTCAATCACTGTACATCAGGAAGTTTTTTTTTGTGTGAGTAAGGATATTGTCATAACGAGGTTTGATTATATATATATATATATATATATATATGATTTTTTTTCTTTCTTCTTTTTTTGCAATTAGATGGGTGCCTATTAAAAGCCTTAAACCACCATATCTTATTATTTTATATCTGTGAGTGGTTTGCTTTCAATACAAAAAGGAAAGCCTAAAAAGCGAAATCGTTCTTTAACGTTTGAAACAATTGTATTTGTTTATATAAAATCTTTCTATTTGTCATGTTCGCGCAGATAAAATATTTATTTAAGCCTGAATAAAATCTATTAGAGCTTGAATAGAGAGAGAATATGTATAAATAACTAATGGTATGGACCTTATAGAGTAGGGGGATGGAATACAGCAAGTTAACAAAAAAGTTACTTAAAATAGTCCGGAAAGGGGGTTTAGCTTCTTGCGGCGGGCCTTCAGTTCCCTTCGGTGCGCTATGCTGCGTCCGCTCCTTTGTGTGTTTTTGTTTAGTCTTTTCCTTGTGTGTGTTGTGATGTTTTGTGTTTGTGTTTGTGTTTGTGTTGTGTCTTTAATGTTAAGGTGAAATGTGGAAAAATGCTATCATTGGTATACTTGTTGATATTTAAAGCACTATCAGAAACCCAATATATTAATCTAAGGACATATGAGGTATTGATCGTATATATATTAGGTGATGTAATAATGCATGATGGATAGGAAGAACGATCTGTTGAATATAGTTTCCTTGAATGTTAAGGGACTTAGAGACGTTACCAAAAGGAACGCTATAGTAAAGTGGGGTAAACCAGAGAGGAGATTTTTTTTCAGGAAAATTTTAGTACAAACGATGTGGAGGATCGATGGGAGAGGGAATGGAGTGGAGAGTGCTTTTTTAGTCACAGAAGTTACCATAGTCGAGGAGTTTGTATTCTGATTTCACAAAAATTGAAGTTGAAGGTATTGAGAAGTGAGTGTGATTCAGACGGGAGGTACATAATATTGGAAGTTGATGTACAAAACAAAAGATATATTATTTGTAATGTATATTTCCCAGTTCGAGATAAACAGCAGGAACAAATAGATTTGTAAAATGATTTAAGTGTTCGCTTAAATGAATTCAATTTAAACAAATCCCTTATAATAGTTGGTGGCGATTTTAATATGATTCGAAATTTTGCATTGGATGTTTCAAGTAAAGGGAGTATTAGAGGTCACAAGTTTAATTTAGAATTCGAGGATTTCCTTGGAAGGTTTGATATGTTCGATATATGGAGGAAAAGAAACCTAGATAAGATTCAATTTACTTACAGACAAAATAACCCTTTAATTCAAAGTAGGTTAGACTATTAGATAGTTTCAAACGAACTGGAGAAACAAATTGCTGAGTGCAACATTATACCCTCCATAGCTCCTGATCACTCTGCCATTCATCTAGGTTTGCTTTTGGGTGATTAAGTTTTTAGAATATAGGTCCATCTTACTGGAAGTTATAACAATAATAGTCTGTGTTTAGATGTAGAATATCTTCAATATTTGAGAGCAGAATATCTTCAATATTTGAGAGCAGAATTTAAATCTGTCGTAGATCAGGGGAAGAAATATATTACAGATGCCAGAGTCCTGTGGGATTTCGCTAAAATGAAAATTCGTGAAAAAAACAAAGAAATATTCCAAACTTAAAGGCACAAGAAACAAAGGAAAAATGAAGAGAAATACAGAGTCATATTCAGAAGCTCGAACATTCATTGGTTATTTCTTCAGATGATACTTTACAAAATTTAGAGTCTAAGAGAAATGAACTCAAAGTATTATATTATCAGAAAGTATTACAGTAGGCTTGCGGGTGCACCATGTGAGAGAGAGAGAGAGAGAGGATTGAGGAGTTCTGAAAAGAACTCTCGGTAATCTTTCTTGAGGGTGTGTAGTCCTGAAAAGGACTGTTGGTGTAGTCTTGAAAAAGACTGTTGGTTATCTTTTTTCTAAGCTTATAGTTCTAAGGAGAACTATAGCGCTTGGAGAGGTTTTTTTTTTTTGGAGAGATTTTTTTTCAAGACTACACCAACAGTCCTTTTCAGGACTACACACCCTCAAGAAAGATTACCGAGAGTTCTTTTCAGAACTCCTCAATCCTCTCTCTCTCTCTCACACATGGTGCACCCGCAAGCCTACTGTATTTCTACATCACCATGCAAGCCGATACTTACAAGCAGTATCAGAAAGTAGTAGGGTTAAAAGTTAGATCGCGTGCAAAATGGTTTGAAGAAAGTGAAATCAATGAAAATTATTTTAAACAATTTTTGGCATCCAATCAGAAAAAAAACATTTATAGACAAATTACAATTAGATGATAGGAATGAATAAACAACCAATCCAAAACAAATTTTAAAAGAAATTAAACATTTTTATCATAACTTATACTCAGAACATGAAAAAATGGGTAGGACAGATAATCTCTTTTTCAATATGTCTCACTTAAATATAAGTGAAGCTAGTAAGAAATCGTGTGATGAGAAAATTACATTTGGTGAATGTACTTCAATGTTAAATACAATGTCTTCAAACAAATCGCCTGGGAATGACGGTTTGTCAGTGGAATTCTATCGCATCTTTTGGCCTGATATAGGGAACCTTGTTTTAGACTCCTCCAATACCTCCTTTGAGAAAGGTGAACTGTCTACCACACAGAGACAGGGTGTAATAACGGTAATAAAAAAGAAGATAAAAACCATTTATATATTTGCAATTACAGACCAATTACCCTTCTTAATGTTGACTATAAACTTTTGTCTAAAGTGGTGGCTGAAAAAATAAAGAATGTATTAGAAGAGGTGATACATGTAGATCAAGTGGGATCTTTGCCTGGTAGGAATATAAGAGAAGCTGTGAGAATTATTGACGATGTCATATTTTACACACAGGTATACAATGTACAGGTTTTTTTTAGTTACAGTTGATTTTGAGAAAGCTTTCGACACCGTCTCACACTCATATATGAACTTCTTAATGAAAAAAATATGGTTTTGGCCCATATTTTTGTAGATGGATAGAAGTATTGTATAATAATGCAGTTAGCTGTGTCATGAATGGGGGCTTTTCCACAGGCTATTTTGAAATACGCAGGGGAGTAAGACAACTGAGGAGATCCTTTGTCTCCATATTTATCCTTGTTAATCATAGAAACATTAGCAGTGGTTAATATATGGAATGAACAAAATTTTAAAGGTATTTTAAAAGGCAGTATAGAGACGAAGATAGTAATGTATGCAGACGATCGTTCAATTGTTTTGAAAGATACAGAAGATATGAAAATCTTAGAAAAAATGATGGATTTCTTCTTTCAGGTTTCTGGATTAAAAATGAATTGGGACAAAACACAGATTATGTTTAGGTCCCCATCTGTTTAATGTATATACCTTACCACTTCATGAGATAATCAGTAAACATAATATAAGCTATCATATGTTTGCAGACGATCTACAATTATATTTTTTCATATCTTCCTATTCAGGAGCAGGTAGAAAAACGTATTGAATAGAACAGCGTATCAAATATAAAATTCTACTACTCACCTACCGTTCACTAAATGGATTTGTCCCTGAATATATTTCCTCTCTTCTCAATATCTCTTCAAGTTCTCGTGCAGGTCTTCGTTCCTCCATTTCAACAAAGTTAATTGAATTAAGAACAAAGAGTAGTTGGGGTGACAGAGCTTTTATAGCTGCTGCACCCCGGTTATGGAACTCCCTACCCCATTCAATCAAAATTTGTTCCAAAAAAACTTGAAAACCTATCTAATGTCTGAATTCCTTAGTTAAGATGTAGTGTATTTCACAATCTGATGCAATTAATGTTGTTTAATTATATTTAATTATGTTTTTATTATTTTCGTTCTCTGTAACTTCTCATGTACTTTCATATGTTTAATATATTTACATGTACCTTGTTAGGCGCCTTGAGCATCCCTTGGGGTGCATATATGCGCATTATAAATGTTGTTGTTATTATTATTATTATTATGAAGCTGGGGTCTTCTACTCACAGTAATGAAAATTTGACCGGTATTACATTGGGTAAGATGGTTTCTCTGGTAAAGGTGCTTGGAATATACTTCTCTTTGGATATTAATGTTAAAGAAGAAATTAATTACACTTTCATGTTCCAGTAATTTTCCATTACGCGACTTATTTATATTCATTGATTCGGACCACGTGCGTTCATCCCTCCAGTCCGGCGCGCATCGTGTTTCCACCCCGCGTATTTTCAGGTGGGCTGTATATAATACAGACCACCTTATGTTTTTGTTAGAATATTTTTCTTATTTCCAAGCACTTTTTTGTTAGCACGATAACTTGAAAATGGCTCAATCAAATGCCTTGAGATTTGGCACACAGATGTATAGGCATATGGACAAAGCAAAAAAAGGTTTTCAACCTTGACCATGACTGATGACGTCATCTAGGCGCCATTTTGTGAAAATCAACTCATGATCATATCTTCATAACGGAAAGTCATTTCTCATTCATATTTATCATGATCAAGGTAAATATCCGTCCGGTCAATTTCAGGTCAAAATACGCGCGCGTACGCCATTCTTAGTATTAGCATTTCTTTAAAAATCGCGCACACGCGCATGTTTTCGTTCGTCACGACCGAACGCAAAATAATTCCTCCTAGATTTTTTTTTGACACGATATTCCTCATTTTTTTGCGAACAATTTGATACCATGTTTATCTCTTTATGACCATTAATAAGGGAATGAGCGTCCATTCAAGTTAAATGTCCGTGCGCGCAAGCTCTTGTGATACATAGCATATATGGGCAAAAACATGCCTATACAAAACCATTATAGCTCATTTGGATGCACCGGAACCCTCAATTTTTTTCCGTATTTGGATAGAGTATGGGTCGGAGATATGATTTCATGTCTCATTTGGCCATCAAGTACATCGGGACGTCGTCATAATGGCCTTGAAACTCAAAATACGAATTTGCATATTATGACGTCAGCATATTTTTGGAAAATTGACTGTATCTCTGTAAATATTGATCATTTTTCTCCCAAATGTTGATATGTTGTAGTTGAGGCAATTTTCTACAAGATCAGTACACACTAATTTTCATTTTAATGACGTCATCATAGTCAAAAAATCAATTAAAAGCCACATGTCAGAATTTCTTTATTTGCGTGTTATGTCTATGGAAGGTGAATTTTGTTCACATCATGTATCTACATGACATTAATCTTTGAGCACTATCTAGGTTATTTGTGCTCTATGTTCTCCCAAATGTTGGTATGTTATAGCTGAGACTATGGGCTATAGAAAATTTTCAATTGAATATTGTAATTGCGACCATGCCAAAACGAGTCATCAAAATTGAACCATACTTGAAACACTTGAATTCAAGGTCCTGGATCAGTATAACAAGTCATCAAAATCCGAAGGCGCACCATGAAGCGCACGTACGCGCGCGTCAAAATAAAAAATGCTCAAAATCACTTTTTAATCAATTAAGAATGAGTTTTAGGCCATTTTGAGTATTTTAAAATTTTGCGCGCGCGCGGTTTCGTGCGTAACGCCATTACACAACATATAATCGCCATTTTTTTTCTTTCATGATATTACCCATTTTTTCCGAGCAATTTGATACCATGGTTATCTCTTTATGATTATTAATAACGGAATGAACGTCCGTTCAAGATAAATGTCCGTGCGCGCGAGCTTTTGTATCACCTAGCATATATGCTGTAGCATCACCAGAAGCATGCAATTCTATTATGAACGTGTGCTAAGCTGGGGGAAATTACATACCATTGTCTATTCTAGAATATTAGTTTAGTCTGACATGTCTGACATAGCAACTTATATGTTGCTATTGTTTGTGGTATTGTAACAGGTGGTCAACTTTGGCAAAGTTACATGCCACTTTCTCAAGTTAGCTCATTAATGACTGACACATGATGTCACAAGGGGAAAAAAAAAAATTCAAAAAAAATTTAAAAATCTATGAAACAAATTCAGAAGTTTAGATATCAAAATATGAGATGTATGCAGGACTGCACATCAACAGGAATACACTTGTATTTCGATGTCATGGGCCCTTTAAGTATAGGTTGATCCATTAAAGTCTGATATTCTTCCAAAAAGTCGTTAGAGTTACAATTGGGTGGTCTATAAAATACACCGATTATTATTCCTTTTTTTCCTGGAGTTAATATTTCGATAAATAGGGATTTGGTCGTTGGTGTCATAATATTAATTTCCGAGAGTATTTAAATGTATACCTTTTGGAGATATACATGGCTACTCCTCCCCCTCTGGATTGTCTATTGTTCGTAATTAGGGTGAAACCAGGCATTGTTAGGAGTGGACATGGGTTTTCTGTTAACCAGGTTTCAGAGAGACATACGACAGAAACATTGTTACTAATTTTATCAAGTAACCTATGAAGTTTTTCAAAATTTCTGTTCAGGCTTCTGAAGTTAAAGTGCATGATAAAGATTCTATTTTTTTAAGTGTTCATTTCATCGACAAATTGATTTTCGGTATACTATTGATCTGTTATGTTCGGTAAATTATCATTTTCATCAAAATTGTATTCTAAACCGGGTTGGTTTCTATTGAAAAATGCAGCTATACTGTGATCATAATTGTGTTTGTGTATGTCAGGGGCATTGGTATCATATTGCACAGTTGTAGTATAAGTGAATGGAATTCGATGACGTTTACATCATTAACCCTAATAAGGCCGGGGGGCATGCCCCCTCGGATGACGCCCCGCCGCTTCATGACTTTATTCTTTCGAGTCTTGCGCATCTTTTAAAACAAATTTTTGAAAATCGGACCTACCGTTACAAAGTCACGTGACCTTTTGTCTTTACATGTCGGCCCGAAAATCGCTCATTTTCATGATTTGTGTACAAAACATATGGAAATATCATTTTTCCTAAAAAGAGATAAAACATTGGTTATTTGATCTTGTTTAAAGTTTAGGTGTTTGTTTTGGGGGTCAAAATAGTTGAATTATAGTTAGAAATGAAATAAAACAACAAAAACAATAAAATACATAAGTTTAAAAAACAATGAAATACATGAGAGATTATCAGAACAAGAGATAACATAAGGTATAACCTGGCTCTTCCAAAAAAAAATTCGTATTATTATTCCAAATGGTCTAACAAATATATGTAGTGGAAAAGAAAGCTTAAATATGAAGAATATATGATTTATGGGTAAAAATATGATTTTTTTGTAAAAACCTTATTTGCATAATTTACCATAAATATGCAAATGAGTAATTTTTCAAAAATAGAAATTACTATAGTATTCTATACACTTCACTTGACATGCATGCAAATTTTCGCGGCGATCGGCCGTTTTACGGCCGAGATCTTAGGGGGCATCATGCCCCCCCTCCGGCCGTATTAAGAACTCAAATAGCCCGGCCTTATTAGGGTTAAAAGGAAATATATTTTGGTGGAGTGTACTATTCATGAGCATCATGAGGACATAACTGAATGTTTTGTTGGTCCGATGCAGTGCTAAGTAATGCCTAGGTCACATTTGCCACGGCGGCCGTGCGGTCTAAAATATCTACGGATAATAGCAATTATAGGGCCGCCGCAGCATTCCCACGGTCACATACGGTAGCGGTCACATATGATAGGGTAGCCGCACGGCGTATTTTGAATTTGTGGAGACAGAAAACCTGCGGCTGCCGTACGGCCTGTGAAGTGATGACGCACGGCCGCCTTAGGGCGTCCCTGCGGCGGCCGAATTTTTTTGACAAATACCAAGGCGCCCGCAGAGGGACCATACGGCGACCGTGCGGCTGGCCTGACGCTACCGCTACATACCTGCTCCACTCACGGCGCAGACATCCACGGGGGCAGTAAGGATGGCGCGCGGCGAGCTTACGGGAGACGAACGTGGGCCTTGTACGTGGGCCATACCGCAAGGCCACGGTACGGGCCTCGTAGGGCCGCCTTAAGGCTGCCATAGGGCGGCCGTGGAATTCCTGCGGCCGCCGCAATTTTTGGGGTTCTGCAAAAGTCGATTGTAATTCATAAGACCCTAGGGCAGCCGCACGGCAAATGCAAGGCCACCGTACCCCCCGACGTATGGCCGCCGTGGAACCGCTCTACGGCATAGCTACGGCGTGTCTAATCGCTACGACGAACCTAGAAATGAAAACAGTTATAACTCCGCGTTATAATCCCACAGCGACCCGTACGGCCTGTAAAGATAGGGGTACGCCCTAGGGTGACCCTGAGGCCACCGCAGACGCCGCAAGTATCTCTCGCGTACGGCCGCCGTATCCTAGCCGTAGAGCAAATGTGACCTAGGCATCAGTGACGGTGCACGGCGACAGCCCATAGCATACGTTCCCCGATGGTAAGAGAGAAAGGGTTGAAGAAAGAACGGAAGAAAGAACGGAAGAAAGAACGGAAGAAAGAACGGAAGAAAGCAGTGAGTGACGGAGAAATAGGCCAGTTCACAAACGAAATACACATAATTAAGATTAGGAGAATTTTTTTTTTTCATGGAGAGGGGAGTTAACTGATACGGGAAATCTAAGGCTCAGGTGAATTCATAATACGCATTTACAATATAGTGTGTGCCAATAACATGTTTTTTTAATTTTTTTACATTTTTTGTTGTTGCTTTGTTAAATATTCGCACCAGCCGTGTGGTTGTTGAACATTAGTAAAATTCGTCATATTCGGGGTCAATAAGATAATAATAGCACAGGCCGTTTTCGTAACGCATTCTAGTGTGATACAAAGATATTTTTGTCAGGTGCCTAGGGACAATCTAAGGCTCAGGTGAATTTATAATACGCATTTACAATATAGTGTGTGCCAATAACATGTTTTTTAATTTTTTAAAACATTTTTTGTTGTTGCTTTGTTAAATATGCGCACCAGCCGTGTGGTTGTTGAACATTAGTAAAATTCGTCATATTCGGGGTCAATAAGAGAATAATAGCACAGGCCGTTTTCGTAACGCATTCTAGTCTGATACAAAGATATTGTTGTCAGGTGCCTAGGGACAACTACTATAAAGCTCGCCCGTTACAAGCAAATGCACCTCAATAGCCAACAAACCACAATGCCAATCACCCCCCATTAATATTCAAGGGTTCGTAGTAGGTTATCATTATTTCGTTACCTGGCAACAGTCAAGGGAGAAGCATGCATAACTAAATAAATTCAAGGGTGCAGGCATGCATGCATTAGCCGCTGCCAGATAGTGCAACCTTTGGTATTTGTTTTGTTAGCCCGACTGAGAATAGGCGGCTGCATGCATTCCGCCACCCATCAATGGTTAGTATAATGGTTAGTCACTAGGCAAACTGGGAGAAGCATGCATAAAATATGGATGTCGTATAAATAGACCATTGTATGCAAGGCTGATGAACAAGACAGAGTGATGAGAAGCGCTAAAAGGTACTTAGTGCGTGAAAATACTAAAGGGCTATAAGTACGATCATGGTTACATGCATCGTGATATTGAAGGGGGATCTGGTGAACACTCTCATCAATAATGACATAAGAAAACACTTACAGAGATCTGTCAACAGCATCACTATCGATGGTTATGAGTGTTGATAGATTCAACATTTCGGGGGTGTAGGGAATGTGTGGGGATTAAGGTTATGCCTACTATTAAAATTCAAACATTAGGACCAAGCGCTTTGAATTTGTATGAAA
This sequence comes from Mesocentrotus franciscanus, assembly GCA_037976565.1. NCBI lineage: Eukaryota > Metazoa > Echinodermata > Echinoidea > Camarodonta > Strongylocentrotidae > Mesocentrotus > Mesocentrotus franciscanus. Next base: position 31,281,708 of record CP137675.1, read on the forward strand.
ATGCATACATAATGTGCGCCATTTTATATAATGAACTGGTGACATGATGGTAGTATGCTGTATTATTTGTTACCATGCTTAGGGTATTGTTTTTAGATGTACATGCATTTGTGCAAAATTCGACAAGAATGTAAATCATATTAGTGAATCATTTCCTTGGGTTTACATCTATATATTTTTGTTTATGTTTTCTTTCAGAGATTGTATTGCTCCTGTAGCTAAGCTCATATTCTTTTAGACTAACATGAGAGGAAAAAATGGTTATAGGCATGAATATACATCTTTAAGAGACCCATGGTAATACCTGCATAATCATATAACAGGTTCGAAAATACCATAATTCACACTTGCACAAGTGCAACAAGGGCAGGAACGTAGGTTGATGTTCTATTTGTAGGCTCCGTTAATGATTCAAAAGTTGTGTTCAAGCGATTATGAGATGTCACTTGGCTTACTTCATAAGTTTTAAAGATTTTTGTTCATATAATAATTATGTGAAGAAGGCTTAAGACAGATAAGTTAATCATTTTCTTAGGTTTTTATTTACATCAGTTCTTCCTTTCATGCATCCATTTACATGATACTTGTGTTGCTCCTATGCAAGTATATACAGTTAGATGTCGTGTAACGACAAGGTATGATATACAAGGTATGGTAATAACATATAGAAATAGCTTTGCGAGGCATTTATACGTCTTAGAGAAATCTATCCACATTTAACACTATTTGAGAAAATTCAATTGGTTAAAGTTTTTGCAATCTCTAAATTACTATATGTGTCTTCTATAATGTCAGTACCACCAAGGGTTTTCAAGGAAGTTGAGACGATATGCTTTAACTTTATATGGAATGGCCATGATAAGATAAAAAGGAATATTTTATATTTAAACTACGACACTGGGGGATTGAAAATGTTGAATTTCAAGTAGTAGTACATGATTTATACACAGCGTGTAGTGTGGATTAAGAGACTTCTTTGTGGCAATAATGACATGAAATGGAAACAATTCGGAACGGTAGGAGGAAGGTTAATATTTCTTTGCAATTATAATTCCAAAACAATCAATATCAGGGCACCCAATCTCTACTTCAAATGGACTTTTTGAATATCTGGAATTATTTAAAAGAGAAGGAATATAATGTCATAGAAACAAATAACGAAATTCTAATTATCTTAAACCATAAATTTGTTTACCAGCGCTATATAAATTTTAGATATTAAACAATACTTTTATTGAAGGTAGGATAATTCCTTTTAATGCAAAATTATTTCATGTAAACATTTTTCAAGTTAAAAATTTGATTGACGCAGAAGGTAAATATAAGAGCAGGGGACTATTTCAAAAGGAAAGGTCTTAATGTAGACGAATTGTTTTTTCTTAATGATCTATACACCAAGTTGCCAGCTGCCTGGAAGATTAAGAGAATATGCAGAGGGAGAGATGATACTCTGAATGACACTATTGATCTTTCCAATATTAACTTTAACATTAACAATATAGTAATAATGACTGCTATGGGAGGCATAGTATAGTATTAATGACTGCTTTGAGAGAAATAGTTGTTTTTATACGCTCAAGGGAAGGTTACAATTGTGCTATTGCCCGAGGCGTGCCGAGGGCAATAGCCCAATTGTAACCTTCCCGAGAGCGTATAAAAACAACTATTTCTCGAATATTAAAGCAGTCATTAATACTTTATATGCCGAAAAATAGTCAACTTACCAATCAACTGGTAGAACAGGAAGAGCAGAAATAAATACTAAATACACATAGAATCTAGTTAGTGTTAGATCTAATAATATATTCAAATCTGTTGTTGAGAGGCACTGGAAAACCCATCCACTCAAGATTTCACCCTATCAGAGACTACCCAACGTGACGAGGGGCAAATAAGCTACAAGCTTTACGTCTCTACATCCAAGTAAAGTAGTCTAGACTACGTCTACCGCGGTGCGGTAAAGTTTAATACTCAGTACAATGTCAATGACAGTAGATCTCTAGACCCCTCTAGTACACAACAATTAATGTGTGGGATTCCACTGACTGGATTTGACTATCAAGTATCATATTATTAGACCTTACATTGGTGTGCTTGCTGTCAGCAGAATTAATCAAGTCTTGCATTTGATCATCATCAAGAAGTTGAAATCTTGGGAGAGTTTCTTCAGCCATTTTTGCCTTGTTTGGAATTCAGTACGATAGAGATTGCCGTACGGTCGTCTGCGCTACGATGTATTAAAAATTGGTAAATTAAGCTAGCGACCGATTATTCGCACACTTATGGTGTCCGTGCTCGCACAAACCAGTTTTATAACACGTAAACCAATGGGTATTTCAGCAAGACTGAACTAATTCCCGGTAATTGGAACTTTGCCGGGATTTTTTAACTATTTTTTAAGACTATTACATGGCTTTGGCATATTTTTTGAAAATAGTTAAAACAACGACTGCAATTTCGACCAATCAGATGGCTGGATTTCTTAAGTGAGGTATATAATTGTTTTTATTGCTCAAGGGGAGGTTACATCGTGCTATCACCCCGAGGCGTGCCGAGGGGTGATAGCACGATGTAACCTCCCCGAGAGCCAAAAAAACAACTATGCCTCGAATATTAAAGCAGTCATTATAACTTTTATCTACTGAAAACAGGGTCATAGAATACAAGGTCAATCATGGTAATCAAATCTGTGTTGATAAACTTGCACTGTTGCAATTGCAGGTACTGAGATTGTACGCATTATAAGCCTATGCAGTTTACGTGCATAGCGCGATCATGCCAAATTGGTCAAACTAATAAATTAGAAATCAAGATTCAAACCTTCATTGCTTGTGATTATGAAGGTGATACTCAAAAAATGAGGTGTCATATGAAAGAGCAGGTTTATCTCTATATTTCCAAAGGGGCGTCATCTCGTCATTACATGTAGATCTAGGCCTAGCTACAATCGAGATCGGCGGTCGTCTGCGCTGTACTGTATAGCAACCAAATTAATCGCGGTACAAAAAATGTATGGAATGCCGCGCGCGCTCCGCACAAACTAAGTAAGCCAATGGGGATCGCAGGATGATGAGGATGAGGGTAGAAGCTTAACTATTCCCTGTGGGCTCTAGCTATCCCCGTGAGTGGGTGTGAGTAGGGCATGGCTTGAAATCACGACTCCAACTTCGACCAATCAGATGGCTAGATTTCTAAAGTGAGGTATATAAAACAGTTTATTCTTTTGAGTCTGTGTCTTCCAAAATTCTCTATATCATTTTTATTGCTACTATACAAGATTCATTTGCTTTTAGACATCCAGAGGTAATAGCTTTAAATCTAGATAAGTCGGCAATTACAACATGTTTCTCAATGCCCGGATTTTCCACTCTAGATTGGAAGTTAAGAGAATTTCAGTACAAACTGTTACATAGCATCGTATTTTGTAATGATAAACTGAATCATTTTGGATTTATACAATCAAATTTATGTTCCTTTTGTAGAAAAGATGTAGAAACCTATTATCATATCTTCTATAAATGTACTGAAGTGTCCAGGATATGGAATGAGGTGGGAAACAAATTAAAAATGTTTCAGTTTCTTAATATGCAATAGATTGATGTGTTACTTGGTTTCAGAGAAAATATGAAAGATAATCTACATATTAATAGCGGGAGGTTTTGGGGCCTTTCGACGCCGTAAACTTTTTTTTTCCGCCGCTCCTCGGAACGCGCCCTTTGGGGGAACGTGTATCTGAGGTGCCGTAGCTGTGCCTCGCCGGGTTCGTATTTCGCGAAAGCCTGCCGTTTGGCTGCAAAATATGATTTTCCATACCAAGCGCCATTGACAAATACAACCTGGATGGCTTACAACCTGCTACGCCCACTGCCCGCCTGTATACAAACCGTCTAACATCGCCCCAAGTGCTCGCAAATACCACCCATCCATACCAGTGATCCATAAACTAAGCTAGCGCTAGCCCCCAATAAAATTAAACCATGACTTATTTTCAATTCCATACAAGTGATTTATAAAATAATGTTCGTGATATCACATGATTTTCAACAAAATGCGCGTTTCTCCATTTCTGTTGCAAACTGACACATTCCCAAATAGCCAGGAAGAGCATATGTTTTTTATAGTCACCAATGGGCCTTAGTGGCCACTAACAGTAACACTAGTAGATAACCGTATATCCAGTTTAGCGAAAAGTCTGGATACCCGTATGTCCGGCCTAGAGAAGAGCTTAGAGAAGATCGCGGCAGCTCTAGGCGGTACGCGGGGTAATGCGCAGTCGCCTCCCCTTAGGGATTGTTTTGGATGTGGCGAGGAGGGTCATTTCCGGAGGGAAAGGCCCTTGCCTCCCCCTAGCAAACCTAAAAGAGAGAGGGAAGAGAAGGGAAAGGGAAGGGAAAGGGAAGGGGGAGGGAAAGGTAAGGAAAGAAAGAGAGAAAAAAGATAGGTAGGGGAGATCAGTTCCGATTTTCCCCGCCAACAAGGTGTAGATCGGGGGCACTGGCGTACTGATGGGGGCCAATTAGTGTCCTGCCAGTGTCACAATAAAATTCAAACATGTTTCATTTCTAATTCGATACCGGTGATTTACAAATGTTGCTGAAATGACATAATTTTCCGAGATTTGTCCTCACTTTTTGATAAATTATACTTTTGTATGCGTTTGTTGGAAAATTACGAATTCCTAAATTTACAGTCAGGCAAGAAATATGCTTATTTAGAGGCCTACAAGGCGGGGCCTGCAGAACGACGGGGCCTCGAGCTCCGCCGCCACTTTTTTGGAAAAAGTATAATAAAGGGAAATAGAAAGAAAGAGAAGAGAGAAAGAAAGAAAGAATAGTGACCTGCCAGTGTCACAAAATAATGAGGTATCAAAATATGCTCATCTGACCGTGTTTAAATGCCTAAAACCCCTGAGCTTCCGGGGGCTCTGTCCCCTGGATTCCACCTAGGGCCCTAAGGCGGGCCCCTGGATGCTCATCTAACGGTAATTTAATGCCTAAAACCCCCGAGTTTCTGGGGGCTCCGCAACTGGACCCCGCGCCAATTAGTTACCTGCCAGTGTCACGAATAGGTTATCAAAATATGCTCATCTGACCGTAATTAAGTGCCTAAAACCCCTGAGCTTCCAGGGGCTCTGACTGTTATTCAATGCCTAAAACCCTTGAGCTTCCGGGGGCTCCGCCCCCTGGACCCACGCCAATTAGTGACCTGCCAGTGTCACAAATAAGGTATCAAAATATGCTCATTTGACCGTAATAAAATTCCTAAAACCCCTGAACTTCCGGTAGCTCTGACCTCTCGACCCAACCAGGGGCCCTAAGGCGGGTCCCTGGATACTTATTTGACCGTAATTTATTGCGTAAAACCCCATATGGAAACGTTTGCTTGGATTTGTCTCATAAAAGAAGCTGACCACAACACACAGCGTTGAGTGCAGGGGTCACGTGCACAGAACTGTAAAATACTTAGAGCGCTCATCCCAATTCACAATGCACAGATCGACGTGTGGCCGTTGAACGTGATGGGAGATACGCTCAAGTGCACACGCCGCCATTTTGCTTAGTCCTCGATCTTTTCAGCTCACAAATTTCATGAATTCCAGTCTGGCCTGTCGTTGAGAAAAAAGCGGCGAACACAAAAGAGGACTAACAAAGATGGCGGATATCACCTTATCACGTACGAGCGCTGGCCACATTTTTCGAACCACTATGAGCCTTCTACGTATATTTACAGTTCTGTGGTCACGGGCCACTGGCTTCATCGGGAAGGTAGTTCCATTATGTAAATGAGTAAATTCCGACAAAAATATACATTCAATCAAAACAAATTTAATACCAGAAGAAAGCTAACGATCAGTATATTCATTAGCCGCTCGCCCCAAAGCCGCTTGACCACAGTGGAACGAGTGAGAGCTTGCGAGAGCGGCCAAAGTGTGATTAAAACTCGCTTTTTGCTCTTCTCCAACGCAAAAAGAGACGACATTGTGCTGGATAAATATGTTTTTTTCCGACAAAAGTACAGAAAAATTGCATATTGTCTTTTTATATTATACTTTCTGAAATGTTACCCGAGTGACTCCCGGGCGCCCCAATGCTGGAAAGAAACGCACATTTTAGAAAACTTCACTTTTTCATGGAAAAATGCTTATTTGGTCTATGCACGCAAGTCAGATTGAGCGGATGATACAACGTTTCCATATGCTGAGCTTCCGGGGCTCTGCCCCCTGGACCCAACCAATGGCCCTAAGTCAGGCCCCTGGATACTCATCTAACAGTAATGTATTGCCTAAAACCCCTGAGCTTCCGGGGGCTCCGCCCCCTCGACCCCACCAGGGGGCCTAAGGCGAGCCCCTGAATGCTCAATGACCGTTATAAAATGCACCAATTCCCTGAGTTTTAGGGGGCTCAGCCCCCTGGATCCCACCCCAATTTGTGTTCTGCCAATGTCACAAATAAAATATCAAAATATGCTCATCAGAACGTGATTAAACGCCTAAAACCCCCGAGCCTCCAGGGTCTCTGCCCCCTGCATCCAACCAATGGCCCTTAGGCGGGCCCCCCGATACTCATTTGACCGTAATTTATTAACTAAAACCCTGTGCTTCCGGAGGCTACGCACCCTGGACCCCACGCCAATCAGTGACCTGCCAGTGTCACAAATAGGTTATCAAAATATGCTCATCTGACCGTGATTAAATGCCTAAAACCCTTGAGCTTCCAGGGGCTCTGCCGTCTGGACCCCACCTAGGGCCCTAAAACGGGCTCCTAGATGCTCATCTGACGGTAATTTAATGCCTAAAACCCCTGAACTTCCGGTGGCTCTGCCCTCTCGACCCCACCAGGGACCCTAAGGCGGGCCCCTGGATACTCATTTGACAGTAATTTATTGCGTAAAACCCCTGAGCTTCCGGGGCTCTGCCCCCTGGACCCCTCCAATGGCCCTAAGTCAGGCCCTGGATACTCATCTGACAGTAATTTATTGCCTAAAACCCCTGAGCTTCCGGGGCTCCGCCCCCTCGACCCCACCAGGAGGCCTAAGGCGGGCCCCTGAATGCTCGATGACCGTTCTAAAATGCATCAATTCCCTGAGTTTCAGGGGGCTCAGCCCTCTGGACCCCACGCCAATTTGTGTCCTGCCAATGTCACAAATAAGGTATCAAAATATGCTCATCTGACCGTGATTAAACGCCTAAAACCCCGAGCCTCCAGGTGCTCTGCCCCCTGCACCCAACCAATGGCCCTCAGGCGGGCCCCCGATACTCATTTGACCGTAATTTATTGCCTAAAACCCCTGTGCTTCCGGGGGCTACGCACCCTGCACCCCACGCCAATTAGTGACCTGCCAGTGTCACAAATAGGTTATCAAAATATGCTCATCTGACCACGATTAAATGCCTAAAACCCTTGAGCTTCCAGGGGCACTGCCCTCTGGACCCCACCTAGGGCCCTAAAACGGGTCCCTAGATGCTCATCTGACGGTAATTTAATGCCTAATACCCCTGAACGTCCGGTGGCTCTGCCCTCTCGACCCCACCAGGGACCCTAAGGCGGGCTCCTGGATACTCATTTGACCGTAATTTATTGCGTAAAACCCCTGTGCTTCCGGGGCTCTGCCCCCTGGACCCCTCCAATGGCCCTAAGTTAGGCCCTGGATACTCTACTGACAGTAATTTAGTGCCTAAAACCCCTGAGCTTCCGGAGGCTCCGCCCCCTGGACCCCTCGCCAATTAGTAACCTGCCAGTGTCACAAATAGGGTATAAAAATATGCTCATCTGACCGTAATTAATGCCTAGAACCCCTGAACTTCCGGGGGCTCCGCCCCCTCGACCCCACCGGGGCCTAAGGAGGCCCCTGAATGTTCAATGACTGTTATAAAATGCATCAATTCCTGAGTTTCAGGGGCTCAGCCCTCTGGACCCCACGCCAATTAGTGTCCTGCCAATGTCACAAATAAAATATCAAAATATGCTCATCTGACCGTGATTAAATTCCTAAAACCCCTGAACTTCCGGGGGCTCCGCCCCCTCGACCCCATCGGGGGGCCTAAGGAGGGCCCCTGAATGTTCAATGACTGTTATAAAATGCATCAATTCCCTGAGTTTCAGGGGGCTCAGCCCTCTGGACCCCACGCCAATTAGTGTCCTGCCAATGTCACAAATAAAATATCAAAATATGCTCATCTGACCGTGATTAAATTCCTAAAACCCTGAACGTCCGGTGGCTCTGCCCCCTCGACCCCACCAGGGGCCCTAAAGCGCGGGCCCCTGAATGCTCAATGACCGTTAAAAAATGCCTAAAACCCCCGAGCTTCCGGGGCTCCGCCCCCTCGACCCCACCATGTGGCCTAAGGCGGGCCCCTGAATGCTCGATGACCGTTCTAAAATGCATCAATTCCCTGAGTTTCAGGGGGCTCAGCCCTCTGGACCCCACGCCAATTAGTGTCCTGCCAATGTCACAAATAAAATATCAAAATATGCTCATCTGACTGTAATTAAACGCCTTAAATCCCCGAGCCTCCAGGGGCTCTGCCCCCTGGACCCAACCAATTGCCCTAAGGCAGGCCCCCAATACTCATTTGACCGTAATCCTTTGCCTAAAACCCCTGAGCTTCCGTGGGGCTACGTTTCCTGGACCCCACGCCAATTAGTGTCCTGCCAATGTCACAAATAAAATATCAAAATATGCTCACCCTAAAACCCCTGAGCTTCCAGATGTTCTGCCCCCTGGACCCAACCAATGGCCTAAGGCGGGCTCCTAAATGCACAATGACCGTCATAAAATGCCTAAAACTTCTGAGCTTCCAGAGGCTCTGCCCTCCGGACCCCACCTAGGGCCCCAAAACGGGCCCCTAGATGCTCATCTGACGGTAATGTAATGCCTAAAACCCCTGAACGTCCGGTGGCTCTGCCCTCTCGACCCCACCAGGGACCCTAAGGCGGGACCCTTGATACTCATTTGACCGTAATTTATTGCGTAAAACCCCTGAGCTTCCGGGGCTCTGCCCCCTGGACCCAACCAATGGCCCTAAGTCAGGCCCTGGATACTCATCTGACAGTAATTTAGTGCCTAAAACCCCTGAGCTTCCGGAGGCTCCGCCCCCTGGACCCCTCGCCAATTAGTAACCTGCCAGTGTCACAAATAGGGTATAAAAATATGCTCATCTGACCGTAATTAATTTTAGAACCCCTGAGCTTCCGGGGGCTCCGCCCCCTCGCCCCACCGGGGGCCTAAGGAGGGCCCCTGAATGTTCAATGACTGTTATAAAATGCATCAATTCCCTGAGTTTCAGGGGGCTAAGCCCTCTGGACCCCACGCCAATTAGTGTCCTGCCAATATCACAAATAAAATATCAAAATATGCTCATCTGACCGTGATTAAATTCCTAAAACCCTGAACGTCCGGTGGCTCTGCCCCCTCGACCCCACCAGGGGCCCTAAGGCGGGCCCCTGAATGCTCAATGACCGTTATAAAATGCCTAAAACCCCGGAGCTTCTAGGGGCTCCGCCCCCTGGACCCCGACCCTAGACCCCTCGCCAATTAGTGTCCTGCAAGTGTCACAAATAAGGTATCAAAATATGCTCATCTGACCGTAATTAAACGCCTAAAACCCCTGAGCTTCCGGGGGCTCCGCCCCCTCGACCCCACAGGGGCCTAAGGAGGGCCCCTGAATGTTCAATGACTGTTATAAAATGCATCAATTCCCTGAGTTTCAGGGGGCTCAACCCTCTGGACCCCACGCCAATTAGTGTCCTGCCAATAACACAAATAATATATCAAAATATGCTCATCTGACTGTAATTAAACGCCTTAAATCCCCGAGCCTCCAGGGCTCTGCCCTGGACCCAACCAATTGCCCTAAGGCGGGCCCCCGATACTCATTTGATCGTAATCTTTTGCCTAAAACCCCTGAGCTTCCGTGGGGCTACGCACCCTGGACCCCACGCCAATTAGTGTCCTGCCAATGTCACAAATAAAATATCAAAATATGCTCACCCTAAAACCCCTGAGCTTCCAGGTGTTCTGCCCCCTGGACCCAACCAATGGCCCTAAGTCAGGCCCTGGATACTCATCTGACAGTAATTTAGTGCCTAAAACCCCTGAGCTTCCGGAGGCTCCGCCCCCTGGACCCCTCGCCAATTAGTAACCTGCCAGTGTCACAAATAGGGTATAAAAATATGCTCATCTGACCGCAATTAATTGCCTAGAACCCCTGAGCTTACGGGGGCTCCGCCCCCTCGATCCCACCGGGGGCCTAAGGAGGGCCCCTGAATGTTCAATGACTGTTATAAAATGCATCAATTCCCTGAGTTTCAGGGGGCTCAGCCCCCTGGACCCCACGCCAATTAGTGTCCTGCCAATGTCACAAATAAAATATCAAAATATGCTCATCTGACCGTAATTAAATGCCTAAAACCCCTGAGCCTCCAGGGGCTCTGCCCCCTGCACCCAACCAATGGCCCTAAAGCGGGCCCCCCGATACTCATTTGACCGTAATTTAGTGCCTAAAACCCCTGAGCTTCCGGAGGCTCCGCCCCCTGGACCCCACGCCAATTAGTGACCTGCCAGTGTCACAAATAGGTTATCAAAATATGCTCATCTGACCGTGATTAAATGCCTAAAACCTCATAGCTTCCAGGGGCTCTGCCCCTTGACCACTGCCTCGGCTTTGACCCCACGCCAATTTACACTACGCTCTACCTGATCGTAAAAACTTTAGCCTCCCCCCACTCACTTTGAAAAACGTTCAGCGGGGTGATGCGGATTTTTTTGTCTGCCACCCCCGCCCCCAAACTTTTTTGCTCATTACGCCACTGACTCTCCACCCAGGTGTTAAATGGGATAGGATGGGTAGGATGCGAAAGTTAATGTGGATAGATGAGCAAGTGCGCGCTTGTAAGAATGACGCCTGGCTGGAATGCTCCCTAGGGAGTGGTTAATGTGCATACATGGTGTACGGGCAAGTCTGAATCCGATGACCAGGGTAATAATATATCTGTAACGCGCTTAGAGACATTATCGATGTATTAAGCGCTATATAAAGCGGAATATTATTATTATTATTATAAGCGCTGCCATTAAATTGAATCGCTCTTGCTTGTCAGTAAACTGTCTTTCCATAGCAAAACATTGTTTTTAATGCATATTCTTTATGGGATGTATACAAAAATACCACACACACACACCCACAATTTCATCGCATGAGACCTCATACTACCATTACAACGCTCCTGTGTCCAAGAACGGAACAAGAAAAGGTGTAGTGGTCATCACTCTGCCTCTGGCGCCTCGGGTTCGAACCCAGTTACGTCTATCTGATAATCCTGTAAATTCAAGATCGTCTCAGATCTTGACAGCTGTAAGCCCAGCTGACTATCCATTAAAACACCCCACCTCTCTCACCCAAATTCCCCCCCCCCTGCCAAACGAAAACCCAAATACACGCACTCACGCACCCCCATTCCCCACCCACAAAGGAAACATGGCGGTGGGGAAATTTCCGTTTCTGTAGACATTTCGAGTTCTTTCTGTGGTTGATAATGACATTTTGTTTTCCATAGTCTAAGCTGACGCATTGAACTCTGCGATATAACTTTATGTCACTATTTACAACAGCCCATGTAAACTACAGTGAAATATATATCTGAACTTTAAACACTCAGAATGACTCACCATAAATCCTCTTGAGTTTGGGTAGGAGCTTGCTGTACTTGGCGTCTGCTACGTCAGTGATGGAGTTACGACCTTGTGAAATTGAATGCAACAGAACGACGCCATCGTAGGTCCCTCCAGGCTGGAATGACTGTAAGTCTTGTTGCGTGAGTTTCACAAAGACGCATCTGATATCATCATTCTCGCGCTTGATTTGTTCAATTAACTGATCTGTAGTGTTTTCCGTCGACACGGAGAGAAAAGCGATGACAATTTTGTTCCCGCTCGCCATGATGATCTTCTGCCCGTCGTTGGTTGCAAAGCTTGACCCGCAGTACAATAAGAAGTCAGTGCGGATAGCTTGCTAGCTGAAACATTTTTTACGTCGTAATAAGATCAACATCATAATGTTGATCGAGGGTAACTTGCAAGTTTGTAATACGATGTTGGAGCAGTAAAAACCCACTGCCTTGTCATTGTTCACAAATTCGGTCACGTCTGTATGGGCGTTGCTTAGCTCAAGTATTGAGCATGCGCAGTAATTTTTCTGCAAGGGCCAGCCCATTTGCAGGCCAAAAAAAAATGAAAAGGTTAATTCCTACGGCATTTGAAAGATAATACTAAATTATAAATTCCCTCAGAACAAAAGGGCTTAAAAATGTCTTTATGTGGAAAAATAACGACCATTAGTTGTCGAAACGAATTTAGCGAGCGCGCTCGCTAAATTCGATTCGACAACTGCATATCTTGCATGGCGACAAAATATTTTTGGATATTAAGGTGTTTTCTAGTTATGATTACACAATGTAGTTGGGAAAAACCCACTTGATTATTATTGTTTCGCAATGCTCTTATTTGGCTGGAAGGTCCTTTAGCTCACGCATGCGCAGTCATTTACCTGCATAAGCCACACCTCCATAAAGCAGTATTCTCCTCATACGACATACCAGGGGCGGCGATTTCTTTTCATGACCGAGGGGGACGAAATTCGAGGGAGCAGTGTCGTAATGACCAAAAACGTTTGGGGGCAGAAAAAAAATCCGCATCACCACCATTCTTACATGTTACATGAAGGCCCCGCGGAACGTTTTTCAAAGTGGAAGGGGGGCTAAGGTATAAACGATCAGGTAGACCAAAGCAAGTGGAGCGTAAATTGGCGTGGGGTCCAGGGGCAAAGCCCCGGCGGGGGTCATGGGACGAAGCCCCCGGAAGCTCAGGGGTTTTAGGCATTTAATTACGTCCAGATGAGCGTATTTTGATACATTATTTGTGTCACTGGCATGCAGGTCACTAATTGGAGTGGGGTCTGGGGCGGATCCCCTAGAAGCTCGGGGGTTTTAAGCATTAAATTACGATCAGATGAGCAACCAGGGGCTACCTTAGGGCCCCTGGTGGGGTCCAGGGGGCGGAGCCCCCGGAAGCTAATGGGTTTTAGTCATTTAATTAACGTCAGATGAGCAACCAGGGGCACGCTTTAAGGCCATTGGTGGGGTCCAGGGGGCAGAGCCCCCGGAAGCTCAGGGGTATTAGGCATTTAATAACGGTCAGATGAGCATTCAGGGGCCCGCCTTAGGGCCCTGGTGGGGTCAAGGGGCGGAGCCCCCTGAAGCTCAGGGGTTTTAGGCATTTAATTACGGTCAGATGAGCAACCAGGGGCACGCTTTAGGGCTCTTGGTGGGCACTTAAGTTTTATACAATATCTACATGTACATTTTGAAGGATATTATGCGAGGAGCGTATCTCCCGAGTGAGAAGATTTTTGCATTTTTATTTGTCTAAACGCTGGGCCCTCCAGAGCCTAAAAGTGTGTTGCAGCCAATATTTGCTATACATATTTTTGGGGCACTTTTTCAATTTTTCAGGGGGGGGGGACGATCCCCCCTACAAAAATCGAGGGGGGACGTGTCCCCCCGTCCCCCCGGGATCGCCGCCCCTGCCGGACATACGACGTCACCACACATTTTTGTGAACGTTGTGTATCTCTACTTCCGAAAGCGAGTCTACCCTTATTCTTGGCTATTCTATATCTCTATCTCACGGCTAAGCAAATATCTTTCAAATAAAAAGGCAAAAAAACTACCACCACCACAAACAACAACAGGTAGTTCACAAGTTTATCATCTGAAACGCTTTGTTCATTTTTGCGAAATCAGGAGTAACTTGGCAAAGCATGGCTGCAGATAACATTTAGGATAAACTACAATTCACATATTTCTGCTTTTAATTTGTTGATAACTCCTGTAGAGATATACAATCAACAGGAAAATGGCGACAATCTCCCAAAGTGACCTGCTGGAGGAAATACGAGAGATTCGTGCTATCGTCCAAGATTATAAACCAGGTAAAAACGTCACCCTTCCCGACAAGATTTGCTTTTCCGAATACCTCTTCATTTGATTGTTTGGAAGAACTGGGTGCGGCAAAAAAAGTTCTCTGATAAATTCCCTAAAGTTGGCAACTCAGGGACGTTTGAGAAACTCGCAATGGATTGATCGTATAACAGTTATAATAAAACGAAATCGAATGTACAAATTCAAAACATAATCAAATAGTGACTGGGAAACCAAAGCCTGGCGTATCCTTAACCCCCCAACCCCAACCCCAAAAGAATAGCATGTTTACATTTACAACAGAAGATGCAATGGCAGTTGATATATATTGAAGTCCCCCCCCCCATTGTCATTTAAAGTAGTTTCTTTCTGTCTGGGAACAGGCTAAGGTTTCCACTTGTTGAGCGGAATGCCCAGGCCACTTTATCACATTATATTATCTGCATCACAATGCCTATTAGGACCGACTCACTGAGTGAGAGATATGTATTCTTTTGTTTGGTTGGTTAACTCTATTTATATGTATTTTCCTATGGTTTCGTTTTTTGGGACCACATGATCCAACTGACTTGCGTCAGGTACCTGTTCAATGTCACATGAAACGGTGAAACGTTGAAATACAGATTCACGCAGCCAATGTTGGTATATATTGAGTTTTAGTATTAGTGAAATTGGCCTATCAAAAGCGACCAAGTTAGGAGTTTATGGTCCCCAAATGAACACAGTTTCTTATTCCCTGCACAGTTAAAGTAACTCAGTAACATTGTTGAAGGTTGATGAAAAAACTGTGTAATTTTTGTATGAAATGTTACTTGTTATATTCCTTCTACTGTACTAACCCTCTAGCATGCACAAAATCCTGAACAATTCTCAAACCACAAAGATATGTATGGTTTCTTTGAAAGGCTATACCCTCTAACAGTTAATTCTCCCAACCATTTTTGAATTTTCCCAACCGTTTTTCCAAATAAGACAGGCTTTTAAAAATGTGTCAACACTTAATGTCTGGAATGGTATATAGTGCCAATTTATTCCTTTTGACGATTTACATTCACGTAAAATTAAATTAAATTGTAATAATATAGTTGGGAGAATTAAGGAAACGATCAGATCAGTTTTCCTAAATTTATATCATTAATAATGGTCTGTTTTTCACTCAAACATTTCACATTATCTGTAATTGTACATATAGCATTGAAGTCACTACCTTAGCACCATTTTCTCTCATCTGGACAATGTTACCAAGTCCCTTTAAAGCACCAGAATAGTTTATTAGTTTACTGCTCTTCTCCATGCACGTGATTTTAATAAGGGAAAATCCGCTTGGGTTCGGATATGTCACCCCATCGCTTAGATATGGTGTGGTATTGATGTTTTAGTGTTTAACCTATTGTGAATAGGCCCTACTTTAGATTTTTAAAACGAATACATATAATCTGTAATATTCTCCATTGGGTTCTGGGACGTGAATACCATTTCTTTTAAAATTAAAAATGTCATTAACTAAAGACTAGTTATTAGAATCAATCTACGGTTATGGTAGGTTTGTCGGATTCTTCTTGTATACAGTTTTACTATCCAGCCATGTTTGCATCAAACAAAACGGAGAAATAGGCCTAAATTAAGGCATGCATGGAGTTTTAACTCCCTCATTTTCCATTGTAATTTAACTATTTAAAATCTGTTCCGCTAAAATGCTAAAATGACCAACACAGCAAATTGTTTCAATCAAGGTATTTTTTTTTTCTTTCGAAATGTTGTCAATTTGTTTTGGTGAAGATTTAAATGCCTTTTGCTACAAGAAGCTAAGCAGTATTATACAGTGCCTTTACAAAAGTATACCCAACTTTAGTAGCTCATAATTATAAAGTCATAATCAATGTGACCTATGAATCTATTTAATGGTAGAGGGTATTTTGTTTCCTGTCTAATGATATCTTGTTCATAATTGTTCTGCCTCGGATGAATGAGCACCAGGGTTTTTAATAAGTGCCGTCAAAATCTGTATGTACCAGGTTTATTCGGATGCACTGAATGTTTGTCAGGTTATATGCAAGCGTTCCTTTTGTATTAAATCCTCTTAAATGTTAAAATCTGTTTCGTGCTTAGGTGCTTCATTGTTTAACGTGATTTTTATTTATTATTATTGTATTTGTCTCGAACCGTAATTAAAAACTTGAAAGGTTTACTAACCTCAGAGAATCAGTAAACACAGGAAAGAAAATCATAATAATAATTTGTCAAGGTATTGACAGTAGACTTTCTTGAAGAAGATAAGAAGATAGCATCCATGCAAGCAATCTTTGTTAATTTTACCTTAAACAAGCGATGCAAGAGAAGCCAAGATTGTGTCATAAAAAAGAGTATATCATTAACTTCGCTTGTTAATGAGCCTTCGCTTGAGTCTGAGTTGACTTTATTACCTTTTCTATTCTTAATCACAAAATCAAAGCATAAATATCAACAATTCGTAAGGGCTTTTGACCCATATTTCTTGCTTCAGTCTAAACCTAGTACTAGATGTTTTTTTACAACGCTTTTTAAATAGATTGCTACTCAGTCATAAGTTCATACGTGGCAGCAGATTTATGAATAAGGTATCATTAGACAGAATATTGATTACTTTTTTAAATGAAATATAATCGAAGGTTCAATATACAGGTTATAACCTTTTAGTATAAATGTGCCAAAGTTAGATATACTTCTTTTTGATTTGCAATGAATAATGTTTTATTTATCTCATGGAAAAAATAAATAATGCGCATGAATTTGTGTGTGATTGCGTGTATTTGTTTAACAGACATGTGCAATGAGATTCATTCACACACATGATCAATGATGATTAACGTCTGGGACAGACTCAAGTTTCAATCCTGGGTCCGATAAGAGCCAGTTTGTAGGCTAACACGTAACACAGACATGACCGCTAGACCAACTAGCAATTTCCTAAAAAGTGTTCAAATTGGTTTGTTCTCAAGGGAAAGTGCATTTTCCCTTTCTCATTGAAATGTGTTAATATCTATTTGAAATTGTTGGACTTTTCGAATATGAAAGGTAAAATTCTCCTCTTATCAAGTCAGCGTATTTGGTTGAGAAGGGGGTTCTCTTGTCATTCGAAGAAGAAAACTTGTGGAATGATAAAGTCGAAGAACATGTTTTGACAGAATTTAGAATAAAAGTTATGAAATCCATATAAGTCAATATTCCCGATGTTGTGTATTTCACATCATGTATACTGTAGTGTAATGAACAATTTAGTTCATGACCAAAAAAGTCCTAAGTGTGAATGAAGAGATTTCTAAAATCAAATAGACCTTGCGATCTTCGCCGGCAGGCGTTATTTGCGTTAAAAACGTAAAAGCATAGCTTATGAACAAAAAGCAAACCTGATAGAGTAGTAGAGTAGAGGAGCGTCATAACATCCATATCAGTTTATAATGTTTTTCTTGAATTATTTCAATCACTGCTCCATGAATGCCCCGGGTACGCAGACTTGAACAAAAATGTGATGTTTTCTACACCATCCTATACCAAATTCGTAACATCGTCGGCTAAGCAGCACAAAATTGGCCTTTAGGTTAGGGTATGAATATGTTACAATAGCTTGAATGTGGTTTGTATCTTATTTTGGAGTATGCAAGAGCCTTAATACATTTTATAAAAATTGATTCAGTACATATATCTGTAATATTCTGTACCGGGGACGAATGAATCCAATGTGGCAATTTTAAGTGTCAACAATTAAAGTATTGATATACGGACCCTTGTGTTATTTACCATTGAATGATGTATATGCCTAGGTATACTTTGTCTAGTTCTGATATTCTTTTACTAATGTAGAACGCTGCCCCCTAAAAAAAAAGGTTACTGTAAAATTCCGGCTTTTTAAGCCCTTTTAGGTTCAAGTATAGCATACCATAGCTAAATGCATAAATGTAGTTCGGCATTTACGTTTTAGGGTTTTCACTTATTTCCTAAATTACATCATGATATATATAATATATATATCTGAAATTTTGTTAAGGATGATGTATCTGAATATCAGGTAATGTGTCATAAACAGAAGCCAAAATATTGTTTCCATTTTACACTTCAGTTATATGTCTGTCTGAGTTTTCTAGTATATTATTGTAGCGAGGAATGTTTGTATCAAAGCGGAACGAAGTAATGCCCAAATTTGGACATGCTTACATTTCAAATAGTTTTCCATTGTAGCTTTACTCTAAAGAATCTATTCGACAAACATGTTTTTGAGTTTCAAAGCACCCACGCTCTTCAGGTTCCTCTCCGTGATCATAAAATTATGTTTTTTTTTAAATGTAAAACCTACCGGCGTGAACATCATTACAAATGATTTTAATCAAGGTACGTTTCCTTTCAGAATGTTCATTTCGATTTTTTTTCTTCTTTTTCTTGTACCCTTGTTACAAGCCCAGACATATGAAATATCTTATTCACCTACGATACTGTGGCGTGATACAAAGAGTGTGCCAGTCCGTATATCATGGTATTGCTAAAGGGGATCTTTCTTTTGTGTTAAAAAAT
This sequence comes from Mesocentrotus franciscanus, assembly GCA_037976565.1. Lineage (NCBI taxonomy): Eukaryota > Metazoa > Echinodermata > Echinoidea > Camarodonta > Strongylocentrotidae > Mesocentrotus > Mesocentrotus franciscanus. Next base: position 31,300,229 of record CP137675.1, read on the forward strand.
CCAGGGTCCATGAGTAAACCCATATCTTTTACATAATTTTAACTTAAAAAAGAACAACGAACGCAGTACAAACACACTACAAACACAATCAGTTCCATAACATAGTGTTTTTAATTAAGAAAAGAAAATTCGTTAGGATGCGAGCAAGGTTACTTGCAGAATCGTCAAATTTGGGTGATGATTTTGTCTTCAACTTAAAGATAAAGTTGACTTCTGGTCATGCGATTGCATTGTGAAAGAAATGGTGTGAAATTGATCAGAAAAGGTTGATCATCTAGCATATAAGTATTGGTGTGTACTGCAAGGTTCTGGAATCATTAAAATGATAAGAAATTTGGCCAAGTCTTGGTAACGTTACAAGCACTGTACACAGAAATATACATATATGGGACTACACGAACATGTGGCATAAAAATCCGTCCCGATCTCTATGCTGTTACATGCCATATTTAGAATATTAAGGCATTTGAAGAGCCATGCTTTTCAGGGAGCATTTATTATCTGATGTTTTTTGCACACTTGCATAATAACAATGATAACGCTCACAAATAGTTCACCTCTTCCCAGAACTCAACCTTCTCTTTTACATAGAGAGTCTCCTTCCTACATGATGTAATAATGACATATTTAAATCATGGCTAAGTAATTTTAAAGAATATTAAAACAATCCATCTTGCAAGTCAACATGGTCAAGCAGACCAATAAGTCATCCATACCAATGATCTACTTTAAGCACAATCTTAAGTTGATTCACACTACAAGTCAAGAAAGTAATTGCCCACAATGTCATTGGCAGACTAATATATAATAATAAGTCTTGCTGGAACTTCCATCTTGAAAAGAATGTCAAAAGGACGTCTGGATTCGCTGATTGTTTGCTTGGTGTGTTTGGAACAGCAAACAACAAATTTCCGTATAAATTTCAGACGCACCCATCCACACATTCTCCTTTTTTTTTTTCGTAATTTTTATTTTTATTTTTATTCAATATTGGAACAGTACAAATAATGCTTCAAAACATAGTTCTTTTTCATCCTAATAACATAACTCGATTAACGTAATACATGTACAATTCACAAATTACCATCGATTTTTTAAAGGAATGAAATTAGTTGTAATATGAAACAAATTATAACCCCTTCCCTTACTACCCAACCCCAAACAAACACCACCCCATACATGCAAAAGAACACACACACTCACACACACACCACGGCAATACGTTTCCCTTTATGCACCCTCACAGCCACCATAGCAAAAATGACAAAGAAGAGACAAAGTAAGGCTAGGCCTTCATTACGCTTCGATATTTTTTCTGCTTCATTCGAATGTCAGGAATATTCTCTGAAATACTGCGGGGCAGCTATCGTTGAGTTTAAGCTCTAGATTTTAGGAAAACTTTCCTTAGATTTAGATAATAATAAATAAACACATGTATAACATTCATAATAAAACGAAACCCGAATATAAAAATTCAAAACATAATCAAATAGTGACTGGGAAACGATAGCCTGGCATACCCTTACCCCCAAAAAAAAATCTGCTTCATTCGAATGTCAGGAATATTCTCTGAAATACTGCGGGGCAGCTATCGTTGAGTTTAAGCTCTAGATTTTAGGAAAACTTTCCTTAGATTTAGATAATAATAAATAAACACATGTATAAAATTTATAATAAAACGAAACTCGAATATAAAAATTCAAAACATAATCAAATAGTGACTGGGAAACAATAGCCTGGCATACCCTTACCCCCTCCCCCCCCCCAAAAAAGAATAACATGTTTACATTTGCAACAGAAGATTAGGAATTGTCTAAATTCGCTAGTGTAGTAGATTTAAATGAGTGAATTGTGGGAAAAGTACTCAGATGCAATGGCAGTTGATAAATATTGAAGCACCCCCCGCCCCCCATCAATATCATCATTTAACGTAGTTTATTTCTGTCTGGGAACAGGCTGAGGTTTCCGCTTGTCGAGCGGAATGCACAGGGCACTTTATCACATTATATGAACTGCATCCCAATGCCTATTAGGACCGACTCACTGAGTGAGAGATATGTATTCTTTTGTTTTGTTGGTTAGCTCTATTTATATGTATTTTCCTCTGGTTTCGTTTTTGGACCACATGATCCAACTGACTTGCATCAGGTACCTGTTCAATGTCAATGAAACGGTGGAACGTTGAAATACAGATTCACGCAGCCAATGTTGGTATATATTGAGTTTTAGTATTATTGAAATTAGACAATCAAAAGCGACCAAGTTAGGAGTTTATGGTCCCCAAATGAACACAGTTTCTTATTCCCTACACAGTTAAAGTGACTCAGAAACATTGTTGAAGGTTGATGAAAAAACTGCGTAATTTTTGTATGAAATGTTACTTGTTATATTCCTTCTACTGTACTAACCCTCTAGCATGCACAAAATCCTGAACAATTCTCAAACCACAAAGATATGTATGGTTTCTTTGAAAGGCTATACCCTCTAACAGTTAATTCTCCCAACCATTTTTGAATTTTCCCAACCGTTTTTCCATATAAGACAGGCTTTTAAAAATGTGTCAACACTTAATGTCTTGAATGGTATATAGTGCCAATTTATTGCTTTGTGACGATTTACATTCACGTAAAATTAAATTAAATTGTAATAATATAGTTGGGAGAATTAAGGAAACGATCAGATCAGTTTTCCTAAAGGTTTGTCGGATTCTACTTGTATACAGTTTTACTATCCAGCCATGTTTGCATCAAACAAAACGGAGAAATAGGCCTAAATTAAGGCATGCATGGAGTTTTAACTCCCTCATTTTTCATTGTAATTTGACTATTTAAAATCTGTTCCGCTAAAATGCTAAAATGACCAACACAGCAAATTGTTTCAATCAAGGTATTTTTTTCTTTCTTTCGGAATGTTGTCAATTTGTTTTGGTGAAGATTTAAATGCTTTTTGCTACAAGAAGCTAAGCAGTATAATACAGTGCGTTCAAAAAAGTATACCCAACTTTAGTAGCTCATAATTATAAAGTCATAATCAATGTGACCTATGAATCTATTTAATGGTAGAGGGTATTTTGTTTCCTGTCTAATGATACCTTGTTCATAATTGTTCTGCCTCGGATGAATGAGCATCAGTGTTTTTAATAAGTGCCGTCAAAATCTGTATGTACCAGGTTTATTCAGATGCACTGAATGTTTGTCAGGTTATATGCAAGCGTTCCTTTTGTATTAAATCCTCTTAAATGTTAAAATCTGTTTCGTGCTTAGGTGCTTCATTGTTTAACGTGATCCAATGTTTTTTTCAGCTTTTGCATGACCTTATTTCAATCCACAGGATCACCTTAAAATATTTTTAACAGCCTTCTAGCTTCCTGTTTTTTAATGATATATAACGTCTCACTTGTCCATTGCACCACTTCACAGGCCTACGTTGAGTAAGGTGCATTATGTATTTGTCTTGAACCGTAATTAAAAACTTGGAAGGTTTATGAACCTCAGAGAATCAGTAAACACAGGAAAGAAAGTCATAATAATAATTTGTAAAGGTATTGACAGTAGACTTTCTTGAAGAAGATAAGTAGATAGCATCCATACAAGCAATCTTTGTTAATTTTACTTTAAACAAGCGATGCAAGAGAAGCCAAGATTGTGTCATAAAAAAGAGTATATCATTAACTTCGCTTGTTAATGAGCCTTTGCTTGAGTCTGAGTTGACTTTATTACCTTTTCTATTCTTAATCACAAAATCAAAGCATAAATGTCAACAATTCGTAAGGGCTTTTGACCCATATTCATTGCTTTAGTCTAAACCTAGCACTAGAGGTCTTTTACAACGCTTTTTGAATAGATTGCTACTCAGTCATAAGTTCATACGTGGCAGCAGATTTATGAATAAGGTATCGTTAGACAGAATATTGATTACTTTTTTAAATGAAATATAATCGAAGGTTCAATATACAGGTTATAACCTTTTAGTATAAATGTGCCAAAGTTAGATATACTTCTTTTTGATTTGCAATGAATAATGTTTTATTTATCTCATAGACAAATTAAATAATGCGCATGAATTTGTGTGTGATTGCGTGTATTTGTTTAACAGACATGTGCAATGAGATTCATTCACCCACATGATCAATGATGATTAACGTCTGGGACAGACTCAAGTTTCAATCCTGGGTCCGATAAGAGCCAGTTTGTAGGCTAACACGTAACACAGACATGACCGCTAGACCAACTAGCAATTTCCTAAAATGTGTTCAAATTGGTTTGTCTTTCAAGGGAAAGTGCATTTTCCCCTTTTCATTAAAATGTGTTGATATATATTTGAAATTGTTGGATTATTCGAATATGAAAGGTAAAATTCTCCTATTATCAAGTCAGTGTATTAGGTTGAGAAGGGTGTTCTGTTGTCATTTGAGGAAGGAAACTTGCCCTTTCTCATTGAAATGTGTTGATATAAATTTGAAATTGTTGGAATATTCGAATATGAAAGGTAAAATTCTCCTCTTATCAAGTCAGTGTATTCGATTAAGAATGGGTTCTGTTGTCATTCGAGGAAGGAAACTTGCCCTTTCTCAGTGAAATGTGTTGATATAAATTTGAAATTGTTGAAATATTCGAATATGAAAGGTAAAATTCTCCTCTTATTAAGTCAGTGTATTTGGTTCAGAAGGGGTTCCGTTATCATTCGAAGAAGGAAACTTGTGGAATGATAAAGTCGAAGAACATGTTTTGACGGAATTTAGAATAGAAGTCATGAAATCCATGTGAAGTCAATATTCCCGATGTTGTATATTTCACATCATGTATACTTTAGTGTAATACACAATTTAATCTATGACCAAAAAAGTCATAAGTGTGAATAAAGAGATTTTTAAATCAAATAGACCTTACGATATTCGCTGGCAGGTGTTATTTGCGTTAATAACTTAAAATCATAGTTTATGAACAAAAAGAAAACCTGATAGAGTAGTAGAGTAGAGGAGCATCATAACATCCATATAACTTTATACTGTTTTTCTTGAATTATTTCATTCACTGCTCCCTCAATGCCCCGGGTACGCAGACTTGAACCGAGCCCTTTTTTTGTGGGGGTGTGCCAACTATCGAACATATTTGTAATATAAAGGAGTATCTAGTGATTTTGTTAAAATATGATGTTTCAAAATAAAGACAATTTTTGTTTTCTACACCAACCTTTACCAAATTCGTGACCTCGTCGGCTTAGCAGCACAAAATTGGCCTTTAGGTTAGGGTATGAATATGTTACAATAGCTTAAATGTGGTTGTTTGCCAGAGCCTAAATACATTTCATGAAAATTGATTCAGTACACATGTCTGTAATGTTTTGTACCGGGGACAAATGAATCCAATGTGGTAATTTAAAGTGTCAACAATGGAAGTAATGAAAAACAGACCCGTGTGTTATTTACCATTGAATGATGTATATGCCTAGGTATACTTTGTCTAGTTCTGATATTCTTTTACTAATGTAGAACGCTGCCCCCCCCCTAAAAAAAAAGGTTACTGTAAAATTCCGGCTTTTTAAGCCCTTTTAGGTTCAAGTATAGCATACCATAGCTAAATGCATAAATGTAGTTCGGCATTTACGTTTTAGGGTTTTCACTTATTTCCTAAATTACATCATGATATATATAATATATATATCTGAAATTTTGTTAAGGATGATGTATCTGAATATCAGGTAATGTGTCATAAACAGAAGCCAAAATATTGTTTCCATTTTACACTTCAGTTATATGTCTGTCTGAGTTTTCTAGTATATTATTGTAGCGAGGAATGTTTGTATCAAAGCGGAACGAAGTAATGCCCAAATTTGGACATGCTTACATTTCAAATAGTTTTCCATTGTAGTTTTACTCTAAAGAATCTATTCGACAAACATGTTTTTGAGTTTCAAAGCACCCACGCTCTTCAGGTTCCTCTCCGTGATCATAAAATTATGTTTTTTTTTAAATGTAAAACCTACCGGCGTGAACATCATTACAAATGATTTTAATCAAGGTACGTTTCCTTTCAGAATGTTCATTTCGATTTTTTTCTTCTTTTTCTTGTACCCTTGTTACAAGCCCAGACATATGAAATATCTTATTCACCTACGATACTGTGGCGTGATACAAAGAGTGTGCCAGTCCGTATATCATGGTATTGCTAAAGGGGATCTTTCTTTTGTGTTAAAAAATCCAGGGTCCATGAGTAAACCCATATCTTTTACATAATTTTAACTAAAAAAAGAACAACGAACGCAGTACAAACACACTACAAACACAATCAGTTCCATAACATAGTGTTTTTAATTAAGAAAAGAAAATTCGTTAGGATGCGAGCAAGGTTACTTGCAGAATCGTCAAATTTGGGTGATGATTTTGTCTTCAACTTAAAGATAAAGTTGACTTCTGGTCATGCGATTGCATTGTGAAAGAAATGGTGTGAAATTGATCAGAAAAGGTTGATCATCTAGCATATAAGTATTGGTGTGTACTGCAAGGTTCTGGAATCATTAAAATGATAAGAAATTTGGCCAAGTCTTGGTAACGTTACAAGCACTGTACACAGAAATATACATATATGGGACTACACGAACATGTGGCATAAAAATCCGTCCCGATCTCTATGCTGTTACATGCCATATTTAGAATATTAAGGCATTTGAAGAGCCATGCTTTTCAGGGAGCATTTATTATCTGATGTTTTTTGCACACTTGCATAATAACAATGATAACGCTCACAAATAGTTCACCTCTTCCCAGAACTCAACCTTCTCTTTTACATAGAGAGTCTCCTTCCTACATGATGTAATAATGACATATTTAAATCATGGCTAAGTAATTTTAAAGAATATTAAAACAATCCATCTTGCAAGTCAACATGGTCAAGCAGACCAATAAGTCATCCATACCAATGATCTACTTTAAGCACAATCTTAAGTTGATTCACACTACAAGTCAAGAAAGTAATTGCCCACAATGTCATTGGCAGACTAATATATAATAATAAGTCTTGCTGGAACTTCCATCTTGAAAAGAATGTCAAAAGGACGTCTGGATTCGCTGATTGTTTGCTTGGTGTGTTTGGAACAGCAAACAACAAATTTCCGTATAAATTTCAGACGCACCCACCCACACATTCTCCTTTTTTTTTTCGTAATTTTTATTTTTATTTTTATTCAATATTGGAACAGTACAAATAATGCTTCAAAACATAGTTCTTTTTCATCCTAATAACATAACTCGATTAACGTAATACATGTACAATTCACAAATTACCATCGATTTTTTAAAGGAATGAAATTAGTTGTAATATGAAACAAATTATAACCCCTTCCCTTACTACCCAACCCCAAACAAATCACTACCCCACACATGCAAAAGACCCAGTCTTGGTAAAGTTACAAGCACTGTACACAGAAAGATGTATATGGGCAGTGGCGGATCCAGGAATTTCTTACCGGGGGGCACAAAATCGCATGGGGTGAAATATATTTATATAAAAAAAAACGATAGAGCGAGGCGTCAGCAGCGAGGGAGCGGAGCGACCAAGTGGGGGTGGGTCTGGGAGGGGGTCAGAACCCCCTCCCTGAGTAGGAAGCATTTGCAATTTTAGAACCACTTTAGGCACATTTTCAGGCTCTTCCTGGAGTAATATGACGTAAAATTGCTTTCTCCTACCCAAGGGGCGGATCTAGCTTTTTGCTAAAGGGGGGGGGGGGATTGACCCAGTGATGATGCGGAGCATCGTCCACGACCCACGTAGCGGCGAGGCATTTTTTTGTTGTTGGGGGGGGGGTGGGCTTTTTGAACCCCCATAAATGATGTTTTCCTGGCATCTACTAACACAATGGAGACCATAAAAAGCAGTGCATGATAACGTCTTTTTAAATCAAGTAACAGTTCAATCCACAGTTATATCCAGAGTGGGGGCGTTGACCGAATGACGATGCATCGTCCACGAGCCGCGTAGCGGCGAGGCATTTTGGGGGGCTATTCGAACCCCCGTAAGTGATGTTTTCCTGGCATCTACTAACACAATGGAGACCATAGAAAGCAGTCACTGCTTTTTTTTGGCAGCCCAAGGGGTGGGGTTTAATCTCTTAACCCCCTAGATCCGCCACTGTACCCCCTCCAAGAGTAGGGATATTTTGCAATTTGAGAACCACATTTGGCGCATTAATGTCCACCGGCACTTCCTGGAAAAAAAACGAGGCCTTCTGATTGGTTAGAACTTTGAAGTTAGACGGTGGTCTAGTACTTGCAAAAATTATGTCGAGTGTATAAACTGTGTCGTTATCCCATTATTCTTTTAAAAGAAATGCAATTCCTCATGCTCTCGCACCTCTCTTCTATCGTTGTTTAATTCTCTTTCATTTATTCCCATTCTCCTTTAACTCACAAAAATTCTCTCTTTCCCCCCTTTTTTCCATCTCCTTTTTTTGTTCTTCTTGTGTTTTTTTTTTTTTTGGGGCTACACGTCTGGCAGGAGGGACCTCATATTTCTCGCTTAGTTTGATGGAAAATGAAAAGGCCTCTTCTCAAATTGGCCCAAAACATCTTTATTTTCTTGTAAATGGCGATTATTTGTTGTATAAAGACAACGAGCCCTTCTACTAGTTCTAGGGTAAAACGACAAAGAAGTTTGATTTCTTGTTAAAATCATTTGCATGAATAAAATAGATGCTTTGTGTCAATTAGATGGAAGATCTTTTCAAAATATTATTCTTAATTACAGAACGTATAGATTCAAGTATATAGTTTTCATTTCAGAGTTATGGTGTGACACAGTTAGGGATCTGTTATATCTCAATTTCCTTCCAGACATTTTCATCAATTTACACTCTGAGGGGGAAATGTCTGGTCGGAGGTCTACCAACATATTAATAATTATGATTGCTGCTGAAATTTACTTTTTCCCGAAAATATTTTCGTAACTTCCAGCCAGCATATATTATTCATCCCTAATGTGCAAGCTTTTAGAAAGTGGATACATGAAATGAAATCCTACAAATGCTGTAAACATAGAAATTGAATATGAAAGATGAACAAAAATGATGATTATATATTGTGCTTTTTATTTGCAAAAACACCAGGTTCTACAAAGTGAAGATATCACAACAAACATAGATATGTCCCACATGACATCATGTTTGTTGCATATAAAGGATGTGATGAGTGAGAGTGTTTGCACAAGTAGAAATCTGTCAACATGGATAATATGCAAATGATTATATGCCCAAGAGATCCACAACTATGTGAACAAATCACAGAAAAAGATGCTCAGTTCATGAATTATTATGCACACTGCAAATTTGCGTGCCCCCGGCCCCGCCCCTTTCCCGGTAAAAAAAAAACTCTTCTTAATATCCCCCTTTCTTTCTTTTCACTTCTCATTATTCTCCTTTTCCCCCTTTTCTCTCCTCTGTCTTTCCCCCTTTCTTCCGTGTCCGCCTTTTCTCTCCTCTCTTCCCCTTTCTTCCTTTCCCCTTCCGTTTTCTCCTCTCCCCTTTTCTCTCTTCCCTCTTTTCTTCTTCTTTCCCTCTTCCCTTTTCTTTCTTTTTCCTCCTTTTTCTCCTTTTCTTTTTTTTTACCGGGGCACCTGTGCCCCCTGTGCCCCCTGTGCCCCCTGGATCCGCCACTGATGGGACTACACGAACATGTGGCATAAAAATCCGTCCCGATTTTTATGCTCTTACATGCAATAATTAGAATATTGAGGCATTTGAAGAGCCATGCTTTTAAGGGAATATTTTCATATGATGTTCTTCCACACTTGCATAATAACAATGATAACGCTCACAAATTATTTTTCACCTCTTCCCAGAACTCAACCTTCTCTTTAAAAGCATAGTTTATGAACAAAAAGAAAACCTGATAGAGTAGTAGAGTAGAGGAGCATCATAACATCCATATAACTTTATACTGTTTTTCTTGTGCAACTATCTAACATATTTGCAATATCTACTATAATTTTGTTATAACTTTATGTGAAAATAAAGACAATTTCTTTTTTTCTACACCAACCTATACCAAATTTGGAACATCCTCGGCTCAGCAGCACAAAATCGGCCTATAGGGTATAGATATGTTACATTGCTTTGATGTCGTTGGTATCTTCTTTAGAGTATGCCAGAGCCTAAATAAAGTTCATTAAAATTTAGTAATAAGTAAACATATCTGTAATATGTTGTACTGGGGACGGAAGAATCTAATGTGATCATTTGAATTACGGTCAAATATTGAAGTATTAAAATACGGACCCGTGTGTTTTTCACCATATACATGATATATATGCCTAGATGTACTTTGTCTAGTTCTGATATTCTTTTACTAGTGTAGAACGCTGTCCACCCCCCTCCCCTAAAAAAAAGTTTCTGTAAAATTCAGGTTTTCTCATAGGTTCAAGTATAGCATACCATAGCTAAATGCATAAATGTAGTTTGATATTTACTTTTTAGGGTTTCACTTATTTCCTGAATTACATTATGATACATACAATATATATATCTGAAAAACTTGTTAAGGGTGGTGGGTCTGAATATCAGGTAAAGTGTCATAAACAGAAGCAAAAATATTTTGTCCATGTTTCACTTCAGTTATATGTCTGTTTGAGTTTTCATGTATACTATTGTAGCGAGGAATGTTTGTATCAAAGCGAAGTAATGCCCAAATTTGGACATGCTTACACTTCAAATAGTTTTCCATTGTAATTTTACTCTAAAGAATCTATGCGACAAACATGATTATGAGTTCCAAAGCACCCACACTCCTCAGGTTACTATCAGCGGTCATAAAATTATGTTTTTTCTTTACAAATGTAAGAACTACCAGCGTGAACTTCTTTACAAATGATTTCAATCGAGGTACGTTTCCTTTCAGAATGTTCATTTCAAATTTGTTTTTCTTTTTCTTTTACCCTTATTACAAGCCCAGACATATGAAATATCTTATTCACCTACGATACTGTGACATGATATAAAGAGTGTGCTAGTCCGTATATCATGGTATAAATGATGGGATCTCTCTTTGTGTTAAAAATCCAGAGTCCATGGGTAAACCCATAAAGTTTACATAATATTAATTAAGAAGAAGAACAAAAACAAAAACACACTACACATACAATTAGTTCCATAACACAGTGTCTTTAATTTAGAGAAGAAAATTCATAAGGCTGCGAGCAAGGTTACTTGTAGAATCGTCAAATTTCGGGTGATGATTTTGTCTTCAACTTAACATAGAGAGCCTCCTTCCTTCTCGATGTAATAATGACATAATGATTTCATGGCCCGATATCACTAATACTAAAACTCAATATATACCAACATAGGCTGCGTGAGTCTCTATTTCAACGTTTCACCGTTTCACGTGACATTGAACAAGTACCTGATGCAAATCATGTGGTCCAAAAACGAAACCAGAGGAAAATACATATAAATAGAGCTAACCAACCAAAAAAAAGAATACATATCTCTCACTCAGTGAGTCGGTCCTAATAGGCATTGTGATGCAGATAATACAATGTGATAAAGTGGCCTGGGCATTCCGCTCAACAGGTGAAAACCTTAGCCTGTTCCCAGACAGAAAGAAAATACGTTAAATGACGATGGAGGGGGACTTCAATATTTATCAACTGCCATTGCATCTGAGTTCTTTTCCCACAATTCAATAATTTAGATATACTACACTAGCGAATCTAGACAATTCCAAATCTTCTGTTGCAAATGTAAACATGTTATTTTGTATTTATTTATTTTATTTTGTTATTTTGTTATTTTTGTTGGGGGGGGGGATCAAGTGTATGCCAGGCTCTAGTTTCCCAGTCACTATTTGATTATGTTTTTAATTGTTTACATTTGAGTTTCGTTTTATCATAAATGTTATACATGTGTTTATTTATTATTATCTAAATCTAAGGAAAGTTTTCCTAAAATCTGGAACTTAAACTCAACAATAATTGCCCCACAGTATTTCAGAAAATATTAATGAAATTAGAATGCAGCAGAAAATATATATTGAAGCGTGATGTAGGCTAAGCCTTACTTAGTCTCTTCTTTGTCATTTTTGTCCCCAGCTATGGTGGTTTTAGTGTGCATGAAGGGAAACGTATTGATGTGGTGTATGTGTGTGTGTTCTATTGCATGTGTGGGGTGGTGTTTTGTAGTGTATTTGACCTTACGTTTAAGTCTGTCTGGACCGTCATTCCAAATGAATTTATACACTAACTTTTTTAATTTCTTTCATGAACAGATCTGGGATTTTAACTATGCTTGCAATAAACAGTAACTGGGAAAAGGCAAATGTTTTCACAATTTGAATTTTACCAATCAGTGACAAATTTCGAACCTTCCATAAATTCAATTTGCTCTTTATTTTTAATAAAATTCTTTTCAATTGAGAGTCTAGCACTTCAGGTGAATACGATACGTCAACACCGAGAACCGTCAGTGATGAAACAAATATTTTCAAGTGGTAGTATAGTGTGTCTTGCTGAACCTATCCACATTGCATTTGTTTTATCCAGATTAATAGTAAGAGAAGAAACTCGTCGGAATTTATCAAGCAAGTCAGAAAGAAATTTGATTGATTTTTCATTATTCAAGATTACATTCATGCAAGGGCGTCAATCAGGGGGGGCAGGGGTGAGGACCCCCACGATTTTCCTAGGGTGGACGTCATATCAAATGTCCCCCATGTTTTGTCAGAAAAGTAGGGGACCACCCATTTTGCTCCCTATTTTGATATTTTTTAAAATTTTGTTTTACTTAGTGCTAACACTACCCCCACTGAGCGAAATATCGGTCGGCGTGATTTTCAAACTTCCGGGGACAACATTTTGTTTTTGTTTAGTGCCCACAACCCCCTCCCCGCTTATTCACCGGCTGGCTGATTCACCGCTAAATATATTTTCTCACGAATTGGACACCAAAAAAAATAGTGCTCACTACCCCCCGCTTATTCACCGGCTGGCTGATTCGCCACTAAATATTTTCTCACGTTGCCGCCGGCTGGATCCGCTGTGTAATTGTGTCTCCCCCATGCTCAAGCTCGGATCGACGCCCTTGGTTCTTCAAAATTAAATTATTTGAGGGTATTTATAAGAAAAAAGTGATCGAGAGAGTCATGTGCTTTCTGAAAGTCTAAACTAAGTAGAATCCCTGGTATATTCTTTAACTTTGAATAATGAAGGGTGTCAAGTATCATTCTCACTGACTCACCAATATATCTGTTTTTCTGCTTATCTGCTTATTCAACGGCTGGCTGATTCACCGCTAAATATGTTTCTCACGAATTGGACACCCAAAAAAATAGTGCTCACAACCCCCTCCCCGCTTATTCACCGGCTGGCTGATTCACCGCTAAATATATTTTCTCACGAATTGGACACCAAAAAATAGTGCTCACTACCCCCGCTTATTCACCGGCTGGCTGATTCGCCGCTAAATATTTTCTCACGTTGCCGCCGGCTGGATCCGCTGTGTAATTGTGTCTCCCCATGCTCAAGCTCGGATCGACGCCCTTGGTTCTTCAAAATTAAATTATTTGAGGGTATTTATAAGAAAAAGTGATCGAGAGAGTCATGTGCTTTCTGAAAGTCTAAACTAAGTAGAATCCCTGGTATATTCTTTAACTTTGAATAATGAAGGGTGTCAAGTATCATTCTCACTGACTCACCAATATATCTGTTTTTCAGAAAAGCAACCTGGTATGGGTGTATTAAATCTGGCAAGACTTCTTTAATTCTCTCAGCAAACGCTTTTAAGCCTTTTTTCAGATCGACATTAAGCAAAGTGATTGGGCGATAATTTTCGATGAGAAGCTTACCCTTTCCTTTTTTTATAAATCAAAGTAATTAGTCCTTGCCGTTGTAAAGTAGAAAGTTGTCCTTTTATTTTTCAAAAGAAAAATTAGTGTTTCTACAAGCAATTATATAATTTGTTTCCCAAACTTACAATAGAACTCGACTGTCAAGCCGTCATTTCCCGGAGACTTATTTTTTGCCATTAAAAGCAAAGATTGTGTGCATTCTTTTAATGAAAGACTGCGGTCGCATTTTTGTCGCTGACTTGCAGACAATTTAGGTTGATTTTCTTGTTCTAAAACATATGATTCATGTCAAAGCTATCCACTGTTTTTTTAAATAAATATAACTCTGTATAAAACTGTTTTATATGTACATTGACTTTCTTCTCATCAGAAATGGCACGACTGCCATCATGCAGCAAGAAGATCGAGGATCTACTCTTGTTGGCTTTTTCAAGGTTGAGAAAATATTTAGTATTTTTTTCTCCAAACTCACCCCAGTTCGCCCTTGAGCGTATAATAATACCCTGAGTTACCTTGTCCATATAACACTCATATTCATACTTGACACGCTCATATTCTTCAATGTGTGCATTACCTTCTTCTTCAAGTAAACCTTGTAAATATTGTATTTTTTTCTGCTTTTGCCTTTTCAATGCTATATTGTCTCGAAAATAAACGCATCTGATATTTTAAAAATTCCCACCTCATACGAACATCTTCAAATGGGACTGTTTCGTTGATCCATTTATCTATGTTTTCTGACATTTTAGAGCAAAACAAATCATCATTGCATGAATCATTTTTAATATTGATTTTCCAATTGAAAGCATTCACCTTTTTCCTGTTTTGAACTTTTAATTCTAAAACAATAGCAGAATGGTCAGAGCTTACTCCCGGAACAATGTCAGCCTTCAATACAAAGTCTTGTAAGATCTCAGAAAAGAACCAAATATCTAAAGTGGCTCTGAATTAAAGGTCGTAAACGTTTCCATGTAAAAATTTTAGCTGTAGGATTTCTAACTCTCCAGGGGGGCGTTTCATGAAACAATTAGTCGGTGGTTTTCACCGACTAATATCATTTTCACCGACTATTTTCTAGACCTCTGATTGGTCAAATTTAGTCAGCGCTGACAGTTGTCGGCCGACAAATGTTTATGAAACGCCCCCCAGATGTCCATGAAATCAAGTTCACTTCGCATTTCATTAAGTACATTGACAACCTGTTGGGAAAACTGGGGGTGCCCAGCTTGTCTGTCAAGATTTATATCCATAAGTACTTGAAAGTGAGGTCATGGTAAAGAATTACGAGGTGGGTGGTTTCAAAATATTGTGCTTAAAATCTTTGCTACAAGTTCAGAAAATAAAATGGGTAAATAGAATATTTACATCACAATCTAGAGGGTGGAAATTGATATTACATGATTTATTAAAGGATGTTGGTGGACCTTTTCTTTTCACTGTAACTATGATGTTAAATATTTGAAGGTGGATATAATTGAGTGGTACAAGGAAATCATACAGGTGTGGAATGATTTTGTTCATAAAGATGTATTAATTGAAAACCAAACAATTTTGAACAATAAGTTTGTATCGAAAATAATATCGCTAGTGATATTCGTTTGTCTCGCAATGTGGTCAATAAGGAATCTAAAAGATCTCGACGTTTCGTAGTAACACCTTTTTGTTTCATGTAAAGTTATAGAACTGTTTTGGTTACGCCTAAGCAGAGCTTTTTCGAACTCTCTCCCCTCGATTTTGTCAACTAAAAATATCCTGTTTGGGCTGACCAAGCTTGTCAAAGTAAGAAAAGTTTTCACCATTAATTTTCTGCTTTTGTTAGGAAAGCAATATATCTTAAAGCGTAGGATTACAGAAACTGACATGCCCAACGTTCATCATTTTGTACACTATGTTAAATATTTTCAGACGGTAGAAAGGTTTATTGCTGAAAGACGCAACAAAATAGATAGGCACAATGAAAATGGCGCTTAATTTCAGAAATTTTAGAAAATGATCCTATTTAAGCAGTTTAGCAGATGATAGAACGCTGACTGAAATCCTTTTGTTTATGGGGGTGGGGGTATTTGGACGATCGCTGATGGTTTCTATTCTATGTAATATAGATCCATTTGATTTCTTCTTTGATTGATTTTTGTTACATGGATACAAATGTCTGTATATTTGTAATATGTTTATGCTGAATGTAAAAATGTTATTGAATCAATAAAAGTCAGTGTATTTGGTTGAGATGGGGGTTCCGTTTTCAATTTGTCATTCGGAGAAGGAAACTTGTGGAATTATAAAGTCGAAGAACATGTTTTGACAGAATTTAGAATTAAAGTTATGAAATCCATGTGAAGTCGATATTCCCAGTGTTGTATATTTCACATCATGTATACTATAGTGTAATACACAATTTTATTTATGACCAAAAAAGTCCTAAGTGTGAATGAAGAGATTAAAAAATCAAATAGACCTTGCGATATTCGCTAGCAGGTGCTATTTGCGTTAATAACCTTACAAGAATTGGCCTTTAGGTTCGGGTATGAATATGTTACAATAGCTTAAATGTGGTTGGTATCTTATTGTAGGGTATGCCAGTTCCTTAATAAATATCATGAAAATTGATTCAGTACACATATCTGTAATATTTTGTACCGGGGACGAAGGAATCCAATGTGGTAATCTAAAGTGTCAACAATTGAAGTATTGAAATATGGACCCGTGTGTATTTCACCAATACATGATGTATATGCCTAGATATACTTTATCTAGTTCTGATATTCTTTTACCAATGTAGAATGCTCCACCCAGAAAAGTTATTGTAAAATTCAGGGTTTTTCAAGCCATTTTAGGTTCAAGTATAGCAAACCATAGCTAAATGCATAAATGTAGTCCGGCATTTACGTTTTAGGGTTTTCACTTATTTCCTGACTTACATTATGATACAAGTAATATATATAATTTATCTGAAATCTTGTTAAGGATGATGGACCTGAATATCAGGTAAAGTTTCATAAACAGAAGCAAAAATATTGTTTCTATTTTCACTTCAGTTATATGTCTGTCTGAGTTTTCTCGTTTATTATTGTAGCGAGGAATGTTTGTATCAAAGCGGAACGAAGTAATGCCCAAATTTGGACATGCTTACACTTCAAATAGTTTTCCATTGTAATTTTACTCTAAAGAATTTATTCGACGAACATGTTTTTGAGCTTCAAAGCACCCACATTTCTCAGGTTACTATCAGCGATCATAAAATTAAGTTTTTTGAAATGTAAAACCTACCAGCGTGAACATCATTACAAATGATTTCAATGAAGGTTCGTTATCTGATAATTGCCTCTATTAGATTCTGAGAGATGCTTGTTTTACTATGACAAGTGCCTCTTCCCCTCCTGATAAGTGCTCTTTTCATCTCTGATGAGTGCCCCTTTTGACCTCTGATAACTGCCCCTTTATTTTGACACGTGCCCCTTTTCCTTTCTAATAAATGCTCGTTTTCCTTATCGTAAGTACTCCTTCACCTTCTCATAATACCCCTTTTCATCTCTGGTAGTTACCCCATTTATTTTAACATGTGTCTCTTTTTCTTTTTGATTAGAGCCACTTCCCCTTTCTCATAAAAGCCCCTTTTCACCTCTGATAAATGCCCCTTGACTAAAATCTGATCGTTGCCCCTTTTCTTTCAACAAATGAACATTTTCCGTTATCATAAGTGCCCTTTTTCATTCTCATAAGTGCCCCTTTTCATTAATGGTCAGTGCCTCTTTTCAGATGTGATAAGTGCCACTTTTCACCTCTGATAATTCCTTTCTAACAATGATACGTATCCCTTATCCTTTTTAATGAGGGACCTATCCCTTTGTCATAAATGCCCCTTTTCACCTCTGATAAATGCCTCTATCAAAATCTGAAGGGTGCCCCTTTTTCGTCGACAAAAGCCCATTTCCCATTCTCATAAGTGCCTTTTTTCCATCTCTGGTGATAGTAGCCTCTCTTCAGGTGTAAGTAGTGTGCCATTTTCATTTCTGATAATTACCCTTTGTACTTTGACATGTGCTCCTTTTCTTTTCAAATAAGTGTCTTTATCCCTTTCGATACGTGTCCCCTTTCCTCTCATCCATAAAGCGTGTCCCTAATTTAATGCGACTAAGAAAAATTTCCCCAAAGCTCGCTCGCTACGCTCGCTCGTATGTATAGATGATATAATTATATGTTACCTATCAAAGGTCTTTTCAGTCTTTCGTTATATGAGAATGTGCTTATTATAAACCCATCAGGATTGGTTTTTTTTTCTTTATAAGATGTAATTTTTCGCACTCAGTGCGACCTCACAAATTTTAAGTTTTTTCTCGCTCGCTTCGCTTCAGACCATCACACTCTGCTGCAAAGTATAATGCTTAAGCAATATATAATTAGAGAGAGAGAGAGAGAAAGAATCATGAGAGATGGAAGATAAAGAACGGGGAATTAATTTTAACATTGTCATGGCTATACACATCCTCTGTTCGATGCACATCTTGGCCATTTATCTATTAACAAAAATTGAAGAAAATCTGACTTATCCGTGATCTTGTCAACAATAGCACATGGGCTTTGTAGAATGTGCAAGCAGAATGGGATAACGACCACCTCCATACTTAAGGGAGAATGATGATACCTCGTTAACAAAAATATGGCTTAAGATGAACCTGGGAATTCCCACTTCAGTCACATGAGTGACTATGCCTTAACAATTCTCCTACATGGCTTCAGATGAACCTGTGAAATCAACTTCAGTCACGTGACTAGGGGGTTGGACTAAGCAGATTAACTCCGCCTCTGGGCTACATTTAGTTTAGTACATTACACGCCTTCATTCATTATGGATGTCGCATTTTATCATCAAATGCTGAGCCCTTGATATGAAATCCCGACAATTGCTTTCAATTCGCTATCAGTTGAGTGCGGTCAGGACAGATGTTCTCAGTATCAACTTAAACTTGGATCCTTCCAGTGTCCATCTTATAGTGAAGTCCAGTTCTATCTGTAGCTAATCAAAATGTCGTCACAACCTATCCTAAGCGGCAGCGAGCTGACAAAAGAGATAACTGAGCTACGGGAAAGAGTGCTAACATATAAACCAGGCGATGTATCAACATGTCCAGATCCAGTGGAATTTCCGGAAAAACTGTATATAGGTAACAATCAAACAATTTTGATCTCGAAAGTTTACTTGTAGCGGCATACTGATCTACCATCGAAAATCAGGCGTGTATCTACGCGGGGTGTGTGGGGGCGCTGATTTATTAGAGACTAATAACTCTCAAGTCTTTCCTTTTTCTTTTTTTATTTCTCTTTTCGTTTTGGTGCATTTTTAATAACAGGAATTGTTAGAGATTAGAGATATCCGTCATTGTCCGTAGACCTTAACAATACCGAATTTCTTATGACGTAGAGCAAGCCTTTCCGTAAGTCAAAGCAAACTGGGAGCAAAATATCTGAAAAAGTGGCTCCCGGTCCTTATTTTTAGAGAACCGGGAGCCGTATTTCCAGCACCAGGAGCCATTTCCAAAATTAATGAAAATACGTATTCTTTTAAATTAGTTGTTAACCGTTA